>CM074719.1:593924937-594307437 GCA_037306005.1 Rhinophrynus dorsalis
TTACAGATCCCATCAAAGCCCATCTCTGTAAGTTATGCTGAAAATAAAAATAGTCCTAGGATGATACACACATACACACACACACACACTAGTATAGTATATAACCAATAATAGAGGTACAGGACAACACAAAAATCTTATCTGTCTCTCAAAATAGGCCTAGTGGATGTTCTTTTTCACTCTCTTGCAGCTTGTCACCAAAAATAACATAAAGAATGTTCCACCAAATTCATAGTAACATAGTAGTAACATAGTAAATTAGGTTGGAAAAAGACACAAGTCCATCAAGTTCATACTTCGCCTCATACCTCAGTAACTGAGAATTTTATAGCTTTCCTGCTACCAATTAAATTAGTCTTTATCAGACCTTCCTGATCTGCCTACTGATAAACAGTATAACTCTGTATGTTCCCTTTTGAAAGAAATGTATCTAATCTTCTCTTAAATGTATCCATTGTATCTGCCATAACTACCTCCCTGGGCAATGAATTCCACAATTTGACAGACCTTACCGTAAAAAAACCCTTCCTCTGCTGAAGTTTAAACCTCCTTTCCTCTAATCTCAAGGGGTGTCCCCTGGTCACCTGATCAGGCCTTGGAATAAATAGCTCACAGCAGAGATCCTTGTATTGACCTCTCATATACTTGTACATTGTGATAAGGTCTCCTCTTAGTCGTCTTTTCTCTAGAGTAAATAAACCAAGTTTGTCTAGTTGTTCCTCATACGTCAGATCCTCCATTCCCTTAATTAATTTTGTTGCTCTCCGCTGTACCCTCTCTAATTCTAGTATATCCTTTTTCAGAACCGGTGCCCAAAATTGCACTGCATACTCAAGGTGAGGTCTTACCAATGATTTGTATAATGGCAAAATAATGTTATCCACTCTTGCTTCGATATCTCTTTTTATGCAAGACAGGACATGCAAAAAAAAAAGATATGTATCTTTGTAGGGACAGTACAAAGATATCTTGTAAGTGTAGTAGAAAGGAACATTTATTACAGTAATATGCAATGTGTCTTGTCGGTATGCTGTCAGTAGAGATGGTTATACTACTAAACTAAATGGTGCATAGTCTATAGAGAGGAGACCATAAGGTGAGTAGTAACCACTTACATCAATGTTCTTTGCTAGTTAGCAAATATAAATCAGCAATTGGCTCTTCAAGTGAACATAAACAATCCATAACCGGTATAGGTGTGTGTTTACTTGACGCCCATCAGGGGTATAGCTTTCTGGGTATATAGCCCATTCTTACAGGGCCTGCTCTTGGCAGTGCTCTCTCTCTCTCTCTCTCTCTCCCATCTCCACCAGACTTTTATCCCAAATCACATTAAGTGTCTTGGGCCTCACACGTGTAATAACGTTTAGGAACACTTACATACTTTATTCTGGAGACAGTCCAGGCCCAAGATGCCTCCTGCGATTTAGGATGATAGTCTGGTTGAGGCAAGAGCGATATTGGGATAGGAGCAGAACAAGACAGAACAGAACACTGCACAAGAGTGGACCCTGTATGACTAGGCTATATGTCCTGAAGAGCACTGATATGCTTTGCAATGCATTGCATACCCCTCTGGCGCTCAAAGGGTTAAGTCCCTGGTACCTGGCTCCTGTATCCCTTTGTGTGCTGGGGGTAGTATGCAACACATTTCAAAGCAAGGCATTGTGTACCCCTCTGGCACTGAAAGGGATTATAAAGCCCATTTACCCTTGTAAGTCCTGATAAAGAATCACTTCTGCCTATTCTTATATTTCTCCTTTAAAACTTGACTACAGTAGTTTGTCTGAGTGCTTTATTTGGGATTTACCGGTACGGTTGACTAGTCACTGCTCACAAAGCGCTTAATCATTAATCATGTTAATACAAATGTCAGAAATTAGTGAAATTTGCAGGCTGTGGACTGGAAAATAAGATTTTTTTTTTATGGAAATGTTCTGTATTTGATCAGCATGAATCCTTGAAGGGTCATTTAGCAGAGAGTCCCAGCTGCAAATCTAGGGCAAAAACACTGCATTGCCATAATCAATCAAAAAATAACCCCACTGGTATCTGTGGATTTTGTTAGCAAATCCCATACATGTGTAACATATGTACAGATACATGAAACAACTAATCTCTACAAGTACTAATGTAATCACTGGGAAAGGAGCCCGTGCTCTCAATAGTTTATGTTGCAGCCAATAGTGACGTCTATGTAGTAAGGACTGACGTGAACTGCATCGCAGCAGAGAAAAAAATACCAGTGGCATAAAAGAAGTTAACCCCTTGATTGCCAATGTGTCGGATACAATTCTGACACTCAAAGGGTTAAATGCATACAGAGGAGTAACTAGAGGCTGCCAGGCCCTGATGCAAAATTTGCCACGGGTTCCCCCTACCATGTTGACCCCACTGTCCACTTCCGCGAATGTGCCCCCACTGTCCACCTCCTACCTGGCTCAGGAGGAGGGGGCCTCATCATCCCTGGTGGTCCGGCAGCATGACAGGAGAGATCTGTGCTGCCTTCTGCACAGACCTCTATATGCAGCTCCTGCTCGGTCCTCCAGTAATGCAGAGCGCTGGGAGATGATGTCATCTCCCAGCGCTCTACATTACTAGATGGTCAGGGACCACGAGGAAGCTGCTCACAGCTTGCCGGTGGGGAGATCAGTGTGATCTTACCACCAGCAAAGCTTTTTTAATGCTGGCAGTGGCGGTGGTAGCAGGGGGTGGCCGGGCCCCTGGAGTGATGGGCTCGGTCTCAGTTGTGACCCCTGCGACCACTCTTGTTATGCCACTGAATGCATAGAATGTTAGAGAGGTCTCCAATACATTAAAGTGAACTTTCACTTGTAATAAACCCTGTCTCATATTATTAGTGTAGTGTAATTGTTTCTAGATCCCTGGGTTTGTTTGTTTTTTGTAAATCTATAGTTAATGAGAAATTCACTGTCAAAATTAGATTCCTGTACCTATTTCCGCATTCTACGGCACAGGGTAACAGGGGCACAGCGGCACAGGACTTCCCAGTCCTGAAATTCTCCTCCCACCTCTACCAGGGAGCGGATTCAAGTTTCCCCTCCATACTGATGTGCATCACGTCTATCGTTACAGCAAGCTCCGTTTATCATTATACTGAGCTGTGGGATTCCCTGCACTGCTGTGCCACTGTTACCCTGTGAGGGGCCAGAATTCCATCCCAAGCACCTCTAGGCAAGGCACTCCAGGTGCCCTTAACCCCGCCATGGCTGCACCCAGATTATTTACATGACCCTATCTCCAGGCCCATTCACTGTTTTCTGGCACAGAAAACCATAAAGGTTCGAGATACAGGACTTACATCGATGTTAATCTTTTTTAATACCTACAATATTAAATAATGTTAACGTTAAGCATTACTATCCCTTTAAAGAGGGCTCCAAGACATTGTAATTTGCAGAACTTGAATTTCAGCCATATAGTGCAATTGGTTTGCTATAGTACTGCATTATTATTATTATTATTATTATTATCCTTTATTTATATAGAGTCAACTTATTACATAGAGTTGTACAATAGGAAATAGGCATACAACAACAATAATCAGTACTAATCGAACATAGAAAACAAAAGGATCAGAGGGCCCCCTGCTGGTGAGAACTTGCAGTCTAGAGGAAGTTAAATGGAACACAGAAGGAGTCATTGCTATTGGGGTGTGCCTCCTGCTGGTCATTGGGTGGGAGAAAGAAGTGCAGTTGAGTGCAGTGGTCCAGGAAAATAGTGGGTCTCTTTGGGAGAACAAGACTATGTGAACAGTGAGGTTGTGGTGGGATTGTGGGTGAGAGTGTGCTATAGAAGCACGCCTGGGAACTTCATCCTCTTGAGCCTCCAGAGGGCGCTCATGTGCTGCCACCAGGAGTATGTAGATGATGAGATCTGTGTCACAAATGGGTGGGTGGGGCTTATCCCCATTGTACTGGGGAGGGGGGATAAGAAGTGGGAGGAACAGGGTGAGAAGGAGGAGAAGTGAGCAGAGTTTCACAGGAAACTTGCCACCACTAGAGAATCTGCTTCTGTCCCCAGAGACCCTGAGTCTCAGGGGCAGATCTGGAGAGTTTCCAAGTATGAGTAGAAGGAAATGAGAGAGCGTGGAGGTTGGACAATCTGCTGCTCTGCCCCTGCTCATAACATTTATGGGGTTAGTTGATAGACTTCCCTGAAGAGGTGAGTTTTCAGGGAGCATCAGAAGATCTGAAGGCTGAGGAGAGTCCGATGGGACGGGGAGAGAATTAGACCTCAGATGCAACATCTCTTTAGTGTGATGAATAAGGCCTGAAGTGTTTGAAGGGCGCTCCTCATATTTTGCTGAGTCTTAAAGGGATAATAATGTTTCATAATAAAAGCAGCTCTAATTAATCATCATAGTATATGGACTTTGGAGAGTGTTATTTCAATTCTTTCAGAGTTGTAGTTCAAGAGTAATTCAATGACAAAGTATCCCCCTCCTGCCCCTTTTACTGATGTAACACTGCTCAGCCAGATCAGAAGGGAGGTGCCCAGGTAGACTGCAGAGAGGGACAATCTTCAATTAAGATAAGGGAAAAACCTGAAAAACTTGGGGGGGCAGGATTTTCATTGTTCTCATAGGAAGAAGATTGTCCCTTGCTGTGACCTGTCCAGTCAAGAGACCAGATTCCACATCTGAGAAGAGATGGCTTACACTAGGTAAAAGGGGCGGGAGGGGAAACTTTATCCTTCAATTACTCTTGAACCACAACTCTGCAAGTATTGATATAACACTCTCCATGGCCCAAATACTATGAAGATTAATTGGACCTGCTGTTTTTGTGAAACATTACTATCCCTTTAAGTAGACTTGTAAGAAGCCCATTGCAGCTTCTGTCAGCCATTAGGGAGGTCAGAAAGCTGACCTGCCCCACTGGAAGTCTGTTCTCTCAGCCACAAGCTGATTTACATGTGAAGTCCCCATATATTTGTTTATTAGTCATTCAAGCCAGGTACAGCAGGGACCCGCATCACATACTCTGTCATGATGCAGTATGAATACCCTGAGAGAGAAGCAGAGTTTTATTTAATACCCTTGATCTTCTCTCTTGTTGTTGCTCTGGGACTCTGCAGGGTAGCAGATTGGCTGACTGGACAATAGTCTGATGATAGTTGCCCTTTAAAGGGATAGTAATACTTCGTTTTAACTTTATTTTATTTTGTAGTCATTAAAAAAAACATGAAGAACGATATAAGTCTTATCTCTCAAACCTTTATGGTTTGAGAGATACTCACAAGTAAAGTTTCCCCCTCCTGCCCCTTTTACCTAGTGTAAGCCATCTCTTCTCAGATGTGGAATGCAGTCCATAGACCAGACAGATAACAGAAGGTGACAATCATCTTCCTATGAGAACAATGAAAGCCCTGCCCCCCTTGACAAGTTTTTCAGGTTTTTCCCTTATCTTAATTGAAGATTGTCCCTCTCTGCAATCTACCTGGGCACCTCCCTTCTGCTTTGGCTGAGCAGTGTTACATTAGTAAAAGGGGCGGGAGGGGGATACTTTGTCATTGAATTACTCCTGAACTACAACTCTGACAGAATTGAAATAACACTCTCCAAAGTCCAAATACTATGATGATTAATTAGAGCTGTTTTTATTATAAAACATTACTATCCCTTTAATTCTGAATGTGCCTGCAGGACAGCAGTGAGTTCTGGTGATATACTGTGGAGCTGGTTCTATAACATTCTTCCCATTTCCTGACTGCAACTGCAAAGACTTCAACCCAACAGAAGTTAAATGAAGTGTGAAATATCTGAAATTACAGTTTATTATTTAAATAGGCCACTTAACAGAGGTTCATCGGCTTTTCAAGTATGTTTAGAAAAAAAGAAAGTGTTATCATATGTGTATGTTAAGATTTAAGGGAGCTATTTCTGCCCTTTCATCAAGTAATAGAAAGCCTGTCACTAAGGACCTGTTCGGTCTTGTCCAGTTCACATAAATCACACTTATTTAATACACATAATTTAACAGTTTTTCTTTTCAATTACTTATTCATACCAATCTCCCACTTTATTGTGAGATGGGAATACATATTTTATTGCACAGAGATAATAGAGAGTGATTTCTCTATACTTGTTACTTATAGCTGCTAATGAAGAGATGTGCTGTTATTGTGGCTCTTTTCATTGATTGATTCATTGAAGTGACCAGAAATTTTGAGATGCTGTTAAAGTGGAATTACCATCCGAAGTAAAGTCGCCCTGCAATAATTGGGCAGGTGGCGACTAGCTTAATAACAGTTCTCTTACCTCCCAGAACTACACGATGGTACAGAAATCCTTAATCTTCTGAGATCGGAAGCCAGACATCAGTGCAGACATCTTGTCGGTGTGTCTGACCTGTCAGTCCTGGTCTCTATTAAGAACTATTGCACTGTCCTGAACGGCACCGGAAGGGACTAACGGCCAGAGGCGTAACTAGAAGCCACTAGGCCCTGGTGCAAGAATTGCCATGGGCCCCCCAACCACATTGGCCACCTCCACATTGCCCCCCATCTCCACCTTGCCCCTCAATCTCCACATTGCCCCTTCCACAAAGCCCCTCAATCTCCACATCGCCCCTTCCACAATGCCCCTCAATCTCCACATTGCCCCGTCCACAATGCCCCTCAATCTCCACATCGCCCCTTCCACAATGCCCCTCATTCTCCACATTGCCTCATCCACAATGCCTCCATCTCCACGTTGCCCCTTTCACATTGTCCCTTCCACAATGCCCATAAGTCTTCTACCTCCCTGGTGGTCCAGTGGCAGAGGACAGGTCTGTGCCTCTTTCTGCATAGACCTCTTCTCCCGCGCGGTCCTCTTCAGTAATGCAAAGCGCTGGGAGATGATGTCATCTCCCAGTGCTCTGCATTACGAGACTGCCGGAGGGAATACTGATCTCCCTCTGGCAGACCGGCACTCTCTTAATGCAGAGCTCCAGCGCACTGCATTACTTAATTGCGGGAGTCAGGCTTGGGGGTCGCAGGGGGAGGCTGGGCCGGGCCTCCACTGCTGACGACACAGGAGCACAGACTGCCCCAACCTGGTCATTAGTCTCGGAAGATTAAGGATTTCTGTAGAATCGTGTAATTGTGAGAGGAAATATAACTGTTATTAAGGGGACACTAATGTCTCAGAAAAAATATTTATCATTTTGTAGTGATTAAAAAGTTAAACTAAATGCAAAAACCCTATCTCTCAAACCGCTGTGGTTTGAGAGATATAAGTATTGAAAGTTCTCCCTCCCTCCCCTTTACCTGATGTTAGCGCTGTGCTGACTGAAGGAGAATCCTGTCCGGGGACCAAATGGCGGCTCTGCAGCATAGACACAGTCACGTTAATTAAAAAAAAAGACTTAATTGGAAAGGTCTACAAAAAGGGTGCCTGGTTTCCAATGAAGTAATTAGTTTTAAATAATGCAATTGCAGCTCTGCTAAAGAGCCTCTGTGTGTTGGTCGACATGGATCTCCTGTTGTCAGCTTTACAGCTAACAGCAGGAAACATCAAACTTTCAATGCTTATATCTCTCAAACCATAGCGGTTTGAGAGATAGGGTTTTTGCATTTAGTTCAACTTTTTAATCACTACAAATGATAAATATTTTTTCTGGGACGTTACTGTCCCTTTAAGCTAGTCGAAGGGCGACTTTATCTCTGGTGGTAGTTCTGCTTTAAAGGGTTTGGAAGCCTCATGACAAAAGACAGAAAGAGGGACCGAGCAAGAATAAAGAGAGATATATCAGCAAAATGTTGTAAGAAGGACTCACACTTAAAGGGATAGTAATACTTCGTTTTAACTTTATTTTATTTTGTAGGCATTAAAAAAACATGAAGAATGATATAAGTCTTATCTCTCAAACCTTTATGGTTTATGAGATATTCACAAGCAAAGTTCCCCTCCCCGCCCCTTTTTCCTAGTGTAAGCCATCTCTTCTCAAATGTGAGTCTGGTTGTATGACAGGACAGATAACAGAAGGGGACAATTTTCTTTGTATGAAAACAATGAAAGCCCTTCCCCCCTTGACAAGTTTTTCAGCTTTTTTCATTATCTTAATTGAAGATTGTCCCTCTCTGCAGTCTACCTGGGCATCTCCCTTCTGATCTGGTTGAACAGGGAAGGGATACTTTGTTTGTGAATATCTCTTAAACCATAAAGGTTTGAGAGATAAGACTTATATCATTCTTCATGTTTTTTTAATGCCTACAAAATAAAATAAAGTTAAAACGAAGTATTACTATCCCTTTAATGTAAAAGATAGCCTGGGTGCTATATTTCCGACCAGCAAGATGCAAAAGAATTGTAGTAGAAAAAGCACTCTCAGGACATTTTGAAGTATGAAGAATATAGCAAAAATGTATTTATATATCAATGTTTCAGTTATCCAATAAACTTCATCGAGATTCACGTCTCATAAATATGAAATATTCAAGTACACTCGGCCTATAGATGCTCCCGGTGTCAAGATGGCAATGAAAAGTTTAATTTATTGCCTCCATATCTGTCAAGCACTTTTTTGGGCTTCAAAGGACCTTCCTCAGGGCAAACGGTCTGTAACATGTAACAAACGGGTATATATACAAAATACAACCTTTCCCATTACATCTTGCTACCCTAGTGCATGGTGAGCAACAAAACCCAGCATTGCACAACGCGGAGGAATGCCACAGGGTACCACACGGTTGCTAAGCAACCCACAATAACAAAACCTCAGTATCGTTGATGCCGGCTGAAGGCAGCAGCAACAACCCCACTGTATTACCAAAAGAAGAAAGGTGTCTTTGCCCTTATTAATAAATTATTAAGTGCCCCAAAAAATGCCAGAAGAGTACATTAGCTTCTATACTGGTACACAATGAGGCATACAGAACTGGAGCTATGAATTGTGATTCGCAAATACCGATGATTATAGAAAATTCTCCTGAGAGTGCAATACATATGATAGATACACAAATGCAGATTTCCTGTGTAGGATATTAGTCTGTATACAATTCCAGGGATCAAGTTTGGGTTTGCCAAAATATCAGTTACTGAGGCAAGCTGGTCCATCCATCATACTGTTCACCTTCACATTGCAACGATTACTTTGTACAGTTTCCAAACAACATGCGATGATTGATGCTGATTTTTTGAATTTCTTATAGATTTCACATCAAGTACATTATATGCAGACTAGTTGAAGAGCCCGTTACACGGGTCACAGTGCCACTGCCAGCTGGTCGCGGGGCAGTCATGCACTGTAGAGACTGCCCACGCCGCAGCTGATACAGTGCCAGCCGGTCGCGGGGCAGTCATGCACAGTAGAGACTGTCCACACCACGGCTGATACAGTGCCAGCCGGTCGTGGTGCAGTCATGCTCAGCAGAGACTCCTTCGGAGCGCCCCCGCTCTGTATCAGCCTCGTCACGGGCACTCTACTGCTCATGACTGTGTCGTTACAAACTTTCTAGTGAATTAGTATATAGGATAATACAAGACAATTAGAATGTATAAATCCAGTGGTTATAGGCTTGTGCCAAATAACTGATCTCTTAATGCGACTTATCAGCTGCTTCTCTAGAGCCCACAACACAAGCTCTGGGGAAGGTATGCCAGTGCAATGAAGCCCTAGAAGGATTTAACATAGCAGTATTTAATAAAATTATTGGGATTCAGAGCTAGATTTATCATTAGACAGAGTAGGCAAATTCTGGAGGATACCTCAGTTGTTCTAGCCACACTCACATTCAGAATTGAGTGTGGTCAGAGCAATCCCAGTGCCTTCATCATCAGACTCTTCATGGGTTACATGGTTATACATACCCTATTACTTTTATGTAACACCTGCATGTTAGAGAGGTCTCCAGTGCACTGGGGGTTAAGATCCACTTTTAATTTAATTGTATGCTGCTACCTAAGTGTATTTTCTGTGCTAGGCAACAGTAGATGAGACTGGGGGTGGGGTTAAGTGAGGGGTGTGGCCATGGGGAGGGGCTAAGGGAGCCTTGGTTGACTTGCTTTGGGAAAGCCTGAAAAGTTAAACTTTTAAGAATCAGAGGTGTATGTAACTCATTACTTGAGCACTCATCTAGCCCTTAACCCTTTGTATGCCAGAGTGGTCTGCAATGCATTGCATTGCTATATTTTCTCAGAGTCTTGTTTCTGGAGTAGACAAGTCCTTGCGGACCTTACACCATAGAACAAAATATTCATCTCTTTTTCTAATATTCATCTTCCTTTTTTTTTGCCCACCTCGTTCCCCTTTCCTCTACATCCCCCCCATCCACATTCCTGGGACCTCCTTGCACTGTTTCAATCACTCTAGACCATTTTACCTATCTATCGCCTCGGAACTCTCCCCGAGATTATCTATGTTATCCAATCTCAGTATTCTGTTATTGTTAACCTTCTTGTACCTTCATGATTGCTTCATGGAAAATAATACTTTGTTGTAAACTTATTTTTTTTCTACTCAATAAAGCTTTTAAGATGGAAAAATATGTAAAAGTGGTCCGCTGGCTTAACAAGTTTTTGCTTATGTGTTTTACAGGTCAAACTTGCATTTTTTGGTTCAACACTTCCATAGCCTGAAATATTAGTATTACACTGTTTCTATGGACTGCTCTTGTCATTGACAATACACCCCCTCACCACCATCGAAAGTTGTTTCAGCAGCAGCAACATTGTATAATATTTTAGAACATACAAAACTCCCAACATTCCACATGGCTAAAGACAGACACTTTACTATTTACTATTGGGTGGTGTTATTGGGGTGTGGCACAAATTCTGAAGTTTAAACAAACATTAATGTGAGTTTTATTGCTGTGGAGCAAAGTGAGACACCAGGGTTGTAAAGAGGGCAGAGGGATTTGTGTCTCAAACAGGGGCTGTCCCTCCTAACAATAGGGAGGTATGAACCCCTTATATCTCCTAAAGAAGAACACTTGGGAGGTATGGACCCATAATATATCCTAAAGAGGGACACTTGAGAGGTATGGACCCATAATATATCCTAAAGAGGAACACTTGGGAAGTACAAACCCCTAATATATCCTAAAGCAGGACACTTTGGAGATTTGGACCCCTAGTATCTCCTAAAGAGGGACACTTGGGATGTATAAACCCCTCATATCTGACAAAGGGGGAAAATTGGGAGGTGTGAACCCCTCATATCTGATAAAGAGGGATGCTTGGGAGGCATGGACCCCTCATATCTGCTAAAAAGGGACACTTGGGAGGTATAGATCCCTAATATCTCCTAAAGAGGGACACTAGGGATGTACGTATCCCTAATATCTTCTAAAGAGGGACACTTGGGAGGTATGGATCCCTAATATCTCCTAAAGAAGGACACTTGGGAGGTATGGACTCCTAATATCTCCTAAAGATACACACTTGGGAGGTATGGATCCCTAATATCTCCTAAAGAGGGACACTAGGGAGGTATGGATCCCTAATATCTCCTAAAGATGGACACTTGGGAGGTATGGAAATGCTGCACCAAAAAATGGAAGTTTGAGCTGCAATACTTTTTGAATAAAACCCATGTTTTACTCAGCAGGTTAGATCCCTGCCATATGTATTTTTCCAAATTACGCAGTACTATCCCTTTATTCCAGCCTTGTAGGGATACTAAATAGTTTATTATAATCATCCCATTTTCATTACAGTGATATACAACATATCTGGATATGAGCCATAGTACTGTTCTTTACCATAATTATTATTAATACTGTGGAAGTGATGTGGAACGGCTCCAATGTCATTAAGATTGCTGTAACTAATCACATTGTAGGTGATTACGAACATATAGTTCTATGTTTGCCTTTCATTTTCTATTACTCAAATTATTGCTGTTTTTAATGGGATTTCAGTCATTTGGAAACAAAGGATAGCATGTATGTGGTATGCGTTTTATTGGTAATGCAATTAGCAATATTGTATTATCTGGGACTCACTGCTCACATTTTATTAATATTGTTAGAATTTCAAATGACGCATTTGATGGTCTTATAGGGCACGTTCATGAAGATACATTCACGCATTTCTGTGCCATAGAGGAGAAAAGAAAATACCCAATGATTTCAGTGGACCTTTTAACACACAAAGCAATTCGTTGGAGACTTCTCTGGCATTTAAATGGTCAAATGCTCCATTGAAAACATTGAGTATTTTGTATATATCAGTTAGATTGCGCTAAAATCGCTCATATTTATTTTCCCAAACATGGCCTCTGGGCAGGGGAGTTACTAGGTATTAGCTAAGGGAGCTAAAATCCAGGTCTCATGTTTAACCCCTTAAGGACCGGCCGCGCACACACGCGGCAGTCACTTAAGGACCACAGAGGATTTTTTTGTTTGTTTGTTTCCGAACGGTGTGCAGCCGCGGGGGGACCCCGGAATTCCATGACGGTCATAGTACGTCATGAGTACTATGACTGTCAAGGGTCGTTAAGGGGTTAAAAGTAAACTTTACCCTTGGATTAATTGACACTTTGTTTTAAAGGGTTAGTAATGTCTTTTTAAACTATAACTAAATATTGTAGCTATTAAAAAATAAACTAGATGACCCCAGTCCCATCTCTCAATCCTTTATGGTTTGAGAGATAGAACGTTTTAAAGTCCCCCCCCTCCCCTTTCCCTGACGTCAGCTGTAAGCTCACAGCAGGAGATCCTGGTTCGGGAACCTGCAAGCGGCTCTTCAGCAGAGCAGATATATCGTTCTCGCCGGCACACTTTGTAGACCGTTCCAATGAAGTATTTCTTTTAGGTTTCTGAATCTCGGCTCTGCTGAAGAGCCTCCTCGAGTCGGCCGACACGCATCTCCTGCTGTCAGCTTTACAGCTGACATCAGTGACGGGGGAACTTTCAAATATTCTATCTCTCAAACCATAAAGGTTTGAGAGATGGGACTGGGGTCATTTAGTTTATTTTTTTAATAGCTACAATATGTAGTTATGTTTTAAAAGGACATTACTATCCATTTAACAGAAGGACATACAAAATGCAGGTGTCATCCATACAGCAGTTAGGTGTATCTGTATTATGTTTTTTTACCCTTTTGTTTTATTTTTACCCGTTTTGTAGTTTATAACCACCTGGGAAATGTTACTTCCTTAAGAATGGGTGTGGCTGGCTAGGTACAGAAAGAAAGCCCTGCCCATTATGCTAATGGTCCATGAAGCCAATCTGAAAGTAATAAAATGTCCCCATCCTATAACATAAAGTGCTAGAATGCGTCGCTCACTGTGAGCGTAACCGCACATGCGCAGTAGAGACTCTGTACTGTGCATGTGTGGTTTTGCACACAGGGAGCTTCGCTGTGAGCCGTCTAGAACTCCCCGTTAACCCTTTGAGTGCCAGAGCACTCAAAGGGTTAAGGAGCAGCGCGTTCTGCGTGTCTCTACTGCACATGACTGCAGTCATGCGCAGTAGAGACTCGCCAAACGCACTGCCCGCTCCAGGCGGCTCACGTCCTGTCCCTGCTCCGGGGCAGCAGCCGGGGCTGCTGGGTGCACTTTAGCCTGTGTATACGGGCTTTCATACTAGTGCTGTTATAAACGATAGCACAGTTTAAATGCAAAAATACAGAAAATAGATATACCTGACTGCGGTATAAATGACACCTGTCTAGGTAAATCCTTCTGTTAACCCTTTGAGTTCCAGAGGGGTATGCAACGCATTGCTTTGCAATGCGTTGCATACCACTCTGTCACTCAAAGGGTTAAAGGAAAAGTAAACCCCTGAACTAACTAAAAAGTTGGCCATGTTTCCTTGACTACCAATAACTTGCTCCAGGAGCTCAGGGATGAACCCTCTGAGTGCCAGAGATGTAGATAACTCATTACACTCAATGGGTTAAGAGCAGTTAAATGGAGAGTCGGGAGAAAGAGACGCCCCTTTTGATCTCTGGCTCTATGGAAGCTGAAACTAATTTTTCATGTCCCCAGAAAAGCCAGTGCACTTTTGCAGAGCTGATATCCTGTGGGATTTTAGCTCTGCATCATGTCACTGGCTCTTTGGGGTTTGGAATGTCAGTTCCATCTCCCACAGTGCCACTTCAGAGTGCAGGGATGGCAAACTGCAGCTGTTGTTGGACTACATTTCATTATCATTCTCAGCTGGCCATTGGTTTCAGGATACCAACCACTGGCATAGTCATTAAAGGGATATTAATGTTTCAAAATAAAAGCAGCTCCAGTTAATCTTCATAGTATTTGGGCCATTGAGAGTGTTATTTCAGTACTGTCAGAGTTGTAGTTCAAGAGTAATTGAATGATAAAGTATCCTCCTCCCACCCCTTTTACCTAGTGTAAGCCACCTCCCCTCAGATGTGGAATCTGGTCCTGGGACCAGACATTTCACAGCAAGGGACAATTTTCTTACTGTGACCATAAGAAAAACTCTGCCCCCTTGACAGGTTTTTCAGGATTTTCCCTTATGCTAATTGAAGATTGTCCCTCTCTGCAAGCCATCTGGACACCACCTTTCTGTTCTGCGGTGAGCAGTGTTACATCAGTAAAAGGGGTGGGAGGGGGTTTCTTTATCATTTAATTACTCCTGAACTACAACTCTGACAGTATTAAAATAACACTCTCCATGGCCCAAATACTATGAAAATTAATTGGAGCTGCTTTTATTGTGAAACATTACTATCCCTTTAAGCAACAGCCCTAAAGCGCAAAAGGTTTTCACTCTTTGATCTGGCAATAGTGTATAAGGGGGCTTCTGGGTAACCTGAAACCCCCTGGTCTACATCGGGGCCCACAGTGAATCAGAAGACGCTGGTGCATATATAGACCATACTCACTTTTACTGCTGTTGTCTCTGTTACAGATATTGCATCTGTTTACCCCCAGAAAATTCCCTTCAATGCTGAGGAGAACAAGAGTGCCATGGATGTGAAAGAAAGGAAACCTTACCGATCCCTAACAAGACGCCGCGACACAGAGCGGCGTTATACCAGCTCCTCAGCTGACAGCGATGATAGCAAAATACCACAGAAGTCTTACAGCTCCAGTGAGACTCTGAAGGCTTATGACCAAGACTCCAGGTTGTCCTACAGCAATCGTGTGAAAGAAATGGTTCATCAGGAGGTCGATGAATTCTGTCGATCTGGTGAGTGCCGATAACTGGCATCTTCTGGTTAACCCTTTAATGACCATAGGGCTGTGCAAGACATTGCAGTACATGGTATTATTCTAATGAACTTTTCTGCCTAAGTTAACCTGTAATCACATCAAGTTACACGCGTAAATGAAAATGGAAAAAACTCAGCACATATTGGATAGTTGTATTACTCAAGTTCCATACTGTGTACAGAAATTTGGGAGTCAGGAGGCTATAGAAATGGACTGTGTTTCAAGCAAGCAAGTTAACAGCAAGATCAGCAATCAAATAGGTCCCTAGCTGCCTATGTCTTCCCAGTCAGTCAGGTGGAATTTTGGGGTATTTGGGGTCAACCTCCTTCCTCCCTTTTTCTCCCCAGAGTGCCCCACTGACTCTCCTGATAGAAAGAACAAATGTCCTACCTAAAAGATTCCCTAAACTAAACTTCAATTCCCCTATCTTCTCTAGCTCAAACAACGTGCTGCTCTCTCCTCTCACAAACACAGAATGGCTGCTGTGAGAGCCTGACACCCTTTTATATGGCGGTAGAAAACTAGAGAAAACTGTCGTGTGGTGGGGAAAAATGTTTGTTCCCATTGACTTCAGTGCACAATGAGCTAGGTGAAAAAAGCAGGAAAAAGCTGAAAATCTGCATTTTTCACTGAAAATTATTTGCCAAACGGAAAGTGCCACTTTTCGCCGATTTTAGTTTGAGGCAAAAATGTTCTCCCGTTCCTACAAATTTCCAGTGGATGTTTCAGCCTTATTGGGCCTCATCAGTGAGGTGCAGCTGATCCCTCTAGGCACCTGTGAGCAAGAGGTCCATGTCTGGATTAGCCCATTACTCTTAGGAGTACCAACCCCACAGCAATTTACATTTGAAATAGTAGATGTCAGAGATGCTCAACTAGGCTCATGAGCCTTCAAGGGTATGCAAAGAGCTTACTCGGAAGGTATCCTTCGCTCAGGGTGCAATATCTTTTAGCTCCCCAGTGCCATACACAGAGAAGAAATATCCTAATTCATATCATATTGATCCTGTGCAGATGACAGTCCAGCCATGAAATGCCAGACAATTCCTCTCTGAACCATAGTAGCAGCCAACACCAGACATACATTTCAGGGCTATTGGGCCTCGTTGGAGGGGTGCAGCTGTTCTCTCTAGGCACAAAACGGATGGGTTTTGTTTTGTTCTTTAATTCATAAAATGCTTATTTATTTATGGACAATAGGCAATAGAAAATATATTTCTTTTTTATAATTGTGTCATGCATAGCTTGGCACAAATTTTCATTAATTATTTTTAACAGTTATGTAGAACAACAGATAACACAGAAGAAGGAGCAAAATTGTAATTACAGGATACTCACAAAGGCTGTAGCATGGAGACATAGACACACACACACACACACACATAGCTACACTAGAAAGCAGTGAATACACATGCACACATGCACTCTGGTACAAAGACACACACACGCACACACATACATGTGTCAAGGAGAGATGATCTGCACAAACCACCAAGTGAAATTCTTTTTGCAAATCACTGTGGGACTCCAGATAAGGCAGTAGAGCAGCCCAAAGACACAAACACAGAAACCCAGTGTTTTCATGCAAACACACACACATTCACACAAACTTACTCTGGCATGTAAACACACTCATGTACCCTCTGGCATGCAGTAAAATATTGTTCTGTGCTAGATAGGCATCCATTGCTTTTTTGAAAGCAGTTACATTATCTACAAGTACAACATCCTGTGGCAAATAATTCCATAGCTTTACTGCCCTTACTATAAAAAAAATCCCTCCCTTTGTTTTAGTCGAAAAGTTCCTTTCCTCTAGTCTTAATAGATGACCTCTTGTTCTTAGCTCAGCTCTTTGCATAAATAATTAATTGGATAGTTCTTTCTATTGATCTTGAATGTATTTGTAAACAGTAATTATATCACCCCTTAGACATCTCTAATGTAAACAACCCCAGTTTGGCTAGTCTCTCTTTATAACTCAGATCCTCCAATCCCTTTGTCAGTTTTGTTGCACGTCTCTGCACTTTTTCCAGTTCAACTATGTCTTTTTTAAGAACTGGTGCACAAAATTGTACTCCATATTCTAAATGAGGCCTAACCAAGGATTTATACAGAGGTAGGATAATAGCATCCCTTTCTGCTACACCTCTTTTTATGCAGGCTAGTACCCTATTTTGCTCTTGCAGCAGCTGAGTGACTCTGCACACTGCTGTGAAGTCTATTGTTTATCAGTACTCCTAAATCTTTCTCTAATGAGGATTCCCCAAGTTGTTTCCCATTTAGTGTATATGTAGCAAGTTTGTATCTACAGCCCAAATGCATAACTTTACATTTATCTACATTAATGTAATCTGCCACTTTTTTGCCCATTCACTCAGTTTATCTAAATCCTTCTTCAGAGAAAAACGTCCAGCTCTGTATGTATTTCATTAAACAGCTTAGTGTCATCAACAAAGACTGAGACGCTACTTTCAATTCCCACTTCTAGATCATTAATGAACAAATTAAAAAGCATTGGGATCAGGACTGAACCCTGTGGCACCCCACTTATAACTTTAGACCAAGTTGAAAGGTTCCATTTACAACAACTCTCTACCTAACTAGTTCTCAATCCATGTACAGATATCACCTCCCAACCCAAAGACATTTAATTTATGCAATAAGCTGTTGTGAGACACTGTATCAAAGGCTTTTTGCAGTCATATACCCATATCCTCCCTGACATGCAGTCATATACCAATATCCATTCTGACTTGCTGTCACAATCTATGAGAGCATTATTCCGTTAAATGCAACTAGCCACAGCTAAGCATTACTCCATACATGAGACTATCCAAGTATGACCTCATTATATTAGATCATAAAAGCATTACAACCTAATGGGACTAGCCACAGCTGAGAATTCTCCAATTAAGTGACCATTTGGGTTCTTCCCTATTAAGAGTCTTTCAGAGTATTGTCCCATGACACAATACCATCCAAATATTACTACATTATAAAAGACCAACCTAGCATCACACCGTATCACCCCATTAGATCAGGCCAGGCACAGCTTTACATTACAACATTTCATGAGATAATCTGAGGATTTCAGAACATTATCGTATTACATGAGATCACCAGAACATTGCCCAATTACATGAGCCCATCGGTACATTATTCCCATCAAATGAGACCATCAGAGTATTACCTCTAATAACCCATCTTATACATACAAACATACACGCAGTTTGGCACACCAAGCTAGGGTGCAACACTTTCAGCTATGATAAAAATATAAATGTTGCGTTTCATATATGTATTTGTGGAATTAGTAGTAGCATACTGATTGGAACACCTATAGGAATAACTATATATTTATTTGCATCCTTCACCACGTCCTTGACAAATTATCTATAAAATGTCAATGACAACCTGAAAATTCCATATTGCATACTAGGGGTACAAAAAATATCAAGGAACACTGAGTTAAAGTAATGTCATGGAGAGTTGGAGGTGATGTGGGTTAACAAAGGGATTAGACAGAGTTAATATAAGAGGTAAGGCAAGAGTTAACATAAGAAATATGCAGGGAAGATGAAAGTCGAGGTTTAACAAAAAGGCTATTAAAAGAGGAAAGGTAGGGATTAAAATAATAGGTAAATGGTGCTGAAAAAAAAGTTAGCATGCTTTCGGATGGGGATATGGGAGGCAAGGCAAGGGTCAGAGGTATCACTGCGCATGTCGGAATATTGCTCTTCCCACCTACTGCCTGAATTTTACTATCCAGCAGGCAGGGCAGCAAAACTGGCAATAACAGCTCTGGTGGCAGAGCACACCTTACACCTGAACACCCAAGGCATACACCTAGATTACCTACAGTATATGGTTGGGTGGCACTGGACGCAAACATGCACAATCTGACATTTCAGCCTTGTTCCACTATCCCAATTGTAGGCATGGGCACAAACATACACCATCCTACACACCAGCCTTGTCGCACTGTTCTGCTGGTAACCCTAGAGCCAAACATGCACTGACTGATACACCAGCCTTGTTCCACTACCCAACTGCAGTCACAGGCACATACATACATACACTATCTGACACACCAGCCTTGTTCCACTGTCCCACTGGTAACCCTAGAGCCATACATCACTGACTGATACACCAGCCTTGTTCCACTACCAAATTGCAGTCACAGGCGCATACATACATACACTATCTGACACACCAGCCTTGTTTCACTGTCCCACTGGTAACCCTAGAGCCATACATTACTGACTGATACACCAGCCTTGTTCCACTGCACAATTGCAGTCACAGGTGCATACATACATACATACACTATCTGACACACCAGCCTTGTTCCACTGTCCCACTGGTAACCCTAGAGCCATACATCACTGACTGACACACCAGCGTTGTTCCACTACCAAATTGCAGTCACAGGCGCATACATACATACACTATCTGACACACCAGCCTTGTTTCACTGTTCCACTGGTAACCCTAGAGCCATACATCACTGACTGATACACCAGCCTTGTTCCACTGCACAATTGCAGTCACAGGCACATACATACATAATCTGTCTGACACACCAGCCTTGTTCCACTGTCCCACTGGTAACCCTAGAGCCATACATCACTGACTGATACACCAGCCTTGTTCCACTACCCAATTGCAGTCACAGGTGCATACATACATACACTATCTGACACACCAGCGTTGTTCCACTACCAAATTGCAGTCACAGGCGCATACATACATACACTGTCTGACACACCAGCCTTGTTTCACTGTCCCACTGGTAACCCTAGAGCCATACATCACTGACTGATACACCAGCCTTGTTTCACTGCACAATTGCAGTCACAGGCACATACATACATAATCTATCTGACACACCAGCCTTGTTCCACTGTCCCACTGGTAACCCTAGAGCCATACATCACTGACTGATACACCAGCCTTGTTCCACTACCCAATTGCAGTCACAGGCACATACATACATACACTATCTGACACACCACCCTTGTTTCACTGTCCCACTGGTAACCCTAGAGCCATACATCACTGACTGACACACCAGCGTTGTTCCACTACCAAATTGCAGTCACAGGCGCATACATACATACACTATCTGACACACCAGCCTTGTTTCACTGTCCCACTGGTAACCCTAGAGCCATACGTCACTGACTGATACACCAGCCTTGTTCCACTGCACAATTGCAGTCACAGGCACATACATACATAATCTATCTGACACACCAGCCTTGTTCCACTGTCCCACTGGTAACCCTAGAGCCATACATCACTGACTGATACACCAGCCTTGTTCCACTACCCAATTGCAGTCACAGGTGCATACATACATACACTATCTGACACACCAGCCTTGTTCCACTGTCCCACTGGTAACCCTAGAGCCATACATCACTGACTGATACACCAGTCTTGTTCCACTGCACAATTGCAGTCACTGACACATTCATGCATTATCAGACACACCAGCGTTGTTCCACTGTCCCACTGGTAGTCACAAAGAACCATAGAATCTGACAGCAGATAAGAATCAATCGGCCCATCTAGTCCACCCATTTCCCTATCTAGTTGGTTTGGACTTATTTTATTTTTAAAATAGTCATATGTCTATACCAAGATATCTAAAATTAGTTTTCTGTTTTAGCCTCAACCCCTTCTGCTGGGAGACTGTTACATTCATCTGTCACTGTTTCCATAGTTTTTCCCTTACATTTATTCTTATTTTCCACCTGTTAGGGCATTGACTCATTCTAGTATTCCTTATTGTGAAAAATGGTTCCCTCCTGAACTGTATTAACCCTCTTGATATAGTTAAAGGTTTCAATCACACCACCCCTCTCCCTTCTATTCCTGTCTCCAACACACCTGAAGAAAGTTTTGTAATCTCTTTTCTCTGAGTGGGCTATTGTCCATCCTGCCTGGGCTCTGGCATCTCTGATTTTGTGCTAAACCTCCCTGTGTTTATACTCGTATACTTTACTGTCTACATCTAACAGAGTCTGCCTCTATTTGTGTGTGATTTCACTGCTCCTCTAACTGTACACTAATCCATACTGATTGGTGATCATTAGATGCCAAGTTTTGTGCCTTTAATATATCAGATACTCTGCCACCATTTGTGAATATTGAATCTAGTATTGCTTGCTTGCAAGTTAACTCATTAACCAGTTGTTTAAGTGATGCCCCTTGAAAGGAAATCAGAATATCACTGCTTCTTGCTGATTTTGCATCAGATACCTCTCACGGTCCACATCTGGCATATTAAAATCACCCAGGACTATTATTTTACCCTTTGCTGACTTTTTAAATAATATTCCACCAATTCCTTAAGCAGAATTTTCACTCAAATTAAAGTGCCCCCTATCATTATGCACATAGCGATATGCATATCGATACTTGTATTATTCTGAATAAGTCTGGCATTATTGAGAAATCCAACTTGTTCCAAGACTCACTGGCAGGCATCTTGCTGTGGGAGGAACAGGCAGGGAAGGAGCAGAAGTGGGCAGAGTTTCATTAGAAACTCCCCACATCCTGAGAATGAACTTCTGCCCCAGAGAAGTGGTAATACAGAGTCATAACTGGAGTCTCCTGGGCAAATCCAAAGAGTTCCCAGCTATGGTCATGACATATACTTTGAATCATGGGTGGGCAGCTCAAGGTCCTCCAGCTGTTGAAGACTACAGTTCCTATCATACCCCGGACAGCCAATGGCTGGCTGGGGTATGATAGGAATTGTAGTCCTCAACAGCTGGAGAGCCTCAGGATGTCCACCCCTGCAGTAAAAGATCTGAGGCTATTAAGAAGAAATAGGGCAACGCTGGAGTGAACCAATTGCATTAGAGAGGACAAATACAAACATTTACTGATTTAAATGGGCTGTTAGGCCCCGGAATGCTAAAGAGGTCTTCAACCAATGTGCAGACATCTGTAGCATTCATGCGGTTAAAAGCCCCATTTGAAAAAATTGGGGGAATTTTTATCTGTCCCCTATGGTGCAGTTGATTTGTTCAAGTATTGCTCCAGAGTGCCCTGGTGCATCAGCCTCACAGTGCAGCTGATATGACTGATATGGTGGTTGCCCACAAAAATTATCACAAACTACAGAGTGCCCTATTTCTTCTGGGAGCAATTTTGCTGCACACAGCATTTAATTTAATTGCAGATATCCAATTTAGCAGTAACAGGCTAATGAATTGCATTTTGTAGGACCTAAGCAAGCAAACAGATGGCATAATGTAAACAGTAATTCTTGGTGGAGGCAAAGAGTCAGGAAACATTCTTAATCCCTTCTCAGCCATAGTGAGGCCCAGTTAGCAATAAGTAAGGTTAAGTGTTCCTTCTCATTCCAATCTATCTGCAAAGCCATAGTGCCAGGCTCTCGATAGACAATCTAACATCCGTCTGTCTAGAGAGGAGTGTGACGTGGTTTGGTACGCAAGTCTATTTGTCAGATTGCCCGAAGGGAGAGGTGTATGTGTGTGTGAGCACATATGTTTGTGTGTTTATGTCTATATGAGTGTATAATACATGTGTATGCATCTATGTTGATATTTCTGCATGTGAGTGTGTATTCATTTGTATGTGTATATGTGCATGTTTGCATGTATACAGGGTGGGATTTTCCAATAGGCAGACTAGACAAATGCCTAGAGATCCAAATGTTGAGAGGTGTCTCAGATGTGCTGGCCACACACATATTTTCTATGTTGTAGGTGTGACCATAGCAATTTCAGTGTCCCTGCACCAGTTTTGTACCCCATTACAGGCCATGATTTAACTCCTTGAATGTTAGTGAGATCTCCAATGCATTGCTCCGCAATGTGATGGAGATCTGTCTAGTAACCATGGGGTTAATGCTTATTTTGTTCCTTCTTGTTATAGGCTAAGGGCAGGGCCGGATTTTTCATAAGGCAAAGTAGGCATCTGCCTACAGGCACACCCTACAGAGAGGTGTTTGCCATTGCAATTGATTTTTTTTTTGACGTGGCGTGGCATGCCATGGCGCTCCGCCGTCCGCCATCGTGTTGTAAGCTGTGCCTTAAGCTGCTGAGCTCTCCCGGCTCTTTAGTAATGCAGAGCACTGGAAGATGACATAATCTCCCAGCGCTCTGCATTACTAAATGCAAGACCGCGCGGGAGCTCCAGCAGTTGCAGCTCTGTGCGCAGATCTCTGCTGCCACTGGACCACCAGGGAGGTAGGAAACGGATGGGGGGAGAGAATGAGGCTTAATTTGGAGATAATGGGGCAATGTGAGGTCAATATGGGGATGATGGGGGGCAAGCAATGTGGAGCTGATGGGGTCAAAGTGGAGCTGATGGTGGCCAATGTGAGTGCAATATGGAGTTGATGGGGGCAATGTTGAAATGATGGGGCTATGAGGGCAGTGTGGAGCTGATGGGGTTCAATGTGGAGCTGATGGGGTGCAATGTGAGGGCAATATGGAGATTTGGAGCATTGTGGAGATGGCCAATGGGCGGGGGGCGCTTCAGATATCTGTGCCTACAGGCTCCTGAGATGTAAATCCGGCCCTGGCTAAGGGTATTTCCTGTGCCCAGAAGTAGTGGATGGGACAGGGGGCAGGGTCATATGAGGAGTGGGGGTGTGGCCATGGGTGGGGCTAAGGTTGCCTAGCATTCCTTCCCTAGGGGTTCCTGGGATGTAAATTCAGTTCTCAGTGTACGTGCATGTGTGTGTGTGAGTCCATGTCTGTGCATGTGTCTGTATATGTCTGCACATGTATGTGCATGTTTGTGTGTTGATGTCTGTGCATGTGTGTGTGTATATGTCTACACGTCTGTGTGTCTGTGTGCACGTGTATGTGCCTGTGCATGTTTGAGTGTGGCTATCTTGATCTGTGTGTGGGTGTGTATGCATATGTGTGTGTCTATGCATGTGTCTCTATGTATACGAATGTCTGTATCTATGCATATTTGTATTATGCAGAGGAGACCACTGGCTTTCAAGGGATTAAAATCTGAGTACAAAAAAAAGGATAGACCATGTCAGTGTCGCTAGTTCATTTTGGTCCAGAGAGATGGGTTCAATGTCCTTGTATAAGTGGCAGGACACATTGATCGTTTTCCTGGGAAAATGTTTGTTTGGAGCATTTAGAAGCTGTCTAAATACATTTCCTAAATAATCAAGTCAGTATGAACTTGTTTTAGTCCTAGTGGCAGGAAGCCAGAGCAGCGGAATAATGCGGGGCAGTGAAGCACGAAGCGCGGGGAATGGGAACTCTTCAATATTTATTGTCTTCCACTTACTGACGCTGCTTGAATCCCTTCACTTTTGAAGGGTACACTGGGCTGGAAATATGAAAAACAATGGGTCTCGTGCTGTTTATTGTTTAAAAAAAATATATATTTATTTTTGAGTTAATTGTTGAAATGTATTCCATCATGATTTATGTGCTGCTTAACCCTTTGAGTGCCAGAGGGGTACGCAATGCATTGCATTCCCCTCTGACACTCAAAGGGTTAACTGGGAGAGGATCGATTGGATTTGGGAGATTTGATGTACTTGGATACAACTGGAACAAAGTAGCTTAACAATTTAGTGGACAAATCACTTCATAAACGTTCTCATAAACGCTCAAAAGAATCAATGGACTTTAACACATTGTAATAATAAATCTGTATTTCCTTTAACCCACTGAGTGCCAGGGGGACCACGATTCATCAATCCTGTGTAGACCGACTCCCCAGAGTTAACCCATTGACTTCCAGAGTGGTACGTAACACAATTCTCTGCAACACATTGCGTACTCCACTGACACTTGAAGGGTTAATGTTCATTTGGTTATGAATATCATATCCAAAGAAGACATGATTAATTGTTCCAGGATTCCGGAAAACACAGTCCTTCCAATGAAACCTCCACTGATTTACAGCTGCCATTATGTATGTATATCTTTATTTATATGGAGCCACACAGTGTACACAGCGCCTTACAACATATTTTCTCCCCCAGATTAAGGTGAAATGGGAGTTTATTGGAAGTTAGTGTTCCTTTAATATGGTAGGAGTCCTTCATACAGTAGTCATGCATATCTGTTTTGTGCTTGTTGATGTTTTCTGATTGGAAGGCTGCAGATGACCATGTGACTTCCTACTGACTTATGAAAATTCCTAATAAGGAGAGCGTAAGAACAGTGATGATGTAATAAAGTACACTCCATGTAGCTTACACATTAACTAACTACAACCTGCTATAATTTTCTATTGTATTGTATTATATATTTTTATTTATATAGTGCTAACCAGTGTACTTGGCACTTTACAGTTTACATTTAATATAGAAGGGGAACAATAAGTGCGGTGATTAATTGCTTATATAGACCATCATAAGGGGAACAACAGGTGAGTATACATTAGGATAAAAGGACCCTGCCCCGTAGAGCTTACAATCTATGTATAGGATGGGTGACATATAGATACGAGCCGGTAGAGAAGGAAGTGCCGTTTTTGACATATGAGATAATGTTTCCATATTACACTGTTGCTATATTTAAAAGGTGCTCTTGTAGCTTGGATTTAAAGTTGTTGAGGGCTGATGCTTGGCGAATACTGGATGGTAGGGTGTTACAGAGGTAGGGAGCAGCAAGAGAGAAAGCCTTCTCTGGTGAAACAGCGATAGTGGTTAAAAGGGGAGAGTCGTTCACCATGAGTGGTGCGTAGTGGACGTGCAGGTATATGGTTGAATATAAAAGATGAAATATAAGTTGGGGACAAGTGATGGAGAGCCTTGAAGGTAATGAGGAGGATTTTGAATGTGATACGCCTCTTTATGAGTAGCAATGACAGTGATTTTAAAAGTGATGGGGTGAGTACTGTTCTGGAGGAGAGGAAGAGTATTCTGGTGGCCGGATTAAGAACTGATTGGCGAGGAGCTATATGGTTAGTAGGAGGACCAATAAGTACAGAGTTGCAGTAGTCCAGGCGAGAAAGGATAAGAGCATGCATGAGGGTTTCTGTTGCAGAGTGAGAGAGGAATGGCCAGATTTTTGCTATATTCCGGAGAAAGAAGCGACAGGTTTTGGTTACTTCATTAATGTGGGTGGTAATTTTCCTATGTTCAACACAAAACACAGGGACGTTCCAGCAGAGGAGATCTGAATGGCAGTATGTGAGACTGTCATGCAGATAGGCCATATGTATGCTTTAATGTAGAGGCCATGCAGTGGTGTCCGTAGACATTTTTCCAGGGGGGGGCAAAGCCATAATATGACCCCCAGGCCAGCCCACCTAGCCCCTTTATTTATATGGAGGAGGGTAATTGTAGGGGGGCAAGTTCCCCCCTTGCCCCCCCCCTCCGGACGCCCATGAGGCCATGTAGGCATTAGCCAATCTAAGAAAATATTGGATACCCTAATCTCTCCCTGTGCACAAAATTTGCTATCTGGCCCAATCCTCACAAAACATTAGAAGCAATGTTAAATCTCTCCATGGTAATAGAGGTTTCTTTGTTTGAAGATGAAGCAACTCCGGATTTGGCAGTAGAAATTCTTTTTATTTCTACATGATAGGTTTGCAGTTTCTAAAGCTGATGGAAGTTTGTGGTTCTTGACGGTTACAATGATGTTACAACTTGGTGGTATCTATGCTTCTTACACCGCAGAAAATAGATGTAATCATTTTACTAATGTTCATAAATGGATCGGTACAGAGTGAAGCCATATTATGTCCTATGATTATGTAAGTAGCTAGAGTTATGAATAATGAACGTATATTATGTCATACGAAAATGTAAATAGATAAACCTATGAAAAGTGGAATGGAATATCGACATGTAGACGGAAGTACACCTGATTGATAAGTCAATCCACGTGTTTCACTGGTCTATTGTAGTTACTAGTAGTGAAAATTAGAGTTTAGAATGACAGATGATTAGTACAACACTAGACAGCCAAACATATACAGGGAGGATGATGCCATGGGGAGGCTCATCCTCCTAATTCACATCACATGATGCACATGCTGTTCAGCCCCATGGTAGCAAAACTGACTGTGAGTAGGCATCTATAGGCAGAAACACGTACAAGTGTATATGCATGGGGTGAGAGGGCTGAAAGATGTATTTGAGATGAGGCCTCTGATGGAGCAAAGTGGAATGGTTACCTGGTTATTGCATGCACTAATTCAACAAGATCGATGAGGTGTCTGGTGATTTGTGCCTCTGTGTATCTTTCTCCATCCCTCTTGACACATACATCTTCTTCCTCATTCTAACATCTCCCTTCATGTTCTTGTCCCTCGATCCTTCCTTCTTCATCCCTCTTTCCATTTTCTTCCTTCCTACAGAGTCTTCTACTCTCCTTCCTTCCAGCTTTTTCTTACATCTTCTTCCTTCCTCCCTCCTTCTTCCACACTTCCCGCTCCCAGCTTGTTTATCCTTCCAGCTTCATCCACCCTCCCTCCATCTTCTTCCTTCCTTCCAGTTTCTTCTTCCATCTCTCCATCTATATTCCTCCACCTCTCAATCTCTTCCCCTCCATTTTATTCCTTCATTTCTTCATCTACCTCCATCTTCTTCCTCCCACATCCTGTTTATTCCTTCATGTCCATCCTCCAAACATCTCTCCATTTATTTCTATCCCATTCTTCCCCTTCTATTCTTCTCCCCCTTTGACCTCCCTTTCCTCAGTGCCCTTTCTCTCTCTCTTTGCCCTTTTTCTCCTGCTTTGCCCTTTCTCATCTCCTTTGCATTTTGTCTCCCCTTTTCCACATTCTCTCCCACCTTCTACTTTTATTTCCCCTTTCACCTCCTCTTCCCCTTTTGTCCTCTCTCTTCTCCTAGTTAAAATGTAGCTGCACAAGTGAAACCACATACCTCACAATTCGACTACCCATTTGAGCCATAAATGTGTAATCTCTGAGATATCAATAGCGTAGCTATAATTCAGTTGTAGTGTCTGTAGGATCGTTATTTCAATTGTGAGCTTTGTGTACTACTAGTATAGCTCAATTTCTAATGCAGGTTCTGTGGTATCACTACTGTAGCTCAGTTTCAGTTGTTAGCTCTGTGGTATCACTGGTGTAGTACCATTTCAGTTGTTAGCTCTGTGGTATCAACATTGTTCCATTTCAAATGTAAGCTCTTTGTTATCAGAAAATGTATCTCCATTTCAGTTGCAAGCTGTGTGGTACCAATAGTGTAGGACCATTCAATTGCAAGCTCTGTGGTATAAATTGTATAGCCCCATTTCAATTGCAAGCTCTGTGGTATTGATTGTGTTGCCCATTTCATTTGTAAGCTGGGCGGAATCTCTTTTCTAGTACCATTTCTATTATAAGCACTGTGATACAACTTTAATACACTTAACCCCTTGGATACCAGGGAGGTGCCCAGTGCATTTTTTGCAATGCTTTGGTGACCTCTTTGGCATTCAGGGGGTAGAAATTATGTACTTTTATTCAGTTGGTTCTAGTACCTCTATCCACAAGAACAATGGGAAAACAAAGAGGTTTTTGGCAGAGGTGGGTGGGCCAAGCTGGAGGAGGCCCAATCTGGTATCCTGCCTAGGGCCCTATGGAGTCTTAATTCAGTTCTGATTGTCTATTTGAATATAGCCTAGAAGTCCAATATATGAGGTAAACAAATAGAAGAAACTGAACTGGAAATGTGAGGCCTCTTCAGTAGTTCTTTGAGTACAACTCCCATCATCCTTAGACAGCCACTGTGAGTGTTGCTTGTCTATTAGCCAACAATATATTTGGGGTGCTTATTGTAGTTAACTACACTCTTGATACTGTCAATTAAATTTGAACTGTCACTGTGTAATAAGCAGGAGATTTTGAAAGTGTTTTCAAAATCAACTAAATGTCAGCAGTTATGAGATATGTATCTGTATGTACTTGTCAGTTTAGGCACATCAGGCTGTACTGTCAGGCATGCCAGCCAGATACTAACATTCCACACTCCTCTCCCTCCCACCTGCCACTCCATGCCAGCCAGATACTAACATTCCACACTCCTCTCCCTCCCACCTGCCACTCCATGCCAGCCAGATACTAACATTCCACACTCCTCTCCCTCCCACCTACCACTCTATGCCAGCCAGATACTAACATTCCACACTCCTCTCCCTCCCACCTGCCACTCCATGCCAGCCAGATACTAACATTCCACACTCCTCTCCCTCTCACCTGCCACTCCATGCCAGCCAGATAACAACATTCCACACTCCTCTCCCTCCCACCTGCCACTCCATGCCAGCCATATAACATTCCACACTCCTCTCCCTCCCTCCTGCCACTCCATGCCAGCCAGATACTAACATTCCACACTCCTCTCCCTCCCACCTGCCACTCCATGCCAGCCAGATAACAACATTCCACACTCCTCTCCCTCCCACCTGCCACTCCATGCCAGCCAGATAACAACATTCCACACTCCTCTCCCTCCCACCTGCCACTCCATGCCAGCCAGATAACATTCCACACTCCTCTCCCTCCCACCTGCCACTCCATGCCAGCCAGATACTAACATTCCACACTCCTCTCCCTCCCACCTGCCACTCCATGCCAGCCAGATACTAACATCCCACACTCCTCTCCCTCCCACCTGCCACTCCATGCCAGCCAGATAATATTCCACACTCCTCTCCCTCCCACCTGCCACTCCATGCCAGCCAGATACTAACATTCCACACTCCTCTCCCTCCCACCTGCCACTCCATGCCAGCCAGATACTAACATTCCACACTCCTCTCCCTCCCACCTGCCACTCCATGCCAGCCAGATACTAACATTCCATACTCCTCTCCCTCCCACCTGCCACTCCATGCCAGCCAGATACTAACATTCCACACTCCTCTCCCTCCCACCTGCCACTCCATGCCAGCCAGATACTAACATTCCACACTCCTCTCCCTCCCACCTGCCACTCCATGTCAGCCAGATAACAACATTCCACACTCCTCTCCCTCCCACCTGCCTCTCCATGCCAGCCAGATAACAACATTCCACACTCCTCTCCCTCCCACCTGCCACTCCATGTCAGCCAGATACTAACATTCCACACTCCTCTCCCTCCCACCTGCCACTCCATGCCAGCCAGATACTAACATTCCACACTCCTCTCCCTCCCACCTGCCACTCCATGCCAGCCAGATACTAACATTCCACACTCCTCTCCCTCCCACCTGCCACTCCATGCCAGCCAGATAATAACATTCCACGCTCCTCTCCCTCCCATCTGCCACTCCATGTCAGCCAGATAATAACATTCCACGCTCCTCTCCCTCCCACCTGCCACTCCATGCCAGCCAGATACTAACATTCCACACTCCTCTCCCTCCCACCTGCCACTCCATGCCATCCAGATACTAACATTCCACACTCCTCTCCCTCCCACCTGCCACTCCATGCCAGCCAGATACTAACATTCCACACTCCTCTCCCTCCCACCTGCCACTCCATGCCAGCCAGATACTAGCATTCCACACTCCTCTCCCTCCCACCTGCCACTCCATGTCAGCCAGATACTACCATTCCACGCTCCTCTCCCTCCCACCTGCCACTCCATGCCAGCCAGATAATAGCATTCCATACTCCTCTCCCTCCCACCTGCCACTCCATGCCAGCCAGATACTAACATTCCACACTCCTCTCCCTCCCACCTGCCACTCCATGTCAGCCAGATACTAACATTCCACACTCCTCTCCCTCCCACCTGCCACTCCATGCCAGCCAGATAACAACATTCCACACTCCTCTCCCTCCCACCTGCCACTCCATGCCAGCCAGATACTAACATTCCACACTCCTCTCCCTCCCACCTGCCACTCCATGTCAGCCAGATACTAACATTCCACACTCCTCTCCCTCCCACCTGCCACTCCATGCCAGCCAGATACTAACATTCCACACTCCTCTCCCTCCCACCTGCCACTCCATGTCAGCCAGATACTAACATTCCACACTCCTCTCCCTCCCACCTGCCACTCCATGCCAGCCAGATACTAACATTCCACACTCCTCTCCCTCCCACCTGCCACTCCATGTCAGCCAGATACTAACATTCCACACTCCTCTCCCTCCCACCTGCCACTCCATGCCAGCCAGATACTAGCATTCCACACTCCTCTCCCTCCCACCTGCCACTCCATGTCAGCCAGATACTAGCATTCCACGCTCCTCTCCCTCCCACCTGCCACTCCATGCCAGCCAGATAATAACATTCCACGCTCCTCTCCCTCCCACCTGCCACTCCATGCCAGCCAGATAATAACATTCCACGCTCCTCTCCCTCCCACCTGCCACTCCATGCCAGCCAGATACTAACATTCCACACTCCTCTCCCTCCCACCTGCCACTCCATGCCAGCCAGATACTAACATTCCACACTCCTCTCCCACCTGCCACTCCATGCCAGCCAGATACTAGCATTCCACACTCCTCTCCCTCCTACCTACCACTCCATGCCAGCCAGATAATAACATTCTATACTTCTATCCCTCCCAAATGACACTACCTGCCAGCCAATTAATAACATTCCACACTGCCCTCCCTCCCACCTGCCTCTCCCTGCCATCCAGATACCAACATTCCACACTGCTCTCCATCCCATCTGTCACTCCATCCCATCTGTCACTCCATCCCAGCCACATCCTAACATTCCACACTTCTCTCCCTCCTGCTAGTACTCCCTCCCTAGCCACTACTACCTAATTTACATATTACATAAATAAAGTTAATATCTCAAAAACACTTGTGTGAAATACAAAATGACTAACATAAATATAGCAGACCCCTGAGTAGATATTTAGATGCACATGATACACATTATGACGCTGGGTCTCTTGTGCTTAGAGATCCCTACCCATCATCCCTCCCAGTCAACCCTTCCACCCACCCCCCATGGTTTGTCTCACATTCTGGAATTTGGACTTGTTTCTCTGTCCACACTAGAGCCAGTTAGCTGTAATATTTTTCATTCTAAAGTATTTAAGACTGTGACTGATGTCGTTTTAAAGATATCATTTTCCTTGCCTCTCTCACCCCTCTCCCTGTTCTCAACTTTTTCTCCCACCTAGGGGTTGGCCCACTGAGTTAATCTACAGGGGCTTAGTTGCCAGGGCAACCTAACAGGCACTCACATATATGGAGACAATTCTAGAGCAGACCAACTGCACCATAGGGTACAAGAAAAAAAAAAAAAAATTCTGACTGAGTTGGATACCTCTCAATCATTCCTTTGGTCAAAATCCCAGTACAAATCAGTGGAAAGTCAGTGCTAGGGGAGGTGGGCAGTGCATTGCTGAGCAGTGTCAGTGAGTGGGGAGGTAATGTATGTTAAGACAGGAATTTGGTGCTAGTGGAGGTGGGCAATGCATTGCTGAGTAGTGTCTGTTAGTGTGGGAGATAAGACAGGAAATCCATGCTAGGAGCTGTGGGTAATACATTACTGAGAAGCTTCAGTGAGTGGGGAGGTAATGTAGGGATAAGACAGGAAGTCAGCACTAGTGGAGGTGGGTGATGCATTGCTGAGCAGTGTCAGTGAGTGGGAAGGTAATGTAGGGGTAAGACAGGAAGACAGCACAAGTGGAGGTGGGTGATGCATTGCGGAGCAGTGTCAGTGATTGGGGAGGTAATGTAGGGATAAGACAGGAAGACAGCACAAGTGGAGGTGGGTGATGCATTGCTGAGCAGTGTCAGTGATTGGGGAGGTAATGTAGGGATAAGACAGGAAGACAGCACAAGTGGAGGTGGGTGATGCATTGCTGAGCAGTGTCAGTGAGTGCGAAGGTAATGTAGGGGTAAGACAGGAAGCCCATGCTAGGGGAGGAGGTGGGCAGTGCATTGATGAGCAGTGTCAGTAAATGGGAAGATAATGTAGGGATTAGACAGGAAGTCAGTGCTAGGAGAGGTGGGCAATGCATTGATGATCAGTGTCAATCAGGGGAGGAGGTAATGTACAGATAAGATAGAAAGTGCCAGCATGGCATTCCTTAATTAGCATAATATGCAAATCTAAATATCTAAAAATCTAGTTTTCTAAGTTAAAAAAAGGGAAATACAACATGTAGATGGATTTGAAAGCTATTTCAAAAATCACCAAAGTTGTTTTATGGTGACAGTGTCTCTTTAAGGATCAGAGAGGTGTGCAACACATTGCGTTTTTCTTCCTCTAATCCTTAACCCTTTGAGCACCAGAGGGTTTCTCAAAGTGTCACATGCCCCTCTGACATTTAAAGGGTTAACCCTTTTGATTGCCAGTGGGGTGTCCAAATGCATTGGACTCTCGACGGGTTAAAGATGATTATCAGGGGAGGGCTGGCAACATGTGGCCCGGGGGGGTAATACAATCAAGTGGCCGGCTTCTACTATTTTTCAAGTCCACGGTCTCAGTCCACCCCCTTTAGGTAATTTTAAAATTGGCATTACGTTGTGAAGTAAGGCAAGTGATATCACAGAGCTTACAGATGAAATGAGGCTGCACCACTGATACATTGTAAGCTCTGTAGTCAGTAAAACTACAGTAGCGATACCATATATCTTACATGGGAAATGGGTTATGCTTGGATTGTAGCTCTGTGGTGCTATTTGTGTAACTCCATTTCAGTTGTAAGCTATCGCTAGTGTAGCACCATTTACAGCATCAAGCGAGAGACTGATGCAGTGGCCCACCAGCCCAGATATATGTCCAGCCCAGGGGTAATTGCCCCCCTGCCCCCCAGACCAGCCCTCCCCTGATGATTATGTATAATATTCTGAATATCCATCACCATGATTTCTTTTTTTCTTTTTTAATCTTCCATGTCAGTGTAAAATGCCGCTCTTGATCTTCGATGTAAATTAGAACTTCTTAGTAAATCAAGTTGATTAATCTTTAAAACTTTAGTGGAAAACTGAAACCAAAAAACACTCTGTTTTTGTAAAAGCAAGGAGCTTTTGTCTGGGTACAATTATCACAGGCTGCTTTGTACTTTGAGTTGGCTGCTGAAGTTAGTAACTGTGAAAGCCTCAGTCTCCCTGCCTGTCAAATCTGTCAGAAAATGCAACCTGCCTTGGTTAATTAAAAAGGTGTGAAGTACAAGAAGCAATTTAGGCAGTTGGATGTTCCAAGCTTGCCATGTTGTTTCATGTTGAAAATCTTGGAATAAATATGAGATTTCTTTGCCTGCTTAAAGTGATAGTAATACTTTGATTTAAAACTGTCTAACATTGTAGATATTAACTATAGAAGTAGTATAAGCTACTTTCCATTTCTCAAAACGTTATAGTTTTTGCGTTCGTAGCATTTAAAGTTCCCCCTCCCTCCCCTTTCTCATGCGTCAGTGCTGTAGCTGACAGAGGCAGATCCTGGTGCTGGGACCAGTGGAGGCTCTACAGCAGAGCTGAAATCACAACATTTATGAAGAAATACTTCATTGGAACGGTCTACAAAGTGTGCCAGGTTTGCAAGCACACTTTGTAGACCGTTCCAATGAAGTATTTCTGCATAAATGTCACAATTTCGGCTCTGCTGAAGAGCCTTCGCTGGTCCGGGGACCAGGATCTGCCTCTGTCAGCTAGAGAACTGATGTATGAGAAAGGGGAGGGAGGGGGAACTTAAAATGCTACGAAAGCAAAAACTATAATGTTTTGAGAAATGGAAAGTAGCTTATACTACTTCTATAGTTAAAGGGATAGTAATACTTAAAATGTAAAAAAAAATATGTCGTAGGGTTTATCCCCCTGAGTAAAACAAGGGCACTCCCACTGCTGAAAGGTGTTTCATTCAAAAGTTATTCATTTTCAAAGTTGAATTTTTTAGGTGCAATATGACAGTGGCCTGAAATTGTACAGTGGTGCTGTTGCTACACGATCCTATGGACAGCTCTGGTCAGTTGACCATAAATCTCCATAGGATGGTGTAGCAACAGCGCCACTGTACAATTTCAGGCCACTGTGATATTGCACTTAAAAAATTCAACTTTGAAAATTAAAAACTTTTGAATGAAACACCTTTCAGCAGTGGGAGTACTCTTGTTTTACTCAGGGGGATAAACCCTACAACATATTTTTTTTTACATTTTAAGTATTACTATCCCTTTAAAGGGATAGTAATACTTGCAAATTACTAATTCCCATATTGTAGCTTTGTTAAAAAGAAACTTATTGCCCCCACTGTCATCTCTCAAACCCTTATAGTTTGAGAGATGATAGCGCTCAAAGTTCCCCCCTCCCTCCCCCTTCCCTGACTGAACGCTGAATACAGACTGCAGGGGCAGCTGCATTAGACAGCTCTGCAGCTGAGCCGAGATTGCGTTTATAAAAAAGAATTATTTCACTGAAACGGTCTTCTATGTGTGCTTGGTTTGCGCTTGGTTTGCAAGAACATGTAGAAGACCGTTTTAGTGAACAATTTCTTTTTTATAAACGCGATCTCGGCTCAGCTGCAGAGCCGCCTGATGCAAGTAATACCAGATATCCCTACAGTCAGCGTTCAGTCAGGGGAGGGGGAGGGAGGGGGGAACTTTGAGCGCTATCATCTCTCAAACTATAAGGGTTTGAGAGATGACACTGGGGGCAATAAGTTTATTTTTAACAAAGCTACAATATGGGGATTAGTAATTTGCAAGTATTACTATCCCTTTAATAACTACAATATTAGACATTTTTAAATCAATGTATTACTATCCCTTTAACCCCTTGGATGCCAGAGTTCTCCAGTGCCGTGCAATTCAATACATTAGACTTAACCCTTTGAGTGCCAATGCGTTGGCTACCCCTCTGGCACTCAAAGGGTTAATCTACAGTTAATCTACAGCAATGAAGGGGTTAAACCAGCTTCGTAGATGTTCTCTTTATGAAAATTAAGAAAAACTGGACAGTATAATTCAATCCTCAGACTTTTTAGAATTTATCCTTTTATTGTTTTCGTAATTTTATTTTTTTTTAATTCATTCTCAAGTTTTTTTCATGTGTCAGCCTCCATTTTTAAATGTAACCCTTTGAGCACAAGAGGGGGTGTCCAATGCATTGCAACGCGATGCATTAGATGCCTCTCTGGCTCTCAAAGGGTTTACCGCTTGAGGACTAGAGGGGTTAATATTCTGTGAGTGCATAAAATGTAATGTCAAATTGCTTATCTTTTTTTTTTATTGTTTTTTTTATTTTGTTGTCATCTATTTTTAATTTACATTTTAATTTCCCTGACAGGGAGCTTACTGAATGTGTTTTTCCAGAGAGCTTTCTATGTAGGACTATGAGAGCAGAGAAAGTGCAACAATGAAAAAAATATACAATGTAAAAAAAGACAATGTAATCAGATAGACAAGACTGCCTCTACAGCAAAACAGAGCATTTAGTGCTGCAAGGAGGTTGCAGCACTGGATATATATCTCTGTTTTCTCATTCCCCAACTCAAAGTTCTCTGGAAACAGTAATCCATTGAGCTCAATGTCATTAGGTCAAAAAGTGTAGGCAATTTGACTTTACATGTATAGTGTAAATGATATTTAAAGGTAAAATTAGGTTGACTGTCTCTTTAAAGGAATACAATGTTTCACAGTAAAAGCAGCTTCAATTAATCTTCATAGTACGTGGGCAGTGGAGAGTGTTATTTCAATACTGTCAGAGTTGTAGTTCAAGAGTAATTGAATGATAAAGTATCCCCCTCCCACCCCTTTTACCTAGTGTAAGCCACCTCCCCTCAGATAGTCACTTGACCAGACAGGTCACAGCAAAGGACAATCTTCTTACTGTGAGCATAAGGAAAACCCTGCCCCCATTGACAGGTTTTTCAGGTTTTTCCTCATGCTCACTGAAGATTTTCCCTTTCTGTGATCCATCCTGACAGTCTTGCTTCTCTGAGGTGAGCAGTGTTACATCAGAAAATGGGGCGGGAGGGGGATACTTTATCATTCAATTACTCTTGAACTACAACTCTGACAGTATTGAAATAACACTCTCCATGGCCCAAATACTATGAAGTTTAATTGGAGCTGCTTTTATTGTGAAACATTACTATCACTTTAAGCTCTTAGACGTTACCGACATCAGCAAATAAAGGTGTAAAACCATTCTCACAGAGTCATCCTGAAGTGTAACAGCAATGAGCACGGACAGCTGACTAAAACAACTAGGATAGATGTGCATCACACAGAATTGTTCTCTAATTATTGAAATGTAGCTATATAGGACTAAACTAATTAAGTGCAATACTGGAACATACGAACTTCAGCATAGGGGAGAAATAAAAATGACTATGGATTTAAATGGGACCAATAACCCCTTGAAAACTAGACAGGTCTCAAAAATGTTGTTTTGCAATGCAGTGGAGACCTCTATAGCTTTCAAGTGGTTAAAAGCTCCATTTAATTCATTGAGGATTCGGGGGATATATATGTGTTCCCTGTGGCTCAATTGGTTTGTGTCAGGATTAGAGAAAAAGGATGGGGCGAGACAGCGCAACACAATCTAAGTGTAGTGATTCATTTAATATGGTCAAAAGAACATATAAAACATACATAAAGAACAATGAATTAAAAGAACTTCAAAGTTCCTCCCTAAAAAGATGGTATGAATTAACATAGTAGTAACATAGTAAATTGGGTTGAAAAAAGACACAAGTCCATCAAGTTCAACCTTCGCCTCATACCTCAGTAACTGAGAATTTTATAGCTTTCCTGCTACCAATTAAATTAGTCTTTATCAGACCTTCCTGATCAGCCTACTGATAAACAGTATAACTCTGTATGTTCCCTTTTGAAAGAAATGTATCTAATCTTCTCTTAAATGTATCCATTTTATCTGCCATAACTACCTCCCTGGGCAATGAATTCCACAATGTAACAGACCTTACCGTAAAAAAAACCCTTCCTCTGCTGAAGTTTAAACATCCTTTCCTCTAATCTCAAGGGGTGTCCCCTGGTCACCTGATCAGGCCTTGAAATAAATAGCTCACCGCAGAGATCCTTGTATTGACCTCTCATATACTTGTACAATGTGATAAGGTCTCCTCTTAGTCGTCTTTTCTCTACAGTAAATAAACCAAGTTTGTCTAGTCGTTCCTCATACGTCAAGTCCTCCATTCCCTTAATTAATTTTGTTGCTCTCTGCTGTACCCTCTCTAGTTCTAGTATATCCTTTTTTAGAACCGGTGCCCAAAATTGCACTGCATACTCAAGGTGAGGTCTTACCAGAGATATGTACAATGGCAAAATGATGTTATCCACTCTTACTTCAATACCTCTTTTTATGCAAGACAGGACAGAATAACAAGAATAGAAAATAAAAAAAATATTAAAAAGACTAATAGTTGAAACACGTAAATAGTAAGTGCTAGATCTCTACTGTCGGAGTGGACACAAAGAGCTACCAAATGAGCTAACTTTACGCGTTAATTGATACGAGGCATATAGTCCACACTCAGTATGTATCTGTAGTGCTATTGATAGCAGGGGAGGGCTGGCCTGGAGTGCAGGGGGGCAATTGCCCTCTGGGACAGTCTTATGTCTGGGCTGGTGGGCCACACCAGCTTGTCGCTGCAAATGTAGATACACTAGTGAGATACCACAGAGCTTACAACTGAAATGGAGCTACAATCCAATGGAGCTACACCAGTAGCGTAACCCATTTCTCTTGTAAGTTTTAGGATATCACTAGCACAGCTTTATTTAAATTGTAAGCTCTGTAGTTGCACCCCCATTTCAGCTGTAAGCTTCATGGTATTTCTTGCCTTACTTCACAACACTAACCCTTTGAGTGAAAGAGGGGTATGCCCCTCTGGCACTCAAAGGGTTAATGGCAATTTTAAAATTAACAAGAGGGGGTGGGCTGGGACAGTGGGCTGGAACGATAGTAGAATCGGGCAACTTGATTGTAGTTGCCCTCCAGGCCACAAGTTGCCAGCCCTCCCCTGATTGATAGGGGCTTTGAGATGAGGCATGTGAAGAAATGTAGCAACAGGCTTATTACAGACAATGTAAGCAATGCCCCCTTACGTTCAATCAGTAATCAGTTTGTGATCCTTTAAAAGTAAAGGTGGCCTCTTACTTTAATCCCTTGAAGGGTCTTAGTATGTCTCATAAGTCCGTAATATTCGTACTCTCACTGCCCCTTCTCTTTTTCCCCATCTCCACTCCACAGTACTGATGTGTGTCTTCCTCCACTCTCGGGGAGCGTTCAGATCCCTCCGGATATAGGCTGCAGGCTCGTACTTCTGCGCATTTCGGCAATAACTCCTTCTTCTGGAAGGCTCTCGGGGCACGTTCAGATCCCTCCGGCTATAGGCTGCAGACTTGTACTTCTACGCGTTTCGGCAATAACTCCTTCTTCTGGAAGGCTCTCGGGGAGTGTTCAGACCCTCCGGCTATAGGCTGCAGGCTCGTACTTCTATGCGTTTCGGCAATAACTCCTTCTTCTGGAAGGCTCTCGGGGAGCGTTCAGATCCCTCCGGCTATAGGCTGCAGGCTCGTACTTCTATGCGTTTCGGCAATAACTCCTTCTTCTGGAAGGTTCTCAGGGAGCATTCAGATCCCTCCGGCTATAGGCTGCAGGCTCGTACTTCTACGCGTTTCAGCAATAACTCCTTCTTCTGGAAGGTTCTCAGGGCGCGTTGAGATCCTTCCGGCTATAGACTGCAGGCTCGTACTTCTACGCGTTTCAGCAATAACTCCTTCTTCTGGAAGGCTCTCGGGGCGCGTTGAGATCCTTCCGGCTATAGACTGCAGGCTCGTACTTCTACGCGTTTCAGCAATAACTCCTTCTTCTGGAAGGTTCTCGGGGCGCGTTCAGATCCCTCCGGCTATAGACTGCAGGCTCGTACTTCTACGCATTTCAGCAATAACTCTTATTTCTGGAAGGCTCTCGGGGTGAGTTCAGATCCTTCCGGCTATAGGCTGAAGGCTCGTACGTCTATGCGTTTCGGCAATAACTCCTTCTTCTGGAAGGCTCTTACTAAAGCATCAATTTTTTTGCACAGTCATAGTTCCACTGTCTCTGTTTTAACCTCCATGGATGCTAGACTTCTCCATTATGAAATAATACATAGTAGACATCTCTAGCACACAGTCTGTTATGTCTTAGAAGATTGCTATTAACCCTTTTAGTGCCAGAGTGGTGAGGAACATATTGCTGAGCAATGTGCTGCTCTCCCCCTGGCACTCAAAGGGTTAAATAAATCTAGACTGTAGCCAGCTTTAAATCAGTATCCTTGACCTGAGCACTAGAGCTGGGCTCTCAAGAGCTGGTTCTTAAATATTAATATTTAGTCCAAACAAAAAAGTAGAAATGAATACTTAAGTACTCCTCTTTTGTCACTATTAATTCAAATCCACTCTCAGCTGCAGACACCGTATCCATGTTCAATCAGCTGATTCTACAAGCAATTATAATAATGCTAGAGTTCCAGGTGATAAGTAGTGTTCCACGTTTACGGTTTTTACTGATATTTATGAATTATTTACAGGATTTTTTTAATGCTTAAAATTGGTTTCTAACAATTTTAAACCCTTTTTGAATTATTTTTACTCAGTACGTTTCTTAAAGGGATCCTTACACAGGATTGAAAGAGTAAATATTGCAGACTTATCCTACTGATTAAAACAAGGGCAAGCCCAGTTGCTAAGAGATGTTTTGTTAAAATGTTATTGCAGCTCAAATGTGAATTTTTGGGGCGCAGTACCTGCGTGGCCTGATTTTATCTTTTAAAAAATTAGGAAATAGTTATGGAGGAAATAATAGCAAACTCAGGACTTTCAGAAAGTGGTTTCAAAAAGTAAGAAATGATTATAATAGTGTCTAGAACAGGGATGTCAAATTTAATTAATCAAGGACCAGGATTTAACCCTTTCAGTGCCAGAGAGGCAACCAAAGCATTGCATACCTCTCTGGCACTCAAAGGGTTAAAAAGGGATAGTAATGTTTCATAATAAAAGCAGGTCTAATTAATCATCATAGTATTTGGACTTTGGAGAGTGTCATTTCAATTCTGTCAGAGTTGTAGTTCAAGAGTAATTCAATGACAAAGTATCCCCCTCCCGCCCCTTTTACTGATGTAACACTGCTCAGCAGATGGGAGGTGCCCAGGTAGACTGCAGAGAGGGACAATCTTCAATTAAGATAAGGGAAAAACCTGAAAAACTTGTCAAGGGGGGCAGGGCTTTCATTGTTCTGATAGGAAGAAGATTGTCCCCTTCTGTTATCTGTCTGGTCTATGGACTGGATTCCACATCTGAGAAGAGATTGCTTACACTAGATAAAAGTGGCGGGAGGGGAAACTTTTCTTGTGAATATCTCTCCAACCATAAAGGTTTGAGAGATAAGACTTATATCGTTCTTCATGGTTTTTTAATGCCTACAAAATAAAATAAAGATAAAACGAAGCATTACTATCCTTTGAACTCACCTGTATTTAGCATACTTTCATGTGTCCCTCTTTAGTCTGGACAGTCCCACTTTGAGACCCAGATCCCTCTGTCCTTCTTTTAGACCCAAGTCCCTCTGTCCCTCTTTTAGACCCAAATCCCTCTGTCCCTCTTTCCCACCCTGGTGTCCCTGTGTTTAGAAGATCAGACTGTGTGGTGTATATACGTGTATCACATTGCTGCACAGCAGTAACACTCACATTAATGATTGTGTAAACTTCATGTGTTTATAAATTAATCTGTGTAAATGATTTACTCAGTTATACAAGGAGGTGTCAATAGGTCATAAAATGACCTAATATTTCTCAGTAACGCCCCGCCCACCAGTCACACACCCAGAAAACCCCCCCACCAAAACAAAAGTCTCCCTCTTTGGGCATTTAAAATGTTGGGAGGTATGATTTAATCAGAGACATCTTTAAGCCCTTAACAACCCATGATGTGCCAGGACCATCATGGGTCCTTAAGTCAAATCTACCCATGATGGTCCTGGTACGCCATGGGTTAAATGATAGCAGCGAGTCTCTGTGCGCGCTGTGGTCATTAATTCCCGTCTGAGACTGAGCACTCCGGGACCGGAGCATTCAGTCTCAGCCACTTTCACAAGTGCCGGGTCATGGGATATCTAAAATAAATGGTGGGCTAGCCATATAAGTATGGTATCAAAAGAAATCCCTATTTGTGCATAAAAAAGGCCAGTTTTGAGCCCTGGAGAAATGAACTGCAACACCCCTGAACTAGAATTTATTTTGTATAATTTTGCATCTACATGACATTTCTACTTTCTTTGCCCACAGTAGGAATAGGGAAGTTGCTGCTTTTCCACAAGTGTTCTTGGATTACAATTGCCATGTAGTCCAACAACAGCTGGTAGATGGCATGTTTCATCTCCCTGGGGAAGCAAAACACATAAAAGCAGCTATAAATAATCATCAAACCTAGAAACTCTCCATATCTGCCCCGAAGACTCCGGTATTTAGAGTTAATTACTGGGCCTCTAAAGAGAGAGACCGATTCTCTGGTGGTGGAGAGTTTCTTGTGAAACTCTGCCCACTTCTCTCTATGTTCCTCCAACTTCCCACCCACTTCTTCTCCTTCTCACCCTGTTCCTCCCACTTCATGTCCACTTCTCCTCCTTCCCACCCTGTTCCTCCCACTTCCCACCCACTTCGACTCCTTCTCATTTGGTTCCTCCCACTTCCCACCTACTTCTCCTCCTTCACACCCTGTGCTAGCTACTTCCCACCTACTTTATTACACTGCCCATTAAGCCCTCCCCCCACTGTGATTTAGCCCCGCCCCTCTGTGGTGCGAATTACATAATTGTTATCCTCCCACCTCATAAGTCCCCTCGGGGGTCTCTAGAAGAACAAGTTCCCAGGTATGACTATCATTATTTAGATACTAATTCTTCGTCTTTGATCTGATGTGGCCAAAAAAAGATATATATATATATATTTTTTTTTATGAGGGGTCAATTGAAAACTTCCTTTGGCTTGATTATCTGTTCTGTATTAGAGGAAATAAAAATACATTGACAATATGATGTGTGTTTTCTCCTAGGTGGCAGTTTTACTTTACACGAACTGGGTCTTGGTGAAGTGACACCTCCTCATGGGACACTTTACAGAACGGACATTGGTCTGCCACATTGTGGCTACTCTATGACCGGTGAGAATGATGCAGACACAGAGGCAGATGCTGTCTTGTCACCAGAACACCCAGTGAGACTCTGGGCACGCAATACCAAGTCAGGACGAAGTTCCTGTTTATCAAGCAGGGCCAATTCCAATCTGACACTCACAGACACAGAACATGAGAACACAGAAAACGGTAAGTGGCATTGTTACTTTTACATTTCTGTACTTTTCTTACATTGCAGATTTTTTCAGCTCCAAATTCTTAAGGAGAGACATATCTTCTTATTTTATGGCAGATGTGACATATACACAAATAAAAAATGAAGTAATTCTGGGCCAAACAAGCACCATAGAAGAAAAACAGAAATTCCCATTTATTGAACTGGGGCTTTTGTTTTAAAGGGATAGTAACACTTAATATGTAAAAAATATATATACTGTATATATATTCTCCTGAGTTAAACAAGGGTATCCCTACTACTGAGAGGTGTTTTATTCAATTGTTATGGCAGCTTAAACTTGAATTTTCCAGGTGCAATATCTCAATGTCCTGAAATTGTACAGTGGAGCTGTTGCTACGCCATCCTATGGACAGCTCTGGTCAGTTGACCATAAATCTCCATAGGATGGTGTAGCAACAGCGCCACTGTAAAATTTCAGGACATAGAGATATTGCGCATAAAAAAATTCAAGTTCAAGCTGTAATAACATCTTTCAGCAGTGGGAGTGCCCATGTTTTACTTAGGTGGATAAACCCTACAGCATATTTCTTTTTACATCTTAAGTATTTCTATCCCTTTAAATATTTGAATGCTAGCGAGGTCTCGAGTACATTAAGAAACAATATGTTGAAGACCTCTCTAGCAGTCAACAACTAACAATCCTGGTGAGATAGCTCAGTGGTAAATTCCTTGACTATGGAGCCTGTTTAAACCTCAAGGTTGCCAGGTTGAATCCTGGCAGGGTCAGCTCAGCCCTTTATCCTTCCCAGGTTGGTAAATGAGTACCATTGATTGGGTAGCAATAACACCTATTATTTCAGCTGCCGATTTGGTTAATTCAGAGACCAAGAGCTTTGAGTCCCACTGAGAGAAAGGTGCTAAATAAATACTAGTTATTATTATCATCTCAATCAATGTGAATTTTAGGAGTTTCAAGTCACCACTTACGCTGAAGGAGATTTGTTCCAGAATTACCCAATTTTTTGTGCATCTAGCCATAGAAAGGTAGCAGTAACTGCAGGATTTCTTATGGGGATAAAACATTTACCACAGTTCCCAGTATTACAGAAATAGCTGTGTTCCCTACTAAACCCTTATTTTATCATTAGTTGTAATGCTTATTTAAAAACACCAGCATATTCTGCAGCACTGTACAAGCAAGACATTATCGGAGTCCTTTGGTTGTGCATCAAAAATAGTGCCAGAAATAGAGGTAAAACAGAAAGTGATTTTGCACGTAAATATTAAAAACAGCCAAGACAGTCTCTTATTTGCAATAAACTACTGGATAGAGACATTTAAAGGGATAGTAATGTTTCATAATTAAAGCAGCTCTAATTAATCATCATAGTATTTTGACTTTGGAGAGTGTTATTTCAATTCTGTCAGAGTTGTAATTCAAGAGTAATTGAATGATAAAGTATCCCCCTCCCGCCCCTTTTACTGATGTAACACTGTTCAGCCAGATCAGAAGGGAGGTGCCCAGGTAAATTGCAGACAGGGATGAGCTTCAATTAAGATAAGGGAAAAACCTGATAAACTAGTCTAGGGGGGCAGGGCTTTCATTGTTCTCATAGGAAGAAGATTGTCCCCTGCTGTTATCCGTCTGGTCTATGGACTGGATTCCACATCTGAGAAGAGATGGCTAACACTAGGTAAAAGGGGCAGGAGGGGAAACTTTGCTTGTGAATATCTCTCAAACCATAAAGGTTTGAGAGATAAGACTTATATCGTTCTTCATGTTTTTTTAATGCCTACAAAATAAAATAAAGATAAAACTAAGTATTACTATCCCTTTAAGTGATAAGTTGAAACAAACGTTAAATGGGGTTTTATTTGCAAAATGAGACTAGTTTTCAAAATATCTGTAAGAAGGACACATATAGACAGCTCACAGTTGCTATTAACTAACTTTATTCTAATAATTAGTGCACATCTACTGATACATTGATACATATGCACCTATATATTAATCAAGGCTCAGTGAAAGTGGTGTAATGTCACTCCATTTTCCTGTGCATGCTAATGTGCAGGCATAAGTAGCTTCAGTGCCAGAATAACATTCTGGATGCCCCTGGACAAGGCACTCTAGGTTCCCTTAGCTCCACCCTTGGCCACACACCACTCCATACATGACCCCGTCCCCAGTCCCATCCACCATTTTTGGCACAGAAAATACCCTTGGTCTATAACCAGCAAGGACAAAAAAAGCTTTAATCCCTTGTTTGTTAAAGATATCTCTAACATATTGCTTTGCAATGTATTGGAGATTTCTCTAGCATCTCAGAGATTAAATAGTAACCTGTAAAGTGATATATAAAAAGGTGCAAGGACACGGAGAGTGTACTGGCCACACCCACAAATTAGAATGTGGGTGTGACCAGCACCGCTGAGGATCGCCTTAAAATTTGTCTCTATAGGCAGCTGCCTATTGTGCTTAATAGGAAATCCAGCCCTGAGTAGCATGGTGACATTAGATATTGGACACTAATGTCTTCATACATTTCCTCCATAGAAACAAAGACATGGTATTTCAGTAGTGGTGGGAAACTGTGTTCAAATGTTCTGTAAAATGTTTGTCTGGAGCTGTATCATGTAGTTGCTGCTGCCGCCACTCAAAAAAGTTGATTTCCAATGAACAGATCTTGTTGTGGATAGTGGTATTCTTTCATTCACTATGATGGGTTTAAAGAGGAACTTTCACTTTATAGAAAGACGCCCTGCAATAATTAAGCATACAGCAACTAGCTGCATAATATGTCTATTACCTCTCAGAAGTGGCAGATTCTAAAGAAATCCTCAATCTTCAGAGACTGATGGCCAGGTTATTGCAGTCTGCGAACCTGCTCTCTCAGTCCCACCGGCTACCTTGTGGCATGCTGAAATGCGTCTTAGAGGAGACCGGGACTGATAGCGCAGGCGTGCAGACAAGATGCCTGGCTTCCAGTCTCGGAATATTAAGGATTTCTTTTGAATCTTTCACTTCTGAAAGGTAATAGAAGTATTATGAGGCTAGTTGCCGTATGCTTAATTATTGCAGGGCGACTTTCTATAAATTGAAAGTACGGCTTTAATAAAGCAAATTGTGCTTCTAGCATGTATTGTTCACAAAATAGCATATCTGGACAAGAACTTGACGTACTATATGGCTATTTGTTTTGATAGATTTTATAGAATTATTTTCTTGGTTTCTTGTCACCATTTCACTGTCAAAAAAGGTAACAATATATCGATGATATTCCAGACAATAAAGGTAGAAATTATTTTCTCTCTGTTCTTGAGACTTGAGTTGTTCGTACTATTTATTACTGTGAATTTTGTGTCGGATAACTATCCCTTTGGACGCTAAAGACATCTCCAACGTACCACTCGTTGGAGAAATCTATAACATTCAAGTGCTTTTTGACTGATGCTATATTTATTATGGGTAAAACTTCCTGGGTGTTCTAACTGTACCAATCACATTTAACTCCTTGGATTTTAAACAAATCTCCATGTTCTAGTATCCAAAGGGTTAAACAGGTTTTGGATATCAAGGTCATTAAAAAATAAGATCTTACTGCAAATTCTGCAAAGAATTCCATAGCACTGATAACCCAAGCTAAGTCTTTGTCTTTCTAACAAATGAGAACTCATATCGAATCTGTCCCTTTGTGTATTATAATTGATAATCAAACTGAAACTAAAGGAAGGAATCAATACAGAATTATGTCTGTTTTTACAGTTGTGTTTATTTCATTGTTACGAGTTGGCGCTGAAGTCTGTTTTTTTTTGTGAGAGGTAATAATGATCAGTTGGGCGTAACATAAGGTTTGATTTAGCTGTTGGGATGATGACATTAAAAGGAGCCGTCATCTTAGGGAAAATGCGCCAGGAAATGGTTTAACCCTTTGAGTGCCAGTGGGGTACACAACACATTGCAAAGCAATGCGTTGCGTACCCCTCTGGCACTCAAAGGGTTAACACTGAATGCCACAGGAGTGTACAGTGCCTTGCAGAGCACAAAGATTTATTTATTTATTTATTTTTTTTTAAATATGACCTTGTTCAGATGTGAATAAGAGGACAGAAATATATCCCACATTAATAAGCACCATTCACTGATTGGATGCTTACTCCAACTGAGCTATCTAATTGCTTCTTTACCTAACAACCTCATTCCCTGATACACAGACAGATGCTGATGTCCTAAAAAAAAACTGTTGTAAATTCTGGTGAATACCAACCTCATGAATTCAAGAGCTGACTTCCCTAACATCCATGGGGTTAAATGCTAAATTGAAATCAATGGGAATTTGGGGTATTTTAATTTTTCTAGTGTGGTGCGGCTGCTTTGTGCCAGTATGTATTCCCGTTTTCAAGTACATCCGCCACACTGTGTATGCAACAGTGAAATGTAAACTGAAAAGAGAAGATACCTTTTTTATGAAAAATATATGTATTTTCCTGTAAAATAAGGTTATTTCAGTGTTGGGAGATTTATTATATCATTTTTTTGGGGGGAGGTTAAAAAAATGTGTATTTTTCATAAAAAAAACTATTGCTCTTTTAATTAACCCTTTAAGTGCCATAGAGGTATACAACACATCGCAGTGCAATGTGTTGGCTACCTCTGTGGCACTGAAATGGTTAAAACACGCTTGTATATTTCAGTTATATTGTTGTATTTACATTTTTAGATTTTAACTGTTACATCATTTTCCATCAGAGTAAAGTATATTACATCATAATGCATGAATGAGTAAACACTGGGCTTTTTACAAAGGATACAATGTAGCGATAATAGTTGGGTATCATATGATGCTGTTCACATAGGTTTCTATGGCAACACATTTCATACGCCAGCACCACTTCTGGCAGCCTCTTTGTGACGGTGCATTAAAGGGATAGTAATACTTAAAATATAAAAAATATATGTTGTAGGGTTTATCACCCTGAGTAAAACAAGAGTACTCCCACTGCTGAAAGGTGTTTCATTCAAAAGTTATTAATTTTCAAAGCTGAATTTTTTTAGGTGCAATATCACAGTGGCCTGAAATTGTACAGTGGCGCTGTTGCTACACGATCCTATGGACAGCTCTGGTCCCGGGACCATAAATCTCCATAGGATTGTGTAGCAACAGCGCCACTGTACAATTTCAGGCCACTGTGATATTGCGCCTAAAAAATTCAACTTTGAAAATTAATAACTTTTGAATGAAACACCTTTCAGCAGTGGGAATACTCTTGTTTTATTCAGGGGGATAAACCCTACAACATATTTTTTTTACATTTTAAGTATTACTATCCCTTTAAAGTAGAAGTAACACCACCTATAACAGCCCCCATTTACCTTACTACGAACAGGAAATCCTAATGAATCCAACCAATCTTTTTCTTTGCACCTTTGTTCAAAAGATAATAACATCTTCAGTCAGTCCTGATATCGGTTCCATGTAGGAGGACATGACAGCTGCAAGCAATTTTTTTTTTTTTAAACTGAAGCAGGGTGGAGTCCATGGGACTACTTAGGTTTTCCATGTGCTGTGGGCAGAGGAGTTCATGAGCCTATTATTATTATTTATTATTCTATATTTATGGTGGGGGGGGCAGAGTTTGTATGCTGTGGCAAATGTCATCAATGAACATGATATCCAAGACTTATTGAACTAAAGTACAAGGGTAAAATTCTTAGAGGACATTAAGATTTTATGTCCATAGTAATTTAAGTGTGGGTTATTGTCAGGACTAGAGGTGTTTCAATGAAATGACAAAAGAATTGTAATTGAACTGCACAAGTATCACTGGTACAGTAGTTGTATTTTTCTTACGTCCTATGTTGATGACAGGAACCATGGGGTAAAGTCCCCTGTTCCAGAAGTGCACATTGCTCAATGGTTCCTCTATTCCACATGGACTAAGAGAAAAGGATCTATCAGAAATCCAATTTTTTCATGCAAATTTCTTGCTGCTGTTTATATTGCATTGCTACAAAGATGGGCTACAAAAATCACAAATTCCAGGTTTGCTGCTTTTTCTGCAAAAATCATTCATAAAATGTCCACCTTTCTGTTACCACCACTGAATTTCTCATGAATTTCTCATGCTGTTTGCTGCCTATGGTTTCTATGGTCAAAGTAATTCCTTGACTCATTAGTATAAAAATCCAGACCATCCAGGTGTTCTGCGAGGTGTAGTGGAGACCACTGTAGAAGCAGAGAACTATAGAGAGAAAAGAAAAAATAATATATGGAGTTGTTGTGTAGAGTTAGCACCACCAGTGCAGCAGTTGCTGCCCTGCATGTTACAGTGGGAAAAATGTGTAAGAGAAGTTGTAGGAAAGCTGATGTTGATGCGACGGAATTCAAATACACCACAAGCAGTTCTAGTAGTGGCTGTTTTTAGCATCACAGCACACTAGTGTTGCCACCTCACCTATCACATACACTGTGACTAAGAGACTCCAGAGACCACCTGCAGCAAACGGCGCTGCTACTACCCACACCACACCCCTGTAACTGTGAGATGTCAGTGCCCACCAGCAGATAATGCTGCCACTACATCTCTTATGACTCAGTGACTAGAATCCACCAGCATCAAATAGTGCTACCACTACATCCTGAGACTCAGAGATGCCAGAGCCCACCACTAGATTACTACTGCTGCCACGCCCACTACATCCCCTGTGATTCAGTGACACCAGAGCCCACCATCAGCAGATAAAGCTGCACTACATCTCATATGACTCAAAGACTCTAGAACCCCCCAGCAGTAAATAGTGCTCCCACTACATCCTGTGACTCAGCGATGCCAGAGCTCACCACTTAATACTACTGCTGCCACTCCCACTACATCCCAGTGACTTGGAAACTCTAGAACCCACCATCAGCAGATACAGCTACTACTACATCCTGTGACTCAGATATGCCAGAGCCCACCACTAGATACTGCTGCTGCCACGCCCACTACATCCCCTGTTACTCAGAGACTCCAGATCCGATCAGCAGCAGATAGTGCTGCCACCCCCTGCTGTCACTCAGAGACACCAGAACCCACCAGCAGACAGTTGGGTGCAGCACATGACATCAGTTCTTTAAAACCACTGTTTTCAACAAATAATAGGGCAGAATGTCAACCAGTAACATTCTGGCAAGTCTGCCTTTCCGCGGGCATAATTTTGGATTCCTTTTCTGCAGTTTTTGATTTCTATCTAACAACTGGGTTGGCAGCACATGGAAGAAGATCTGTGTAACTTTATTGTTTTAACAGCGTTACTAGCAGTGGTGGAGTTGGCAATGGTGGTGGGTATTGAGACTCTATAAATCTCATAATCTCCAACTAAGTCAGTGTCATCCTCCTCTGTGTTTTGTATTTGTACTACAGTAGGAGACATGCGTGTTATTGTCATGAGGAAAGTATTGTCCCACTCTCTGAGACATCTACAACACTACTATTATGTGCTCCATGGCCTGATATACATTTAGGACAGCTTCTACTGCTGCTATTCATCAAAACTATGAATTGGAATATTAAAGAGGATGTACCGAGCAACATGTTTAGTTTCTGAATTCATAGTAATGAAGTATCTCTATACTGGAGATTTCATAGACTGAGGGCCTCCTGATGGACTATTTCTACTACTACTAACGGAGCTAGCTGTGGAAATAGTGCTAGCAGTAGGTGTCATTGGCTCTGTACATTGAACACCATAGAAGCAGTTATAGCTAGGATTGTGGATGTTAATCTGTTTTGCTGCTGAAAATCAAATAATAGTGAGTGTGACTGGGTGGAGGTGGGATTTGGAAGTGGTGATTCTGCTGATGATGACCAAGATATTGTATATTTTTAGGAATGTTTGCTTGTCTAGGCTTTCTAGGTCATCTCTCAGTTTATAAACCTGTAAATTGATTCTTTTCAGTTGCTTTTCAGCTTTCTGAGCCAAATCATAATCACTTTCACACTATTAATTTATCTGTATCCGAAGAAGAAGTGGAGAAAAGTGGAAGGATATATTATAAATCAACTTAATTAGGTCATCAGCAGCAGAAGATTGACCACGATTGACCACTAGTTTGTGGTGTCGTATTAGTGTCACTGTCTAACACAGAACTTTGTCTCTTTGCTAAAACCCCTTCTGATATGGCAACAACACTAAAATGGGACTCATCATCTTTATGTTTAGTAGTACTAATGCTTACTGGCAGTGAAACTTTTCCTATCACTTATATAGCTGGCCTCCTTACGAGGCAGGGAGAGTCATAATCACCATCATCATTTACTGCACAAGAAGCAACAACCATGGCTGCAATCACTTTATAAATGTGTAATGTGGTGGTGGTGGTGGGGGGGTACATTATTATCAGTGATTTCAATGTAGTGAAAAAAGTGAGGATTTTCCAGTACAGCAGGAAGTGCATTTTCTTACCATACCATATGGTGAGATGGCTCAGTTGGTTAAAGGGGATCTCTCACCTATATGTAAGTAATGCTCATAAGTTAGAGCATTTATCAAAAAGCTTGAAAAAGTTGTTAATTTTTAAAACAAAACAGATATATGTTTAAAAATTAATGTTTAAAAAGTGTCCGGCAGCCTACTTCCGGCTTGCCGAATCTTGCTGACTAGAGGCAGCTCCCGTCCCACTACCCATCATCCTCCAATGACGGAGGCTGTCTGTCACTAAGTTGGAGCGATCTCATTGGGAGAGATGATGGGTAGTGGGTAGTAGTGGGACGGGAGCTGCCTCTGGCCGGCAAGCCGAAAGTAAGCTGCCGGACACTTTTTAAACATTAATTTTTAAACATATAACTGCTTTGTTTTAAAAATGAACAACGTTTTCAAGCTTTTTGATAAATGCTCTAACTTATGAGCATTACATACATATAGGTGACATCCCCTTTAAGGCACCAGCTGTAGAATCTGTTCAAACCGCAAGGTCACAAATTCTAGTCCAAGCAGGGTCGACTCAACCTTTCATCCTTCCGAGGTAGATAAAATGACTACAATTAAATTTGGTAATAATATCTATACCCCCAGGACATTCTTGAAAACGAGAGACAATCTCAATGTATCCTTCCTGGTAAAATACTTTGATACTATTATTATATTTTTATATTTTTCACCATCCCTAACTGCGACACTACAGGATTCGATAACAGAGAAAAGAAAGACTTATCAAGGTGCTTAGATTCATTATTGTCCTGAATTGTACTTCTTGATTAACCCAAACAATAATAACAGGTGTGTTTCTAAACCTCGGCCCTCAAGTACCCCTAATGGTTCCGATTTTGAGCACACGTGTGTAATTAGTGGATTAGTCACCCTAATTAGTTTACTTTTGTTCAGGCAGGGAAATCCACAAAACCTGCATTGTTAAAGGTATGTTGACAAATTATTTATTAACCCATTGAGTGCCTGAGAGGTATGAAACATTCATTGGCTGCACATACACATTCACTGGCTGCAAATCCTATCACTGAATAGTTTAAATGTCAGTGACCGGAGAGGTAGTGTAGGACCAAGACCGGACGTGACTACACGGCATGCCTTAATTATCATTAGCAATATGTTTATGTAACTAAAAAATGTGTTTTCTAAATAAAAAAATAGTTACGACATACAGGTGAGTTTGAAAGAGCTTACAAAATCAGCAGTGCTGTTTTCAGTGATAGAATCCGTTTAACCCCTTAACACCTGGCGTTCCTGATGTAGGATTAGGGATTAGTGAGTTTGAAAACTCATTCAAAATCAGCAAAGCTGTTTTCAGTGATCAAATCCATTTAACTCCTTAATGCCTGGCGTTCCTGATGTAGGATTAGGGATAGGGGAGAGACAACACAGAAAGATCTAAGTGTTGTATCACTACACATAGATCTTTCTGTAATGTCTCTCCCCTATCCCTATATCTTTTACATGTGGTTTATCCTTTGGATCTTCCACTACTATTTCGTTTGAGACCAGTGGTAGAGAACATGTCGAAGAGACCTTTTAGGGACTTGCTTTAGGGACAATCACTAACTTTATAAGACTTTGGAACACTACTCCCATATTGAATTGCTTTTTAATCTACCTGTAGGATGTCCAAAAGGATGTGTTTTATATATTTATATTTATATATATATCTCCTATATAATAATTCGCTAAAATGTATGTAACAACGCAGTCATGCGCAGTAGAGACTGCACCACGTGCTGCAGTTATGCGCATGACTGCCCCACGACCGGCTGGCAGTGGCACTGTGGCCTATGTAACGGGCTCTTCAACTAGTATATATGTATATGTATGTGTATATATATATATATATATATATATATATATATATATATACAGGGCTTAAACGTTGAAGTCCTTTGCTACTAGCCAGACCTGAAAAGTTACTCGCCACTGCAAGCCAAAACATACCCACCAGGGCTGAATTTTCACTCGCCATTGGCTAGTAGAGAGTGGAAATTTTGAGCCCTGTATATATATATATATAAGAGAGAGAGAAAGAGATATGGAACACTGCTCCCATATTGAATTGCTTTTTGATCTACCTGTATGATCTCCAAAAGGATGTGTCCCATATAGATATAGATAGATAGATAGATAGATAGATAGATAGATAGATAGATAGATAGATAGATAGATAGATAGATAGATATGTAATAGATTGCAAAGTCCCTTCTGTTCCCTTCCCCTATTCTTTGGAGCTATTAGTATTGTATATCTTGCTTTTACTGTTAAAGGTCCTCCAACGCGTTCTATATATCGTTTCTTATGTGTAATTATTTTCAGTGGCACTGTGTATCTGTTTTCCCCTATTCTTGTATTCCCTGTGGTTGGATTACCCTTAACCCTTTGAGTGCCAGAGGGGTATGGAACGCATTGCAAAGCAATGCGTTCCATACCCCTCTGGCACTCAAAGGGTTAATGACCGCATAGATGACCGGCACATGTGAGTGATATTATATACTGGCTCGCCATAAAAGCAGCTGAAATTGACCGGTCCATTCTTGGAGTAGTCAGTTTCAAGCTCCCTGCAGGAGCTATGTGATCACAAAACCCATGACTTGCCAGGACCATCGTTGGTCCTTATAGGGGGGTTAAAGTATTATTAAAGTTTTATTATGAAAGCATTTATATTGTATGATAGTCCCTGCTCAGCAAAACAAGTTAACGTCTGCTCCTGGCAGGTGCTTTATTCAAAAGGTATTGTAACTCAAACTATATTTTTAAGTAGACTGTTGGTAACTATGCAACCTGGTGTCCAGACAGTGAGATTTTTTTTCTATTGAATTCTGTCTCTTTGTAGAAATGAATGTTAATAGCTCCACCTGGTTGAACTGTAATAACTTTCAAATAAAGTATCTACCAGCTGTTCTAAAAAGCTCTATAAAATATAAATAGATTGTTTTTAAAATGAAACTTTTAGATTTCCTTTAACCCCTGATTGACCGATGACGTGCCAGGGCTGTCATCGGTGGATGTGCGTTACCGTCCTGGCGCATCATGGAATTCTGGGATGGCAGCACGGCTGCACGTTGCTATGCCATCCCAGATTTCATAGCGCAAAAGAAAAAAGTGCTGTGGTCTTCTACGGTCGTTGAGGGGTTAAAGTGCTAAAGAAGTCAAACACTCGACTGCTAACCCCTTCGATGCAAGAGATATCGCTAATGCTTTGCTAAACAATGTGCTGAAGATGTCTCTGTCATCCAAGGGGTTAATGTTTCACAAAAACATAGTTCAATAATCATTTAACCCTTTGAGTGCTAGAGGGGTGCTGGACACCACTCTGGCACTCAAAGGGTTAACAGCTCGGTTGCCTTATTGTTGTCAATAGATTCCTGTCCCAAGTATCTGTTGGCCTCCACATAAAATTGGCTGTAATACAGACTACTTTACTGGTGCAGGTGGTCTTGAAATTGAAGTGTGATTTACTATGCCTATGTTCAAGACTTGATGACTTATCTGAGTTACTTTGCAACCTCTTCATTATTTTCTGTACCGATGTGTGGAATAATAGCCGAGATTTATGAAGTTGTGAGAAATATTCTCCTGATCTTATGTTTGTCAAAGAATCCAATGTATCAAGCAGATAGATTTTTGTAGACACTATGATAAATCAACAACACAGGACTCAGTATAAAATGTAGCTGTGCCCTGGGTTCTTCTATTAATGTTTTCACTGCATCCTACATGACATGTTTTCCATTATTTCTCAACTTTTCCATGGCAAAATACTTTATTTCAGAGAAAAAAAATTAAACATTTGCATAAAATTAATTAAAGTGGGCTCATCTACATGGATTAAGTTTGCATATTTAAAATCTTTATTCGGAACTGCCTATACATCATGTTAGCCAAAAGACCAGAAGATGCATAGTTTAAGAGATATTCTTACTTTTATTCATGAAAACTGCTCTCTTGCAGTGTAACACAATATGCTAATTGAAGTCTGTGCCACACTGAGAGCTACATTAACATATGGCACTGTACACAGAGAGATCGCTTTATAGAAATAAGGGTGTAAATATTTCCTAAGCTATATATCTGCTGGAGTTTTGATCATCATTATGTATTGACAGTGTTTAATTACTTTTTCAAAATTAATTCAAAATAACAATTCTATTTAATCCTTTAAATGGATGTATGGCCAAATGATGCCAATTGTGTTGTCATCTACGTGTGTGAAGAGCCTCTTATCTGTTGGACACCTCTCAGGCACTCAAACTGTTAAAGGAGAAGTAAAGCCATTTTATAAAAACATATATCATACAGGGTTTTCCTCCTCCGTACAACAAGGATATCCCAGTTGCGGGAAGATGTTTCATTGTAAAGTTACTATAGCTCAGACTGTTAGTTGAAGCACCAATTTAGGTCCAAAAGGTATTTTTTCATAATGTGGTCTGGTAGAACTTGAGTCATAGCGTTCAACTCTGCATAGTAGGTGATAGAAACGGCACCACCTGGTGACAACAATAGAAATTTGCAGCTTAATGTAAAAAAAAAAAAGTCTGAGTTTTAATATCTTTTGAATTAAACATCTCCCAGTTGTCGAAGTGCCCTTGTTTTACTCAGCAGGTAAAGGATATTAATTTATTATTTATTTATTTTAAATAAGGTTACGCTGCTTTACAGAAATCACTAGGTTTATATCTCAGACACCCCTAGGTAAGGCACAGTAGGTGCCGTTCATGACCCCACCTTCCAGTCCCATACACTTTTCCTGGGGTAAAAACTTGTGAAGTGACATTGAGATTGCTCTGGCCACACCCACAATTCAGAACGTGGGAGTGGCCAGCACAGCTTAGGCACCGCCTCTAAAAATTTGGCTTTCTAGGCAGGTGTCTACTCTGCCTATTGCAAAATCCGGCCCTGATAATCCCCATGGCTCATAATGGCTTCAGTAATATACTGTGCTCTAGTCCTGTAAAACTAGTAACATTGCATATTCGCAGTCTGCATTGCGGTATTTGATAGTATATCAGCTTGCTATCCTTTATAACTGTATTGCAAGTAAAGTGATACTCAGTGGTTCCCTTTTGTACTCTATACAGAGATATGTTTCTAAATAACTGACATTCAAGGAGACACACTTTACCCTCTGTACAGCAGCAGAGGAAATGTATTTACTCATATATGAGATTGCAATTCAGCACCTACTAGCAGCTACAGAGAAAGCTGCTAGCATCTGATAATGGGTTCCTCCAAGACAGGTTAAGTGACATTTCTCTTCAAAATTTAGCTCTTCAAACTTCAGGAAGATACTGTTTGCAGCCATGTTAACCCTGTGAGTGTAGGCCAAATGTGCAACATGTTGCTAAGCAAGGCATTGCACGCCCATACCTCCCAACATTTCAAACTCGCAATGAGGGACACTTGTGTTTTAGGGGGTGTTGCTGGGGGCGTGACTAGTGGGCAGGGATTACCGATAATTTTTAGGCTATTTCTTGACCTATTGACACCTCCTTTTGTAACCTAATAAATGACAAGACCAATGTATTTTATTTACACAGACTAATTTATAAACACATATACTGACATTTTAACAAACAATAATGTGAGTGTTATTGCTGTAGAGAAATGTGATACACTTATATATACACCACACAGTCTGATCTCCTAAAACAGGGGATATCAGGTTGGTAAAGAGGGACAATGGGATTTGGGTCTAAATGAGGGACTGTCCCTCCTAAAAAGGGACACTTGGGAAGTATGCACACCAATTTGGCACTTAAAAGTTTAAACCCTTAGGGTGGCACACAGAAAACATCCACAATCGCAGAAATTGCATTAGGAATCACAGTGATTGGCTACTGAGAGGCAGGTGGGAGGGAGATGGTGAGAAATATTAGTATCTGATGGCGGGAAGTGGCAGGTGAGATGGAGAGCGGTGTGGAATGTTAGCATCTCACCTGCATGTCAGCTGGTGTAATCTGCATAAACTGACAAACTAAGTTAAATATCTCATCAACTATTGTTTTTAATTGCAAAAACTGGCTGACATAAATATAGTCAAGTTTGAAAGATCTTTCAAAACCACCTATTTGTTACAAAGAGACAGTTCCACTTTAGCACTGTATGATATATCCCTCACATCTATTCTATGTTCAGTGGCGTAACAATAGGGTTCACAGGGGTTGCACCTGAGACCGGGCCCACTACTCTAGGGGCCTGTTCACCCCCTGCGACCCCCCCGCCCTGCGCCACTGAGCAGCAAACAGCTGAGGACGAGATCTGTGCGGGCTCTGTCGGCACTGTAGTAGTAATCCAGAGCGCTGGGAGATGAAATCATCTCCAAGCGCTCTGCATTACTGAAGGACCGCGCGGGAGCTCCGGCTAAAGAGGTCTGTGCAGAAGACCTCCCCTGCCATGCCAGCCGCTGGACCACCAGGGAGGTAGGAGATGGGCATGGGGGGTGTCAGTACAGCAGTGTAGGCAATGTGGAGATTGGGGGCAATTGTGGAGGCAATTGGGGGCAATGTGGGAGCAATTGTGGCAATCTAGGGGCAGTTGTGGCAATGTTGGTGCAATTGGGGGCAATGTGGTGGCAACTGGGGACAATGTGGAGGAAATTGTGGCTATTTGGGGGCAATTGTGGCAATGTGGAGGCAATTGTGGCACAATTCGGGGCAATGTGGAGGCAATTGTGGCTATTGGCGGCAATGTGGGGGCAATTGTGGCTATTGGGGCAATTGTGACAATTTAGGGGCAATGAGGAGGCAATTGTGGCTATTGAGGGCAATGTAGAGGCAATTGGGAGCAATGGGGGGATGTAATGTGGTGTGGGGGCCATGGCAATTTTTGTACCAGGACCCGGTGGCTTCTAGTTACGCCTCTGTCTATGTTGTGATCAGTGTGAAATATAAAAAGAAAATCACATTTACTATGTATCAAACTGTGTTTAGAAAACTGTAAATTGGGGTAGCAGATCATTTTCCATGGTGTACTACAAAACTGCTTTCATTCGAAATGGAGCAGTTCTAGATCAAACCTACTGCACTATAGGGGACAAATAATTTTTTCTACTGATTATTAAAGAACGAGGAAAACATTTTTCTGAAAAAAATATTGTAAGCCTCTTTCTACAAAAGGGGTACAAACAATGCCAAAAATAGGTCTGCCGGTACACTTTTTCTGTTGTGATTATATAGTTTGTCAGGCATATATATGTCAAATTGTAACAAAGCACTAAAATGAGTTCACTCACCGGGTCCCCAGTGCCTTGAACACTCCGGTGCAGCCCCCAACAACCACAGCCATGGATTCAGCATACGAGAAGACACCGGATGGGAGCACTCAACAGACCATCCATAAACATTAAGCCAGTCAAGTAGTAATATCGAAACTTCTTTCTTTATTGAAAACTATAAAACCAAGCAGCAAAAGGGTAAAACCTACTAAGGACAGGTGAGTCTCAACACGATCTGCCTAACGCGTTTTGTGAGTATCACTCACTTAATATAAAACCAAGCAGGAAAAGGGTAAAACCCAGAACGGACAGGGGAGTCTCAATACGATCCGCCTAACGCGTTTCGTGAGTACCAGTCACTTAATCATGATACCCATGAAACGCATTAGGTGGATGGTGTTGAGACTCCCCTGTCCATTCAGGATTTTACCCTTTTCCTGCTTGGTTTTATATTTTTCAATAAAGAAAGACGCTTCGATATTACTACTTGACTGTCTTCATGCTCATGGATGCTCCATCAAGCGCTCCCATCCGGTGTCTTCTACATATTCATATTCAAACAGAAAAAAGGCGATGGAACTGTTACTCAAGAAGTTTAATCAGTATCTCACCTCTCCCATAAAATGTCATAGAATAACTTTCTGAACACCAAGTGAACTGTAGCTTTTAACCCTCATGTGTTGGATACCTCTCTGGCACTCAAAGGGTTAATCAACTTGTAAATCCAACCATCAGGATGACACAGTTAACATCTGACGCATTTCGAGGGCAAGCATGCATGGACATAGATCAACGACTAAATGTTCTTGTGCTTGAAATGCGTCAGACGTTGTTACCTGTGTATTCCTGATTGTTCTATGTATAAGCTGATAAAAGCTAAATTTTACAAAGCTGTTTGTGTTTTTTTCTGCCTAAGCTGTGCGGACGTCATGCATTTATTTTCTCATGTAAAATAATGCAAGTTCATTCATGAATAATCACACTGAAAGGCTCACCTCGTTTTTATCTGGTAACTCTATAGCACCACTCACTACAATGCAATGCTTGGCTGGTCTCATGCATTGAAAAAGCAAGTGTGGAGCCCTGTTCACAGATCAAATCTACACATCAAAGGCGGGTGAGCAAGCAAGCGTGACTTTTGGGTTAAAGTTCTGTACAATGCCATGGAATGTTCATCATTTCAGATAGATAAAACAGATTGAAAGGAGTATTATCATAGCTACAATGACATGTTTAAAGGAGCAGTAAACTTGTTATGGAAAAAAACACAGATTGTGAATCTTTTTCCAGCTGAGTGAAAAGAAAGGCACTCCGCTGCTGGGAGATGCTTTAATACAACATTATTACAGCTCAAACTGTTGTTTGTTTTATATTAAAACTGTTACCAACAATGCCACCTTGTGTCCGGATTTTTTTCTATTGCTGTCTATGGGAGAGGTGAGCCTCAGGTAACAATTATTCCTAGAATATATTAGTAACAGCTCCAGCACTTGACAGTTTGAACTGTGATAATAATTTCACAGACACGTGAGCACCATTATTTTACTAAAATATGTGTTTGGTTTTCCCATAATTAAACTTTATTGATCCTTATCTCTTTAGGTGTGAAAGCCCTTGGATGGTTCAGTTAGGACCATATTTCCCATTAGACAGAGTAGGTGACTGCCTAGAGTGTTATGTTCAAAGGAACATGTCAACTGTGCTGACTACACCCACTCTGACCTGTTATGGGTTCGGTCAGAGCAATTCCAGTTCGCTCTTTATCAAACTCTTAGGACCATTTGCACAAAAAAAATTTGATCAATTCTTGGTAAACCAACTCCAACTGCACCACAGGGAACAAATAGTTTTCTCATTGATTTAAATGTTTTTTTTAACCCTTTGAATGCTAGATAGATCTTCAACACCTTCAAGATCTCTCTAGCATTCAAGAGATTTAAAGCCCCTTTTATGACACTTTAGGTTTGAAGCACATTATTTGTTTTTTATGGAGCAGTTGTTTTGGCCCTTGGAGCACAAAACCAAACGGCATGGGAGCACCCTCGGTATCGGGGTCTTGTTCAAAGAATAAATCATCTGTAACTCGTAGATAATTAAAACTGGAAAACTTTATTCGTATGCTTAAAAGGACAATGAAGTCCAAAACTGAGGGAGCAGGACACTTTGACATATATACAGAAAAGATAGATGCGACTCATCTAACGCGTTTCGTGCTGAAAAGCTCTTAATCATAGCCCTTGGCGGCCTATTTATTTACCACTTAATATAATCCTGTACTGGCCAGCTTACTTAAAGTGGACCTATCACTTTAAAATACTTTTGCCTGTTAACTAAAAATGAAAAGTTAACAGTTTTAAATTTTTTCTAAGAGGCACCTCTTTATTATTTTAAGAGGACCTATGACCTTTCCAAGTCCTCTCATCAGTAGGAGCCTCCAACGTGAAAGCAGAACTTTCAGATCTTACTAAGTCTCCATGCGTTCATTAAAGGGATAGTAATACTTTGTTTTATCTTTATTTTATTTTGTAGGCATTAAAAAAACATGAAGAACGATTTAAGTGTTATCTCTCAAACCTTTATGTTTTGAGAGATATTCACAAGTGAAGTTTCCCCTCCCGCCCCTTTTTCTTAGTGTAAGCCATCTCTTCTCAGATGTGGAATCTGGTTGTAAGACCAGACAGATAACAGCAGGGGACAATCTTCTTCCTATGAGAACAATGAAAGCCCTACCCCCCTTGACAAGTTTTTCAGGTTTTCTCTTATCTTAATTGAAGATTGTCCCTCTCTGCAGTCTACCTGGGCACCTCCCTTCTGATCTGGCTGAGCAGTGTTACATCAGTAAAAGGGGCGGGAGGGGGATACTTTATCATTCAATTGAAATAACACTCTCCAAAGTCCAAATACTATGATGAATAATTAGAGCTGCTTTTATTATGAAACATTACTTTCCCTTTTAACGCATTGTGACTAGCTTGGAAATAGATGTCTTACCTTTAAAAATTAGCAGAGTTTTAAGTAATCCTTCCTGTTTGGGGACTGACGGGCAGGTTAGTGTGGTCTGTGCGCCTGCACTGTCAGTCCCTACCGATAACCATATGGTGCACTGCAGTGCTACTCAATGCAGACTGGGACTGACAGCGCAGGCAAGATGTCTGCGCTGTAGCCTGGGTTCCAGGCTCCAAACGGGAAGGATTCCTTTATACTCTGCTATTTTTTTAAAGGTAAGACATCGATTTCCAGGCTAGTCGCCATGCGTTTAATGAATGCATGGCAACTTAGTGAGATCTGAAACTGCCGCTTTAACATTGTGTGAATGATCAATCCTCATTATGAATTTATTCTGCCCCTCTGATAGTCTAAGATGCTGCAGAGATGTGACTTTCTGGGTATGTGATGTAAGTAAATAATTGTTCAGGCTTTATTTGACCAAATCAAATAACAAAGTTCTGATGAGATTACATTTGCCAACTACTAAATGAAAAACTCTAAAAACAGTGAACTTTTGAGTGCCAGAGATTACATCTAATGATATTAACCCTTTGAGTTCCAGAGGGGTACGGAAAGCATTGCTCTCCCAATAGTCTGTTCACATTTGGAATGAGCCAATGGGGAAGGGAGGCCATTACTGAACTCATTGCTAGAGAGGTTGCTTTGGAATTTTATCAACAATGAAGAAGTGGGATACACCTGGAAACTCACTGGATGGAATAAGGTCTAGCATGCAAGAGAGAATATTTCCATTGAACCGAGAGCAAACTGGAGGACTTCTTGCTCTAGTAAAAGATGAGAGTTGGTACCATGTTAGTCGCAGAAATACAGGAGACAAATATAGTCAAATTGATACCTTTATTGGCTAACTAAGCAGATTGAGGATGCAAGATTTCAAGACCTCCTAGGTCTCTTTCTCAGGAATGTTAAAATGCCTGAGGAAGAGACCTAAGAGCTCTGAAAGCTTGCATCCTCAATCTGCTTAGTTAGCCAATAAAGGTATCAACTTGACTATATTTGTCTCCTGTATTTCTGCGACTAACATGGTACCAACACTCATCTTTTACTAGAGCAAGGGCTCAGTAATTCACAAGTAAAGTCTGGATGAGAGTAAACAACCATAGAAAAGGCAGACGGGAAAAACAGGTGTATTACCCGGACACTGGCACAATAAGGGTATGGTGTAGCATTGTGTCAGAGATCGGAACAATAAGTTGTGCATGCACCATTGACCTGCTTGCATAATTGACAGCAAAATGAAGATCCTTGGATTTTCTGGGGGGTTTTCTTTCTCCATCATTGCATCATTTTTTCAGATGCTAGTCTAAGTAGCTTTCTGGATCCCAGTATATAATACTGTGGCAAAAGATATTGCGTAAATAAGACTGTGGCTAAATGAAATCATGCCAGAAAAGGTTTTTTATATTTATAGATTGATACTATTTAACACAATGATGATGATGATGAATTTATTTTTTTATTTTAATTTATTTGGCAGTTAAATGGTCTGTTAGTTTATGATTGGGCCTTTAGCAAGACAATTTCATTATATTTTGCATCTGGTTTATACTTATTAATGTATTCAATCCACGGCTAAGCTAACAAGCAACCTTACATCATGCTACACAAAGGTACACATTCAGCATCAAATGTCTGCCTCATTACTAAAGGATTATTATGTTTTGAAGAAGGTCACATTTTTATTATTTAATTAAACCTTTGAGTGCCAGAGATGTATCAAACAAATTACGTTGCAATGCATTGAATACCTTTCTGGTACTCCCAAGTGTCCCTCTTTGAGACCCAAATCCCTCTGTCTCTCTGTTTAGGAGATCAGACTGTGTGGTGTGTATATAAGTGTATCACCCTGGTGTCCCTGTGTTTAGGAGATCAGACTGTGTGGAGTGTATAGAAGTGTATCACCCTGGTGTCTCTGTGTTTAGGAGATCAGACTGTGTGGTGTGTATGTAAGTGTATCACCCTGGTGTCCCTGTGTTTAGGAGATCAGACTGTGTGGTGTGTATATAAGTGTATCACCCTGGTGTCCCTGTGTTTAGGAGATCAGACTGTGTGGTGTGTATATAAGTGTATCACCCTGGTGTCCCTGTGTTTAGGAGATCAAACTGTGTGGTGTGTATAGAAGTGTATCACCCTGGTGTCCCTGCGTTTAGGAGATCAGACTGTGTGGTGTGTATATAAGTGTATCACACTGGTGTCCCTGTGTTTTGGAGATGAGACTGTGTGGTGTGTATATAAGTTTATCACCCTGGTGTCCCTGTGTTTAGGAGATCAGACTGTGTGGTGTGTATATAAGTGTATCACACTGCTCCACAGCAATAAAACTCACAATAATGATTGTTTAAACATCATTATATCGTATTTATAAATTAGTCTGTGTAAATAAAATACTTTGATCTAGCTCTAAATCATTTATTAATTTACACAAAGAGGTGTCAGTAGGCTGTACTACAGCAACTATTTTCATACTTCCCAAGTGTACCGCTGTAAGAGGGACAATCCCTCTTTGACAACCAAATCCCTCTGTCCCTCTTTCCAACCCTAGTGTCCCTCTTTTTATGAGATCAGACTGTGCGGTGTGTGTATAAATGTATCACATTACTCCACAGTAATAAAACTCACATTAATGTTTGTGTAACCTTCAGTATATGTGTTTATAAATTAGTCTGTATAAATAAAATACTTTGGTCTTGTTCTAAATAATTTATTCAGTTACACAAAAAGGTGTCAAAAGGTCACAAAATAACCTAGAAATTCTTGGTAATGCCCCGCCCACCAGCCACACCCCCAGCAACATCACCTAAGACAAAAATGTCCCTCTTTGGCCATTTGAAATGTTGGGGGGTATGCTCAAAGGGTTAAAGGAATTTGTATGAATGTCTATATTGGCTATATTCAAGGGTCACAAATGACCCCTGGAACTTAGTTTGGACACCCCAGCAGTACAGCATTTCTGCACTGTGACTTATAGGCGTCTATATTAGATTCTTTGCCATTCCAGTTCATATCACATCCAATACCTACCAGTGTGTGTGTGTGTTTTAGTATCCTATATGCACAATTTTTCATTTTGTGAAATGAAATATTATATCCTATAAATTAGTGATTTTCAACTTTAGTCCTTAGGACACATCAGCAAGTCAGGTTTTCAGAATATTTACTGTAAATTTGGGGTAGTACTAAATCCGATAAGAGTCGCCAGAGACAAAAGTAATGAGAGCAACAAATAAATAATTTAAATAAAAATTGAATATAATACGAATACAACCTAAAAAAAAGAATTGGTAAAATATATAAAGTGAGTTTGTACAAATCCTTTTCAGGCAAACTTATTAAATTATAAATCCATACTTTTAGTATGCAAAGTGAGGTCTGATTTGAACCAAATCTTAGTCCAAATATATAGAATAGATTGTTTTCAAAGTCTTCTAAAATGATAATAAAAGTGATGGAACATGAGTTTTTGTCCAATTGGAAATAGAAGAAATGTACATGCAGAGGTCAAAGGTGTCCCTTAAGAGATGAGATAGAGTCATATGCAGAGATGGAATGTAATCAATGAAGAATGATTAAAGACGAATACGATGAGAGATGATTGATGTCCATTCATACCAGTCACCATCAATACTTGGAATTCTTGTATAAATACTCATATGTGGACCTGACAGCCACTTCCTAGAAGTCTTGCCAGAGAAAAGATGAAGAGCACACAATGAAAACCAAACAGGGTATCTAATTATAGTATTCAATTATTAAAACTGAAATGAATAAGATCATATCCAGTCTTGGGTTAATTGCATCTCAGGGTTCTAACCACTTGCAAATACTTTTTCTGCATCCTCCTTGTACCTAGCCCTTCTGTGTAGTGCTCTGACAGACCTCTGGTAACTGGTTGTACTATGCTTCAATTTTAAACCACCAGGGCCGGATTTATAATAAGGCAGAGTAGGCATCTGCCTACAGGTGCACCTCACAGAGGGGCACCTGTCATTGGGATCATTTTTTTTTTAATTAATTTTCTATGATGTATCAGCAGTCTGATGAGTGAATGCATGGCGCAGCCACGTATCAAGCTACTGCACGGGGGTGGGCAGTGATGAACTCCTCGTTCTCTCGCCCCCTCTCCTGTAGGAGGAGAAGTGAGTGTCTGGTGCTGTGCCACGGGCAGCGGCCGCCTGAAGTGCCACGGAGGCGCACATGGGCGTCCGGAGGGGGGCACTTGCCCCCCCTACAATTACCCCCCTCCATATAAATAAAGGGGCTAGATGGGCTGACCTGGGGGTCATATTATGGCTTTGCCCCCCCCCCCCAGGAAAAATGTCTACGGACACCACTGGAGGCGCACACACATATCAATATCATCATCATGCTGCCTTATGTTTGTAAGTTTACTGCATATTTTCCCTTTAATTTTAAACTAAATTTAGCAGCTAAAGAGTATACCAGAGCTAATCCTGCTCGCCTGTAATGATTTGCCGGAGATGATCTGGTAGTCTCTAACTAGACTCACAATTAAACAAGTTAACGGCTTGCTTCTAATAACTTGTATATGCCGAGGCTGATCTGGCTTGTCTTTAAATACTCTTATATGCCGGGCTGGTCCGGCTTGCCTCTAGCTGCTGAAAATCAGTTTGAGATCGAATAGATTGCTGGGGCTGTTCCGCCTTGCTCCTGAGATGTAAATCCGGCTCTGTAAACCACCAGATATATACTTCCACTCTAGTACCCAGGTTCTCATCCAAGGAAATGGAGAAGGAAAAAGAATGAGGGAGTATTTACACTGCCTGAGGGGAGGAATTCTCACAGGGAGTTGGGGAGGGACAAGCACAACAGAATGGAAATCATATTGATGAGCCACTGCCCACGTCCCATGGATTATAGGACAGTATGCTCCAAATTAGAGCCTCTTATACCTTTCTATTGAGTACTCATTTATATTATTTAATATGACATTATAAAAAAAACAGTTATGAAAAAGTTGTATAGGCACACTTCCCATATACTTCCATACACTCCCATACACCTCTCATATACTCCCATATACTCCCATACACTCCCATACACTTCCCATACACTCCCATACACTTCCCATATACTCCCATACACTCCCATACACTCCCATACACTTCCCATATACTCCTATACACTTCCCATATACTCCTATACACTCCCATACACTCCCATACACTTCCCATATACTCCTATACACTCCCATACACTCCCATACACTTCCCATATACTCCTATACACTCCCATACACTCCCATACACTTCCCATATACTCCTATACACTTCCCATATACTCCTATACACTCCCATACACTTCCCATATACTCCTATACACTCCCATACACTTCCCATATACTCCTATACACTCACATACACATCCCATATACTCCTATACACTCCCATACACTCCCATACACTCCCATACACTTCCCATATACTCCCATACACTCCCATACACTCCCATACACTTCCCATATACTCCCATACACTTCCCATACACTTCCCATATACTCCCATACACTTCCCATACACTTCCCATACACTCCCATACACTCCCATACACTCCCATACACTTCCCATACACTTCCCATACACTTCCCATATACTCCCATACACTCCCATACACTTCCCATACACTTCCCATATACTTCCATACACTCCCATACACTTCCCATACACTCCCATACACTCCCATACACTCCCATACACTTCCCATATACTCCTATACACTCCCATACACTCCCATACACTTCCCATATACTCCTATACACTCCCATACACTTCCCATATACTTCCATACACTCCCATACACCTCTCATATACTCCTATACACTCCCATACACTTCCCATATACTCCTATACACTCCCATACACTTCCCATATACTCCTATACACTCACATACACATCCCATATACTCCTATACACTCCCATACACTCCCATACACTTCCCATATACTCCCATACACTCCCATACACTCCCATACACTTCCCATATACTCCCATACACTTCCCATACACTTCCCATATACTCCCATACACTTCCCATACACTTCCCATACACTCCCATACACTCCCATACACTTCCCATACACTTCCCATATACTCCCATACACTCCCATACACTTCCCATACACTTCCCATATACTTCCATACACTCCCATACACTTCCCATACACTCCCATACACTTCCCATATACTTCCATACACTCCCATACACCTCTCATATACTCCCATATACTCCCATACACTCCCATACACTTCCCATATACTCCTATACACTTCCCATATACTCCTATACACTCCCATACACTCCCATACACTTCCCATATACTCCTATACACTCCCATACACTCCCATACACTTCCCATATACTCCTATACACTCCCATACACTTCCCATATACTTCCATACACTCCCATACACCTCTCATATACTCCTATACACTCCCATACACTTCCCATATACTCCTATACACTCCCATACACTTCCCATATACTCCTATACACTCACATACACATCCCATATACTCCTATACACTCCCATACACTCCCATACACTCCCATACACTTCCCATATACTCCCATACACTCCCATACACTCCCATACACTTCCCATATACTCCTATACACTTCCCATACACTTCCCATATACTCCCATACACTTCCCATACACTTCCCATACACTCCCATACACTCCCATACACTCCCATACACTTCCCATATACTCCCATACACTTCCCATACACTTCCCATACACTCCCATACACTCCCATACACTCCCATACACTTCCCATACACTTCCCATATACTCCCATACACTCCCATACACTTCCCATACACTTCCCATATACTTCCATACACTCCCATACACTTCCCATACACTCCCATACACTCCCATACACTCCCATACACTTCCCATATACTCCTATACACTCCCATACACTTCCCATATACTTCCATACACTCCCATACACCTCTCATATACTCCTATACACTCCCATACACTCCCATACACTTCCCATATACTCCTATACACTCCCATACACTTCCCATATACTCCTATACACTCACATACACATCCCATATACTCCTATACACTCCCATACACTCCCATACACTCCCATACACTTCCCATATACTCCCATACACTCCCATACACTTCCCATATACTCCCATACACTTCCCATACACTTCCCATATACTCCCATACACTTCCCATACACTTCCCATACACTCCCATACACTCCCATACACTTCCCATACACTTCCCATATACTCCCATACACTCCCATACACTTCCCATACACTTCCCATATACTTCCATACACTCCCATACACTTCCCATACACTCCCATACACTCCCATACACTTCCCATACACTCCCCATACACTCCTATACACTCCCATACACTTCCCATACACTTCCCATACACTTAAGTCCACACAGACTAATATACTCTGGTGCAATTATCCCCTGGATATAGTCACACAATCTGGGGTTTCCCATTATCTTAATTCTCATCTAAATTTTCTATGGGTAACAAACATAATTATATGTATATATCTATCTATTACATTTGCACATCCTTCCTAAAAATAAATAGTAAAAAATAGAAATATAGCTGACATACTCCTACATGTAACTCCATATATTCACTCACACTATGACCATGTATCTCACTGGACCCATACTTGATCACAGATGGGTTATCATTGGATCATTGTGATTGATGTACTTGTGCCCGATTGGTGTGTCCCAAGGACTGGAGCTGAGATCACTACCATAGATAATCAATGCACAATTCACCTGGGCTAAGGAACCAATATTTATATGAGTTTGGAATCTAATAAAGCCAGTACACTGTGTACCCTTATTTGAAAATTGCTGCATGGAATGCTGGGAATGCAATGGAACCATTGTGAAATATTGGTTCCTTGCTGGAGACAGGTTTTCTGATCTGTCTCCAACAGGTAACTATACAGGCAAGTGTATTAAATAGATGTTTAAATAAAAGTAATAATTATTATTGTTATTAGACTTTATTGTGCTGCAACAAGTACAAAATAGAAGTGAGAAGAATGTACAAACACAAAAAAAACCTAATTGAACAAATAATAATGAGTCCCTATCACCTAAAGACAACTTTGGTGATCTGGAAAGAACTTTCAAAATCACCTATATGTAGTATTAGCCATGTTTTATTTTGAAAACTTTTTTTTTTATTTATGTAGATTTATATATTATGCTAATTAAGGCATGCCATGCAGGCACTTCCTGTGTTAACTCTACATTACCTCCTCCCGCTCACTGACACTTAGTTTTCAGGTCTAGGAGAAGTAGGCAATGCATTGCTGAGCAGTGTCAGTGAGTCAAGGGAGGTAATGTAGGGATAAGACAGGAAGTCAGTGCTAGGGGAGGTGGGTAATGAAATACTGAACAGTGAGTGAGGAGAGGTAATGTAAGGATAAGACAGGAAGTCAGTTCTAGGAGAAGTAGGCAATGAATTGCTGAGCAGTGTCAGTGAGTGGGAAGGTAATGTAAGGATAAGACAGGAAGTCAGTGCTAGGGGAGATGGGTAATGCAATACTGAGCAGTGAGTGGGAGATGTAATGTAGGAATAAAACAGGAAGTAAGTGCTAGGGGAGGTGGGTAAAGCAATACTGATCAGTGAGTGGGAGAGGTAGTGTAAGGATAAGACAGAAAGTCAGTGCTAGGGGAGATGGGTAATGCAATACTGAGTAGTGAGTGGGAGACGTAATGTAGGAATAAGACAGGAAGTAAGTGCTAAGGGAGATGGGTAATACAATACTGAGTAGTGAGTGGGAGATGTAATGTAGGAATAAGACAGGAAGTCAGTGCTAGGGGAGGTGGGTAAAGCAATACTGATCAGTGAGTGGGAGAGGTAATGTAGGGATAAGACAGGAAGTCAGTGCTAGGAGTGGTGGGTAATGCAATACTGATCAGTGAGTGGGAGAGGTAATATAAGGATAAGACAGGAAGTCAGTGCTAGGGGAGGTGGATAATGCAATACTGATCAGTTAGTGGGGGAAGTAATGTAGCGATAACACAGGAAGTCAGTGCTAGGGAAGATGGGTAATGCAGTACTGAGCAGTGAGTGGGAGGGGTAATGTAGGGATAAGACAGGAAGTCAGTGCTAGGGGAGGTGGGTAATTCAATACTGAGCAGTGAGTGAGGAGAGGTAATGTAGGGATAAGACAGGAAGTCAGTGCTAGGGGAGGTGGTAATCCATTTCTGAACAACTCCAGTGAGTGGGGAGGTAATGTACGGATAAGAAAGGATTTTAGTGCTAGATGATGTGGGCAATGCATTGCTGAACTGTCACGGACTCTCAGTAAAGAAACACATGAAACAGTGCAAATGAATTTAAACCAGTTTATTGAGCAATAGATAATAAGAATACTAGTAGTAATAATGAACACTTCCTCAGTCAGAGAGGAGATAGATGTGAGAACAGTGTCTGTCTAGTCCACTACCCAGGAGCTGACACTAACCACCGTAGGTCTGTGGAGTCTTAGAACCAGACTTGGCTCTACCAGAACAGGAAGGAATGATAAGCCTAGTACAGTAGCGTACCCAACGGAGGCACAGAGAGGAATAGACCACCAATACCAATAGCATAACTGGTAGCACCACTCGAGGCAGCAGAGTAGGTGCTTAGATAGATGCAGGCAGATAGGAGCGCACTACTGAGGCAAGGAGCGAGACAAGCTGCACTCTATCTTTCCGAAGGCAACTAGGAGGCACTGAGTATAGGTAGCACAGTAAGTGCCAAGCCAGGCAGCAGGTAAGCGTAAGAGGCGAGTGTCCAGGATCGAGACTAAGTTGCACTAGCTGCCCAGAGGCAAATGGAAGGCACCAAGAGGTGGCTGAGCTACGAGGTAAAGGAGCGCGGCCTGGATCGGCCAAGTGGTAGTCAGACAGGAGCGAGGCACAAATAGAGCATCAGTCAGAGAAGCCACGGTCAGAAACAGGATCAGGTAGTCAGCCACAGCAAAGGTCAGCATGGACAGGGAAGTCGGACAAGCCAGAGTCATACACGGATCAGGAAGTCAGCCACAGCCAAGGTCACCACCGGAGTGAGTAGTCAGACAAGCCAAGGATTGAACACCAGGAGACAACGTAAGCCAAGCAAGGGTCAGAGGAACAAACTAGATGTGCACTGGAGCACCATGAAAGGGCAACAAGTCCTAGCCCCTTGAGGTTTATAAAGCAGCAGAAGGAGGCGGACCCAATTAAGCCCAACAGAATAGGCCCATAAACAGGCGTCTGTGCCAGTGCCTGAAACATGACTATAGCAATGAGGAAGTGACCGGAGGCCATGCTGGCCGTTGGCCCTATAGAGGTAAGAGCACAGGATCGCCTAGGCCTCAAAGGGAGACTGTGATATGAGCAGTGTCAGTGAGTGGGTGAGTTATTGTAGGGATAAGAAAGAAAGTCAGTGCTAGGGGAAGTGGACAATGAATTTCTGAGCAGTGTCAGTGAGTGGGAAGGTAATGTAGTGATAATAAAGGAAATCAGTGCTTGGGGAGGTGTGAAATACATTGTTGAGCAGTGTCAGTGAGTGGGAAGGTAATGTAGGGATAAGATAGGAAGTCAGTGCTAGGGGAGGTGTGAAATACATGGTTGAGCAGTGTCAGTTAGTGGGGAGGGTAATGTAGGGATAAGACAGGAATTCAATGCTAGGGGAGGTGTGAAATACATTGCTGAGCAGTGTCAGTGAGTGGGGAGGTAATGCAGGACTAAGACAAAAAGCACCTTCACAGAATGTTTTAATTAGCATAATATATCTCTAAATATCTCAACTTTTCAAAATAATAAAAATAGCTAATACAATATATAGATAATAAAATATATAGATGATGATTTTGAAAGTTCTTTCACAAGCACCAAAGTTGTTTGAGGTTATAATGTCCCTTTAGAGACACTAGTTTTGCACTGAATCAGTATGTGAATTTTATATCCCTAATACCAGCATGTAAGGCTTAAATGCCTGCAGCTCATTTTGTACCAGTTCCTGCTGTAGACAATGATAAGTCTCTGTGGAGTCACTTGCCGTCTTTTCAAGAAGGCGAGCGTTTATCACAGTGATTCGCACTTATTTAGTTAAAGTTTGACTGCTACTTTAGGGTACATCTTCGTTGCTTTCGTTCTGATTTATAATTTTCTTAGCAGCTGGATCTTGCAGGGAGTTTAAGCACTGGCTCAATTTTAGTCACACACATAAATCTCTCGGTCTACAGCAAAACACAAGACTTGTGGAAAGCCAGACTGAAACACAATTGGATATAAGCTTTAGAAGCAGCTTGAATCTGCTTCACATGAAGGTGGAAAAATAAAGCAGAAAAACTCTTCTTACACTGATACCAAAAAAAAAAAAAAAGGATTTTGCAGAAGAAAGATAAGCGAAAATCACACAGAGAAAAGTACAGACATAAGGACATATTCAAGAAGCTAAAAGTGGAACTACCAACCCTTGTAAACTTTGCCCCAAATAATTACCCATCTGGTGACTGGCTGCTCAATAGTGCTAGTCAGCAGAATTATTACCTCATTGAGCATTATACACTGCTCCTGGACTGACAGGCAGGAAACAGTGCACTTTCCATAGTGATGTCTGCGCGCCTGCGCTGTCAGTCCCTTTTGGAGCCGAATGGCTCCTAGCCACGCCTCCTAGAGCAGACTGGGACTGACAGAGCAGGGGTGCAGACATCACTGTGGGAAGATATCTGTGCTGTTTCCTACCTGTCAGTCTGGGAGCAGTATAGAATTCTAAATAATATATATTTTTTACATATTTTACTATCACTTTAAGAGATGCGGTTCTGGACAAATCAACAGTACGTTAGGGGTCAAACAAACATTCCCTGTAATGTAAATGGGGGGCTTTTTGTGTTACATTAAATGGATATTTTTAAATTCTTTTTTAAATTTCTTCAGTGCAGTGATTCTAATGATGTCTAACATTTAAAGGGTTAAGAAGGATTTATCACCCCTATGCATGTTGGCGCAAATAGTTTATGTAGCGATTAGATGTTATAATATTAATTTGACAAAAATAAACAAGTAAATATTACCCTGTGCCCTACTTCCGGATAGACTGCGTTTACCAGCTCTTTACTGCAGTCCATCACTCTTCCTCTATTCTCCTCCCTCTATCCAGCCTCCTCCAATGACAGAGGCTTTCTGCATGTAAGCTGGAGCGTTCTCATTGGCCAGAGACCGCTCCAGCTTACATGCAGAAATCATCCGTCATTGGAGGAGGCTGGATCGAGGGAGGGGAGCAGAGGAAGAGTGACAGACTGCAGTACAGAGATGGTAACCGCAGTCTGTCCAGAAGTAGAGTACAAGGTAATATTTACTCAATTAAATTCAGCAAAATAGCGTTTTTATTTAAAAAATGAAAATATTATAACATTTAGTCGCTACATGAGCTACTTGCTCCAACACGTATAGGGGTGACAGATCCCCTTTAAAAGCCTCATTTAAATCTGTTGGAATTTGGGTGCTGTTTATTGGTCCCCTATGGTGCAGTTGTCTTGCTGTGGGACTACGCCAGTTCTACTAATCACATTAGCCTCATGGTGTTCAGTAGAGAGGAACAAAACATCATCAGTTCATTTTGTGGAGAACCCAGTAAGTATTTTGGATTTGTCTGAAGTTATTCAGAAAGAATCACTTATAGCAGGGGCATCTGAGTTGTTTCAATTGTGTGTCATGTGATCAGAAAGCAATATGTAACATTTTGGCTCTGAATGTGACATATATGTATATCTGCCATTTAGTAACATAGTAACATTATCCTACCTGAGAACTTTGCTTTGTGGAATTCCCAGAGGGGAGTCCACCGACGCTGCTGGGTGAGATCAATGATGCGATTCACGTCAGAAAAGGGGGGGACTTACGAGCGGGGGCAGAGCTACAGAAATATACACAAAAGTTGGAGGAATAGGCTGGGGAAGGAGGAGAAGTGGCCAGGGATTGGGAGGAACACATTGGAAGACATGGAAGTGGGCAGAGGTTTATTAAAAACTCCCCACATCTGGAAAATCAGCCTCTGCTCCGGAGACACAGTAATGCAGAGTCAAAACCTCTGCAAATCTGGAGAGTTTCCAGCTATGAACATAGTAAATTAGGTTGAAAAAAGACACAAGTCCATCAAGTCCAACCTTTGCCTCATAACCCAGAGGCATGAAAATTATATAGCTTTCCTGCTACCAAATAAGTTAGTTATTATCAGACCTTCCTGTTTTGCCTATTAATACACATTATAACCCTGTATGTTCCCTTTTGAAAGACATAGATCTAAACTTCTCTTAAATGTATCCAATGTATCTGCCATATCCACATCCTTTGGCAAGGAATTACATAATTAAATAGACCTTACTGTAAAAAACCCTTTCCTGCTGTAGTCATAACCTGCTTTCCTCTAATCTCAAGGGGTGGCCCCCGGTTATGTAATCAGCACTTGGAATGAATATCTCACCTGTTAGTCCTGCAGTCCTGTCTTAAGCCTTTGTTGCCGCTCACATTGATTTTCTGGAAGTAACTTGAAAAACATAGTCCAGGTTGCAAATATAGAAGCATATGTTCTAACAGGATTGATGTACATGCAGTTTAACCTTACAGATGGAACTGAGAGAATTATTGTCTTGATTAGCAGACGGAAGCATGGTATCGCTTTCTCCTGCCTTTATATGGTATGGCTCTCTCGCTCTTTCTCTTTGTCATGCATTGACAAGATAGATAGATAGATAGATAGATAGATAGATAGATAGATAGATATGAGATAGATAGATAGATAGATAGATAGATAGATAGATATAGATATGAGATAGATATGATATAGATAGATAGATAGATAGATAGATAGATAGATAGATAGATAGATAGACAGACAGATAGATAGATAGTTTCATGAGACCACATGCTCTCAAAACAACTAATATTTCATAATGTATGAGTTTGGGCCTTTAACATGTATGATATCACATATTCCACTAGTACACAAGAGGATGTAGCAGGATACAACTGTTCCTATGATATCACACTTACATTCCAAAAGCTAATTTTGTTACATAGGTGCGATTGATTTTAGAAAAAAAAAATGTTAGAAGTTAAAGAGTTAATATTTAAATTAACATTTCTAACACCATACCTGTGAGGGCCGCATTCATTTGTTATTTGTGAAGTATAGTCTGTCACTTATTAAAAACTATTCTTGAACTGTAGAGTACCGGAAAGCAGGCAGATAGTTTTGTTTTATGGACCTACTAGTTCACTTGTGCTTGTTAATTAGGAAAAACATTGTTGTTGGGGGTTTTTTGTGTTGTTTTTTTTACAAAGTTCAGGGGTGGCTGCACCCTGGGATCAGGTGGGCCGCATTTGGCCCATGGGCCACACGTTGGATGCGCATGCCTTATAGCTAGTGGGAAGAGTAGAGAGGGGCCCAAGAACTTAACCCTTTGATTACCAGAGGGGTATGTAACACATTGCAAAGAAAACCCTCTGGCACTCAAAGGGTTATGAGACAAAGTGCGAGTTCACTGGCGCGAGCAGAAGAGTTATGCACTAAGTTGCAGTAACCCTTTGCAATGCATTGTGTACCCCTCTGGCACACATAGGGTTAAAGAGGTGATACGGAGGAGATAACATATCTAGGGCTGGATTCTATTGCAGGTGATAAATGTTACCAACTGTTTTATCAGACATTTTCCTATTGAAGTCTATGGGGAAACCAGTGATAAAAATAGCACCTGTAATAGAATCCTGCCCTTAATGTGTTAAACTTTCCAGTTCCTCTGTTCTGGGGCGCCTATGTCCTAAGATATCTCGAGTTAGAGGTTAATGCACAGGCTCCATAGAATAACATAGGAATTGGAGAGTTGATCACAGTGGAGAAGTCGTCTCCTCTTCATCACAATACGAGAGACGGGGTGGCAGGACCACAGGAGAATAGGAGAGACATGGTAAGAGATGGAGGGTGCAGGGACTTGGTGCAGAGCCGCTGCACCTAAATAGCTGTGAGTCTTGCTGCAGCTATTTCCTCTGGAGTGGCCAGGGTTTCTTCCCCCTAGTGGCCACTCCTTTGCAAATCGCTTCCCGTGTGAATTTCAGTGCAGAGGTTTTGACAAGAGTTACTTTGACGCCTGGCCACTCCAGTCAAAATCACTGCTCCCATGGTGATTCTCTGGTTGCAGACACCACCCCCCCTTCCTATGCCACCCCATATATATATGTATATATGTAAAACAAGGGCACTTTCACTGCTGATAGGTGTTTCTTTCAAAGGTTATTGCAGATCAAACCTGTACTTTTTGAGTACAATACCTCCATGGCTTGAAATTCTACAGTGGAGCTGTTGCTGCACCAGCCTATGCAGTGTTACTGTCACTGACAAAAGCTGTCCATAGACTGCTATAGCAACAGCACTAACATAACATTTCAGGCCATGGAGGAACTGCACTTGAAAAATGTAATTTTGAGCTGCAATAACTTTTGAATAAAACATCACTTGGCAGTAGGGACACCCTTATTTTACTTGGCAGGATGAACACTGCAATGTATATGTTTTTTGTGTATTAAGCTTAAAACTACATTTGTCTTACAGATTCCTAAATTACACAATCATGCTTATCATGCCTTGTCTCCAGAACTGTACTCCGTCGTCTCAAAAGTCTTTTGTTTGTATCCGCTATATCACTACAAATGTGTTCTTAAAGTGATAGTAATGTCCTATAATAACTGTATGTGGTATTGTACATTTAAAAAAAATAAATTATGTGCAGAAAATCCCATCTCACAACCCTTTATGGTTTTAAAGATATTCACATTGAAACTTCCCCTCCCCCTCCCCTTTTCCCGATGTCGACTGTAAAGCTGACAGCAGGAGATTTGAGTCGCATACCTTGAGGAGGCTCTTCAGCAGAGCCGAAATAGCGCAATGTAAAAAGAACTTCTTCACTGGAACGGTCTACAAAGTGTGCTTGCAAACCACACTTTGTAGACTGTTCCAATGAAGAAATCATTTTTAAATAACGCAGTTTCGGCTCTGCTGCAGAGCCATCGGCCGGTCTCAGGACCGGGATCTCCTGCTGTCAGCACAGCTCTGACGTCAGGAGGGGGAACTTTAAATGTGAATATCTCTCAAACCTTTATGGATATAAAAGGATTTTCTGCACATAATTTATTTTTTTTAAATGTACAATACCATATAAAGTTATTATAGGACATTAGTATCCCTTTGAAGTGGAACTTAAGTCATGTCTCTATATTTCATGTGAAATATGCATTTTTAAGTTGAATATCCCTTCTGTTTTGTAAAAAGTAACTTTGAATGTGTCTGGAGCAGAGAGGGAGGTGGGCGCCATGTCTGTGACATAGACGATGATTGGCATCTCTCTCTCGCGTTACTTGTACTACAGTGGGCGGTGAAAGTACTGCCCCTGTTTTACTTTTCCAGACCGCTCTCACTGTCTCTCTCTGATCTGGACACGTATAGGACCAAGATCGCGCCAGGTCAGAGCTGCACTTCAGTAGGAGGGAGGGCTGGATTGACAGACATATGGTAGCATACCTCCCAACATTTCAAATGGCCAAAGAGGGACACTTTCATTTTAGGTGGTGGTGTTGGGGGAGTGGCTGGTGGGCGGAGCATTGACGATAATTTTTTTTTCATGACCTTCTGATACCTCTTTGTGTTACTGAATAAATGATTTAGAGCAAGAACAAAGCGTTTTATTTACACAGACTAATTTATAAACACATATACTGAAGTTTAAACAAACATTAATGTGAGTTTTATTACTGTGGAGCAATGTGATACTCTTATATACACACCACACAGTCTGATCTCCGAAAAAGAGGGACATCTGGATGGAAAAGAGGGACAGAGGGATTTGGGTCTCAAAGAGGAACTGTCCCTCCTAAAAAGGGACACTTGGGAGGTATGTGGTAGGACCTAGGAAGACACTTAGTCCTGCAGGGACCAGCCAGATGTCATCAGGAGGTACCAAGAATGGACTCAATATCTCTATAAGCAGTTGAATGAACAAAAAAAGGATGTTAATGTTAATGTTTGCATTGCAATCTATTACACTTAAATTTAAAGGGAAAGTAATGTCCCAAAAACAAATGTCCAGTTTTGTAGATGTTAAAATATTAATCAATATGCTCCAAGCCCTATCTCTCAAACCGCTATGGTTTGAGAGATGTAGGGATTCAAAGTTCCCCCTCCCTTCCCTTCGTCTGATGTCAGCTGTAAAGCTGACAGCAGGAGAATGAAGTCATACAACTCGAGGAGGCTCTGCAGCAGAGCCATATCGTGTTATTGCTAAAGAATTCATTCATTGGAAAGGTCTACAACATGTTTTTGCAAACCAGGTACACCTTTTAGACCTTTCCAATGAATTAATTATTTAGCAATAAAGCGATTTCGGCTCTGCTGCAGAGCAGCCTACTGGTCCCAGGACGGGGATTTCCTCCTGTCAGCTATGCGCTGACATCAGAAGAAGAGGGGGGGGACTTTGAATCCCTATATCTCTCAAATCATAGCGGTTTGAGAGATAGGGTTTGGAGCATATCCTATATAATAATTCGCTAAAATGTGTGTAACGCCGCGACATGCGCAGTAGACACTACTGCGCGTACTGCAGTCATGCACAGTAGAGACTGCCCGCACTGTGGCTGATACAGAGCTGGACGCTCCGAAGGAGTCTCAAGCTCTGTATAAGCCGTGGCGTGGGCAGTCTCTACTGCGCGTGACTGCCCCGTGACTGGGTGGCAGTGGCACTGTGGCCCGTGTAACGGGCTGTTCAACTAGTTGATTAATATTTTAACCTCTACAAAACTGGACATATTTTAATTGGGACATTACTGTTCCTTTAATGTAGGTGAAAGTTCCACTTTAATTGGTTTGCATTGGGAACAGCAAGTGGGGACACTGTTGTTTTACTCGGCAGGATAAACACTGCAATATATATGTTTTATTTGTTTTAAGAATAAAACAACATTTGTCCTACAAATTCCTAAATTACACAATCGTGCTCATCATGCCTTGTCTCCAGAACCGTACTCTGTCGTCTCAGAAGTCTTTGTGTTTGTATCCGCTATATCACTACAAATGCGTTCTTAATTGTTTTGCATTGGGAACAGCAAGTCATATCATTGATTGGTCCATCTAGTTTTATACCATGTCTCCTATTTAATGAGCGCATTTTGTTTGTAAATTCACCATAAAATATGAATGATGTGACTTGCTTCACACTTAAATATGTGCACTAAAGACTTGTTGGAAAAACACTGCAGATTTTTTGCATAAACACTGTTGTTTTATTATATCTATTCTAGTGCTCAATATTCTTGACATATGTTTATCCTCGTTATTATTTTTTTTAAGTATACAGAAGTAAAATAATATGCATTATCACACCAAAAAGCAGTTTGGAAAGTAAAGCCCGACAGATGGATTTAATGTACTCTGGATAAGCAATAAAGTGATAGAGATAAGGAATACATCTTTCTTTTTTGTCATCTTTTAGGATTGCAGTGCAATTATCGTAAATACACAATAAATAAGGCTAAATAGCTCAAAAACTATATTGTTAATCCTTTGTGGATTGAGCAGTGCTCAAGGAATTTAAATAAAAACCTTCTAACACGACAGACAGGTGATTTTGGAAGCTCTCTCTAAGCTGTGACAGCTCCAGTTTAACCCCTTAAAGGGATAGTAATACTTTATTATTACTATCCCTCATATTGTAGATATTTGCAAAATAAGTTAATAGCCCCCAGGTTCATCTCTCAAACCTTTATGGTTTGAGAGATAACCGAAGGCAAAGTTCCCCCCTCCCTCCCGCATTGTGCTGACTGCAGGGATATCCAGTCTGTCTTTCATCATGCGGCTTTGCAGTAGAGCCGCGATCGCATTAGTGACAAAGAATTATTTCACTGAAACGGTCTTCTACATGTGCTTGCAAACCAAGCACACTGCAAACCAAGCACATGTAGAAGACCATTTCAGTGAAATAATTCTTCTTCACTAACGGGATCTTGGCTCAGCTGCAGAGCCGCAAGCCTGTCATACGACAGACTTACCCTGCCGTCAGTATAACGCATAAAGGTTTGAGATGAATATTGGGGACTAACAAATTATTTTGAAAATACCTACAATATGAGGGATACTAATAATAAAGTATTACTGTCCCTTTAAGGACCAGAAGTGAGTGCAATATATCGAGAAGCCTCTGGTCTTTAACCCATTAAGGACCATGTGACATGCCAGGACCATCGCCAGGTTGCAACCTTAGTAGTAGCATGGTAAACGGAGCTTGTTGTAACATTAGCCCACATAAATGCCCCCACGAATGGAAGCGTGAACGCGCTCCCTGGGGCAGCTGGGGGAGAGGTGGGAAGTCCTGCGGCTTTGTGCTGCACTTACAGCGTGTTGCGGAATCCAGAAGTGCCACATTGTAACCCTTAAGATCTTGCAAAGTAGGTCATTAAAATGAAAGAAAGAAAAAAAAAACACTGCTAATCTTGTTGTAGTGGTTGAAACCGCTACACAAATTTTTTTCTCAAGTGAATGTGAAAACACCAATTTTTGTCAACACTTTAAGGATTTCAGAGTTTCTGAAACCTGAACAGATTCAGTTTCAAATGATTGTGGTCCCACTGGTTAGCGTGCACGTCTATCACCAGAGCACTAATTCTAATTGGCTGGTTGTGCACCTGGTTATGCTGATTTTAAATCGGAGTGTTAACCATTTAAAATATAGAGACGTCCCCAGTGCATCAGAGTGCCAGAGGGGTATGCAATGCATTGAAATGGGTTACAACTAGTGTTGAGCGAGCATGCTCGGCCGATGCTCGGATCGGCTCGAGCATCGCTCTGCTCGGCACATGGCGGTACTCGTACGAGTACCGCATGTGCTCGCCCGCCATGTTCGGGTCTCCTCCCCGCACGTTTTGCGGCTGCTGCGCAGCCAATAAACGTGCAGGGAGGCTCTGACATCGGTGTAATGCCAGCAGCCATGTTGGCTGCTGGCATTACACTGATTGGCTGGCCAGAACCCGTGGTCAGGTGCTGTATAGCACCTGACCAGCGAGTTCGGCTCAGTCTGAGCCAGGGAGAGCTGAGGATAGGAAGGGAAAGGCAGTGTAGGGAGGAAAAAAAAAAATTGTGACAAAAAAGAACCAAAAGTCCTTTTTAGGACTACTGTGTGTGGGGGCAGCAGGTTATTTTGTGTGGGGGGAAAAAAACAAAAAAAAAAAAAAAAAAATATTCTGTTTAGTGTGAAAAGTTGCAGATTAGAGCACATTCTGTTTAGTGTGCACAGTTGCAGATTAGAGCACATTCTGTTTAGTGTGCAAAGTTGCAGATTAGAGCACATTCTGTTTAGTGTGCAAAGTTGCAGATTAGAGCACATTCTGTTTAGTGTGCAAAGTTGCAGATTAGAGCACATTCTGTTAAGTCTTCAAACTAAAATATCAAAGTCACGTATTCCATTCAGTGTGCGTCGCCGCAGTTTAGCAGCACATTCTGAGTACTGTGCAGAGTTGCAGAATAGGAAGAAATACTGTTAAGTCTTCAAACTAAAATATCAAAGTCACATATTCCATTCAGTGTGCTTCGCCGCAGTTTAGCAGCACATTCTGTGTACTGTGCAGAGTTGCAGAATAGGAAGAAATACTGTTAAGTCTTCAAACTAAAATATCAAAGTCACATATTCCATTCAGTGTGCTTCGCCGCAGTTTAGCAGCACATTCTGTGTACTGTGCAGAGTTGCAGAATAGGAAGAAATACTGTTAAGTCTTCAAACTAAAATATCAAAGTCACATATTCCATTCAGTGTGCGTCGCCGCAGTTTAGCAGCACATTCTGAGTACTGTGCAGAGTTGCAGAATAGGAAGAAATACTGTTAAGTCTTCAAACTAAAATATCAAAGTCACATATTCCATTCAGTGTGCTTCGCCGCAGTTTAGCAGCACATTCTGTGTACTGTGCAGAGTTGCAGAATAGGAAGAAATACTGTTAAGTCTTCAAACTAAAATATCAAAGTCACATATTCCATTCAGTGTGCTTCGCCGCAGTTTAGCAGCACATTCTGTGTACTGTGCAGAGTTGCAGAATAGGAAGAAATACTGTTAAGTCTTCAAACTAAAATATCAAAGTCACATATTCCATTCAGTGTGCTTCGCCGCAGTTTAGCAGCCTATTCTGTGTACTGTGCAGAGTTGCAGAATAGGAAGAAATACTGTTAAGTCTTCAAACTAAAATATCAAAGTCACATATTCCATTCAGTGTGTTTCACCGCCGTTTAGCAGCCTATTCTGTGTACTGTGCAGAGTTGCAGAATAATAAGAAATACTGTTAAGTTTTCAAACTCAAATATTAAAGTCACATATTCCATTCAGTGTGTTTCACCGCAGTTTAGCAGCCTTTTCTGTGTACTCTGCAGAGTTGCAGAATAATAAGAAATACTGTTAAGTTTTCAAACTCAAATATTAAAGTCACATATTCCATTCAGTGTGTGTCACCGCAGTTTAACAGCCTATTCTGTGTACTCTGTACAGTTGCAGAATAATAAGAAATACTGTTAAGTTTTCAAACTCAAATATTAAAGTCACATATTCCATTCAGTGTGTTTCACCGCCGTTTAACAGCCTATTCTGTGTACTCTGTACAGTTGCAGAATAATAAGAAATACTGTTAAGTTTTCAAACTCAAATATTAAAGTCACATATTCCATTCAGTGTGTTTCACCGCCGTTTAACAGCCTATTCTGTGTACTCTGTACAGTTGCAGAATAATAAGAAATACTGTTAAGTTTTCAAACTCAAATATTAAAGTCACATATTCCATTCAGTGTGTTTCACCGCCGTTTAACAGCCTATTCTGTGTACTCTGTACAGTTGCAGAATAATAAGAAATACTGTTAAGTTTTCAAACTCAAATATTAAACTCACATATTCCATTCAGTGTGTTTCACCGCAGTTTAGCAGCCTATTCTGTGTACTCTGCAGAGTTGCAGAATAATAAGAAATACTGTTAAGTTTTCAAACTCAAATATTAAACTCACATATTCCATTCAGTGTGTTTCACCGCCGTTTAACAGCCTATTCTGTGTACTCTGTACAGTTGCAGAATAATAAGAAATACTGTTAAGTTTTCAAACTCAAATATTAAAGTCACATATTCCATTCAGTGTGTTTCACCGCCGTTTAACAGCCTATTCTGTGTACTCTGTACAGTTGCAGAATAATAAGAAATACTGTTAAGTTTTCAAACTCAAATATTAAAGTCACATATTCCATTCAGTGTGTTTCACCGCCGTTTAACAGCCTATTCTGTGTACTCTGTACAGTTGCAGAATAATAAGAAATACTGTTAAGTTTTCAAACTCAAATATTAAACTCACATATTCCATTCAGTGTGTTTCACCGCAGTTTAGCAGCCTATTCTGTGTACTCTGCAGAGTTGCAGAATAATAAGAAATACTGTTAAGTTTTCAAACTCAAATATTAAAGTCACATATTCCATTCAGTGTGTTTCACCGCAGTTTAGCAGCCTATTCTGTGTACTCTGCAGAGTTGCAGAATAATAAGAAATACTGTTAAGTTTTCAAACTCAAATATTAAAGTCACATATTCTGTGTAAGATGAAGAAGGCGGGTAAAAAGGGACGGGGAAGTGGACGTGATCCTGAAAGTTCAGGGCGCGGGTCAGGACGCGGAGAAACTGTGCCTGGTGCCAGAGCACAAGAAAGAAAGACATCCACCATACCTAGCTTCATGTGTAATTTTACAGGGCGTCGCAGGACATCACTCTCGAGGTCCGACCACTGCGAACAGGTGGTCGGTTGGATGACAGCTGATACTGCTTCCAGTCGGTTAAGCACCACCCTGTCTTCCACCAAGTCCACTCTCAGTAGCCAAGAGTCTGGTCAACATAATCCTCACTCTGATCATCCTTCCTCCCACCATACACGGTCTGGTCAAAGAAGTGATCCCACACTGGGATATAGTGAGGAGCTCGTCTCATCACCAATCCTTCATTTGACCCTCTCTCCAAGCACGCTTGCAGAGGAACATGACATCTTGTGCCCTGATTCACAACCTCTAGAGGCTACCCAATCTCAAGAAGATGACAGATGTGAACGGCATTTAAGGTCAAAGGAAGTAGTGGATGATGATGATGATGATGAGACACAGTTGCCATTAAATCAACCACTATTTCCGTCTCAAGACCTTGTTGAGGAGAATGTTATACAGTTGTCAATGACTGAGTATGTGGTGGGATCAAGACTTGAGGAGGATGATCAGAGTGAGGAAGTGGAGGAGGACTTGGTGGACGATGAGGTGACTGACCCCACCTGGGAAGGTGTAGAGCCGAGCGATGACAGCAGTCCTGAGGGTGAGCCATCTGCAGCACCGCAACAGGCTGGAAGAGGCAGTGGTGTGGCTACAGAAAGAAGGCGGACCGCACCAAACCGGCCCGCAAATGTTCCACGGAGCACCCCCTTGCGTAAATCTACCTTGCCAAGGGGTAGGTGTTCCGCGGTATGGCGTTTTTTTAAGGAAAGTGCGGACGACAAAAGAATTGTAGTTTGCAACCTGTGCCACACCAGAATGAGCCGAGGCATGAACACTAGAAACCTCACCACCACCAGCATGATCCGACACATGGCATCCAAGCACCGTAGTAAGTGGGAGGAACGCCTGGATCGCCCATCTGTGTCTGCAGGCCACACCACTGCCTCCTCTTCCCCTGTTTTCGGTGCCGGCCAATCGCCTGTTGAAGGCGCAGGCCCGCATACCTCCCGCCCTGCACCTGTAGCATCTGAAGCACCATCAGCGACCACATCCACTTCCCTGTCCCAGCACAGCGTCCAAATGTCGTTACCCCAGGCATTTGAGTGCAAGAGAAAGTACCCAGCCACCCACCCACAGGCCATAGCACTAACCTCACACCTTTCAAAATTACTGGCCATCGAAATGCTGCCATTTAGGCTTGTGGACACTGAGTCCTTCCGCAGCCTGATGGCAGCAGCTGTCCCTCGGTACGCGGTTCCCAGCCGCCACTACTTTTCCCGGTGTGCCATCCCCGCATTACACCACCATGTGTCCCGTAACATCACCCGTGCCCTGACCAACGCAGTTACTGGGAAGGTCCACTTAACGACTGACACATGGACAAGTGCTTGTGGCCAGGGACGCTACATTTCCCTGACGGCACACTGGGTGAATGTCGTGGAGGCTGGGAGCGACTCGGACCCTGGGATGGCACGGGTGCTACCCACGCCGAGGATTGCGGGCCCTACCTCCATCAGGGTTTCCACCAGCACCTACGTTATTGGCTCCTCCTCCTCCGTTTCCACCTCCGAATTCTCTACACACACCGCCACTCCCCCATCAGCCAGTAGCTGGAAGCAGTGTAGCACTGCAGCGGGGAAGCGTCAACAGGCCGTGCTGAAGCTGATCTGCCTTGGGGACAAACAGCACACGGCCTCAGAGCTGTTGCAGGGGATTAGTCACCAGACCGAGCAGTGGCTCTCGCCACTCAACCTGCAACCAGGCATGGTTGTGTGTGATAATGGGCGTAACTTGGTGGCGGCTTTGGAGCTCGGCAAGCTCACACACGTACCATGCCTAGCGCATGTATTTAATTTAGTGGTGCAGCGATTTCTAAAAACCTACCCCAATGTGCATGATCTCTTGACCAAGGTGCGCCGCGTGTGTGCACATTTCCGTAAGTCATCAACAGCTTCAGCCGGCCTGTTGAAGCTGCAGCAGCGCTTACAATTGCCAGCTCACCGGCTGCTGTGTGACGTGAGCACGCGCTGGAACTCCACCTTCCACATGTTGGCCCGGCTTTGTGAGCAGCAGAGGGCAGTAGTGGAGTACCAGCTGTTACACGGTCGTCGCCTCTCCGTTCAACTTCCTGTAATCAGAAGTGAGGAGTGGGAATGGATGTCAGACCTCTGTGAGGTTTTAAGCAATTTTGAGGAATCGACACAGATGGTGAGCGGCGATAACGCTATTATCAGTGTAACCATCCCACTTCTGTGTCTACTGAAACGCTCGCTGCTCACAATTAAAACCGACGCTTTGCATGTGGAAGAGGTGGAAATGGGGGAGGAAGAGCTTACACAAGGTGATAGCCAGAGCACCCTCACTTCGTCTTCTCAGCGACAATTGGAGGAGGCGGAGGAGGAGGAGGAGGAGGAGGAGGAAGACACGGTTGTCTCCGCTACAGAGGGTAGCCATGGAACTTTAGTTCCATCTCTTCAGCGTGGGTGGGCAGAAGAGGAGGAAGAGGATGAGGAGATTGAGAGTCATCCTCCTGGTGAGGACAGCGAAATCTTGCCTGTTGGTACTCTGGCACACATGGCTGACTTTATGTTAGGCTGCCTTTCCCGTGACCCACGCGTTACACGCATTTTAGACAACACGGATTACTGGGTGTTCACCCTTCTGGACCCCCGCTACAAAGAGAATTTCTCATCTCTCATTCCTCCGGTGGAGAGGACAAGCAAAATGGTGCAATACCAGAAGGTTCTTGTTGAAAAATTGCTCCAAAATTTTCCATCTGACAACGCTGGCGGCAGAGTACGTGCTACCTTGGCCAACCGAGAAGGGGAGAAAAGGGGAGCACACAGCAGTTCCGACAAAGGCAGGGCAACACTCTCCAAGGCGTGGGACACCTTCATGACACCCCGCCAGCACCCTCACCCTGATGCGCAGCCTAGTGTCACAAGGAGGGAAAAGTTTTGGAAGATGGTGAAGGAGTACGTAGCAGACCGTGTCAGCGTCCTCAATGATCCCTCTGTGCCTTACAACTACTGGGTGTCCAAGCTGGACACGTGGTATGAACTGGCACTCTACGCCTTGGAGGTGCTGGCCTGCCCTGCCGCCAGCTTTCTGTCTGAGCGGGTATTTAGTGCTGCTGGTGGCATCATAACAGATAAGCGTATCCGCCTTTCCACCGACAATGCTGATAGGTTGACACTTACAAAAATGAACAAGGCCTGGATTTCCCCTGACTTCTCCACTCCACTGGAGGAAAGCCGCGGGGGAACATAAACTCACTTTATATATGTTATTTACAATGATGTGAATACTCTGTATTCCCATTCACCCCTTCCACCCAAAAAACGGGTATATGGTTGACTCTTAATCTTCTCATCCTCCTCCTCCTCTTCCATATGCCCTGTGCTATAATTTTTATATAGGGCCAGCTCACCAGCGGGCCCTGTGATATAATTTTTATATAGGGCCAGCTCACCAGCGGGCCCTGTTTGACAATTTTTATATAGGTCAGCTCACCAGCGGGCCTTCTCATATAATGTTTTATTGGGTCAGCTCTCTAGCGGGCCCTCTCATATAATGTTTTATAGCGTCAGCTCACTAGCGGGCCTTCGCATATAATGTTTAGGATGGTCAGCTCTGCAGCAGACCCTCACCCATAATGTTTTAGATGGTCGGCTCAGCGCACGTTTCCCTCTTAATCATGGCCTCAGTTCAATAAAATCAAGGAAATTTTTGGGAGAATTTGCCTCTGTGCACGTTTCCCTCTTAATCATGGCCTCAGTTCTGAAAATCAAGGAAATTTTTGGGAGAATTTGCCTCTGCGCACGTTTCCCTCTTAATCATGGCCTCACTTCCGAAAACCAAGGAAATTTTTGGGAGAATTTGCAGATGATATACAAGTAAATATACAGCAAATATTGTTTGGTAACAATTTTTCGCCTAAAGTCGTTTTTATTTTCCTTTTTGTGTGTTTTATGGTCAGTCTGTAAAAATGGCGTACTACGGGCGAAAGATCGTTCCCAGCAGCGATGTTGGAGTCCAAGATGCATCCAGACATCCTCCCTATGCTGTCCCTGAACCATTTCTGTGGTGTTTCCATCCTTTTCTGCCCTTTTCCTATGGACCAGGCACCCTCCCCTCATCAGAGCAGGGGGTGCCTGGTGTAATGCTCGAGTCCTCCCATTGACTTCAATGGGGCTCGGGTGCTCGGCCGAGCACTCGAGCCTCAGGGGGTGCTCGGTCAGAGCACCCGAACACCCGAGCATTGGGGTGCTCGCTCATCACTAGTTACAACAGGTCTATAGGGAATAAATTAAGTTTCCCATTGGAAATAATTAAAAAGTTAGAAATTTAATTCAAAAGTTAGAAATTGACCATCAAACACATGGCGTATCTCACAGTAATTAGCACACAGACATCATGGCTGACTTGGCAAGACTAAAAGGTGCCAACCCTAACTTTGGGCCATATGTACAGAAGCAAAAATGGAACAGTTTTAGGACAAACCAACGACACCATAATGAAGAAAAACAATGACCATTGGATTTAATGGGGATCAGTCTGCCTTTGCATTTGGCTTTTTGAATAAAACCCCCTACCACCATCACATGAGCCATCTATATATTGCAGGTCCCATTTTAATATCACTGTTTCTCACTGCAATGCAATATCGTGCCTATTCATCTGGCACTCAAACAGCTAAATGGAGAGTTTAACCCCTTGAATCAGGGCCAAATTTACCTCCCAGGTGCCCCTAGTAAAGGCAACCTAGGTGCGTTTAGCTCCACCCATGGCTACACTCCCACTGCTCACATGACTTCGCCCACAATCCCATCCACTGCTCCCTTGCAGAGTAATACCCTCAGCCTATAAAATACTATCACAAAAATATTTGTGATTGCTTGGTTGCAATGCGTTGGATACCTCCCTAGCATTCAAGGGGTTACATAACAGCCCATAAAAGGGTATATAAACTGCTGCAGGGCCACTGGCCACTCCCACAACTCAGAATGTGGGTGCGGCCAGCACAGCCGAGGCACCGCCCCTCAAAATTTGAAGCTCTACACAGTTACCTACTCTGTCTATTGCGAAATCTGGCCTTGTCTTAAATGCTTGAGATGTCTCCAATGTGTTCTGAAGCAAAGTCTTAGAGACCCAATCAATGGGTTCTGAAGCAAAGTGTTAGAGACCCAATCAATGGAAATTTTTAAACTTTTTATTTGCTCCCTACGGTACAATTTATCTTTCTTTTATGACCCAAAGCTGTGCTCTGCATATATGTGGTAAATATATTAATCTTGTTTGAAAAGAAAAGTGGAATTGCATGTAATTATGCTAAGTATCTCTATACACATCTAGCCCTTTAGAGAAAAATAGAAATTAAATCATTCAGTTCCAAATGTTCTTATTATGTTTTACTCTTAGAAGGAGTGGAAACCTAGCATTAATCACAGCGATGCATAATTATACGGTTACTATATTATGGCACCTATGCACAGGCCCAAAAGTGAAGCAATTCTAACAGCACCATCAGTGACAAATAAAAAAATCCACTCATTTAAATGGGACTTGTACCCTTAAACATAAGTACCCCTTCTTTTGTATATCAGATGGACTTACCTGAATAGGTGTCATTCATACAGCAGTCATTTATTTCTGTTTACTGGTTTCGTTTGAATTAGATCTATTTTAATTTCATGCTAGTTCTCTCAGTTTCATTCTGTTTCATTGTGATAACAACTAGAGTCCTTTATGAGCCATTCAGGTCCATTGAGTTGTATTCAGGTCTTGATCACACCCTATAAGAGAGTGTGATCAGGTGGCAGACTTCAGTAGTATGTACTGGAAAGTAACACAGGGCAGAATGCAGGACAGTGAGGCATTCACTATTTTTTTTAAGGCTATACATTTTATGCGCTATTTGTGATTGCTCACATTTTGATGCAAGAAACATACTAACGCTTTGATGCTGAATAGCTCATGCTCTTAAACTAACGGCAAAGTTAGTGAATGCCCCTAAATTATTATTAAGTTAGGAAATAAGCTTAAATTATTGACAAAGTTAGACAGATGTATGACAATGTGTGCTAATTGCTTTGGTGAATTAGGTGGACTCAATCATCCTCTCACAAAGTGGTGAACATTTTAGCCAAGCCCATTTTTTGAACCGCATTCACAAAAAAAGCACAAATGTTGCCTAAGTCTAAAAAAAATCCGCAATTCAGTAACATTGTGGTAGTATTCATTTTGCCATCAAAAATACACTGTAAATAGCAATTGTGAACATTTCCTTGTATTCCACCTATAGTAACATAAGGCTGAAAAAAGATATGCATCCATCAAGTCCAGCCCATGCCATACACCCCTGTTGATCCAGAGTAAGGTAAAGAAAACTCCACTGAAGCCATTCCCAGTTAAGACCCAAGTGGGTAAAAAAATTCCATCCTGACTCCAAATGGCAGTCAGATATTTCCCATCAACATCCTATCTGCTTTGAAACCAGCTGTCATAATTCTTAATATTGTTCTGGCCTAGATAAGGATCCATTACTTTTTGAAAGCAGTTACAGTATCTGCAAGCACAGAATCCAGAGACAAATAATTGCATAACTTTACTGCCCTTACTGTAAAAAATCCCACGTATTTGTTTTAATAGAAAATGCCTTTCCTCTAGTCTTAATGGATGACCTCTTGTTCTTTGCTCAGCTCTTTGAGTAAATAGTTTACTGGAGAGTTCTTTTTGGCCTCAAATATATTTCTAAATGGTAATCATATCCCCCTTAGACATCTCTTTTCTAATGTAAAAAACCCCAGTTTGGCTGGTCTCTCTTTATAGCTCAGATCCTCCAAACCCTCTGTTAGTTTTGTTACAAATCTCTGCACTTTCTCCAGTTCAGTAATGTCTTTTAAGTACTGGTGCTCAAAACTGTATTTAATATTCTAGATGACGCCATACAAAAGATTTATATAGAGGTAGAATTATATTTGCATCCTGTTTATCTATAACCCTTTTTATACAGGCTAGTACCCTATCTGCTTTTGCAACAGCTAAGTCGCTCAGCACACTGCTGTGAAGTCTATCATCTATTAGTGCTCCTAATCTTTCTCTAATGAGGATTCCCCAATTAGTTTCCATTTAACATATATGTAGCATGTTTGTTTCTACAGCCTAAATGCATAACCTTACATTTATTGCATTAAACCTCATCTGCCACCTTTTTGCCCATTCACTCAGTTTATCTAATTCTTTTTAAAAAGAAAAAAAAAATCACGCTCTGTATGTATTTCTTTACACAGCTTAGTGTAATCAGCAAAGATTGAGGCATTGCTTTCAATTCCTACTTCTAGATCATTAATAAACAAATGAAAAAGCATTGTGCCCAGGACTGAACCCTGTGGCACCCCACTTACAACGTTAGACCAACTTGAAAAGGTTCCATTTACAACAACTCTCTGCCATCTATCATGTAACCAGTTGTCAATCCATGTACAGATATCACCTCCCAAACTAAAGCCTTTTAATTATGCATTAACCTGAAAGGAATATGCAGTACAAAAGGCATTTGCAAAATCCAAGTATACTACATCAACAGCAATTCCCTTGTTCAAATTACTGCTTACACTTTTCTTAAAATGCAATTAAATTAGTTTGATATGATCTATTCTTCATAAAACCATGCTGGATCCTACTAATAATATTGCTGGACTTCACATAGTTCTGAATACTATCAGTGAGTAACCCTTCTAGTATCTTACACACTATGGAAGTCAAGCTCATAGGTCTATAATTTCCTGGTTTGGATCTTGCCCCCTTTTAGAACAATGGTACTGCAGCTTCTCTCCAGTCACAGGGCACAATGCATGATGAAAGAGAATCAATAAATATTAAGTATAATGTTCTTGAAATTACTGAATTAAGTTACTTATATACTTTTGGGTCTATATCATCAGGTCCAGGTGATTTATTCAACATAATCTTTTCCAGTCTCTTCTGGATTTTATCCTCAGTAAGTCATGTACATGATGGAGGAAATTCTGTGGTTTTGTCTGTTTGCCAGTAGCCTGTCATTGTTGCTTTCTTCCGCATATACAGAAGAAAAGAATGTGTTTAAGGTGTCAGCTATAGCCTTATCCTCTCTAATCAGTTCACTTGTTTATGTCTTAAGAGGACTAATATCAACCTTAATATTTTAGTTATTAATATACTTGTAGAACTGTTTAGGATTTTTCTTGCTCTCTTTGGCAATACTTTTGTCACAACCCGTCAGACTCCTCCTTCCCAGAGGCATTCTCTCTCCTAATTACTATACTCTTTCACCTGTCTGTGGCCTACTTATATCCGGGACTTTTCTCCTTTCCCCGCCCTTGGCTGGTCAGTGCTCAGCGTCCTTGTGTCCTGTGTACCTGATATCCTGATCTATGATTCCTGTTGTGACCTCCGCTTGCATCTCATTCATATGACTTTCTGGTTTCCTGATGCTGGCTTTGTTCCTGACTACTCTCGACTCTTTGCTTCAGTTCCTGTTTGCCACATGGTGTATCGAATCCAGCTTGTCTACGACTCTCCACTTGTCTACATTCCCAAGGCTCATACTGTCTCATTTGCTCGACTCCTTGTGCACCGAACCCAGCTTGTCGACAACTCTCCGTTTGTCTACAACCCCTTGGGTTGACTCCTGAATTATTCAACAACTAGTAGTCGACTCCTGTTCTACCTCGACTCCCCTGTTGTCTTCGACTCACAGTCGACCAATTTCTGTCTGCCGACTACTGCCTCACTTAAAGACATTTGCTTCTCCTCGACTGTCGACCTTCTGCAGTAGGGTTCCAACTCTGTGTCGGAGATCGAGCCTTCCTTGCCAGGCTGAGAGATAGTGATACTGTTTCTTATTTTCAGTTTTAGCTAGTCTAATTGCTTGTTTGCAGATCTTAATACATTATTTATATTTTTTAAATTATGCATCTGGCCTTCCTGACTAGCCTGATTCTTATTTCCCTGCAAACCTCTTTATTAAGCCACATTGGTCTTAATTTGCTCCTCTTGTACTTATTCTCCACTGGTATGTATTGAATCATTTATTTATCTAAGAGCACTTTACACAAATTCCATGTTCCTTGTGCATTTTTATCTTTGAAGATTACATACAAATGAATGTCCTCAAATACTGATTTTAGCATTGTACAATTAGCGTTTTTAAAACTGTATGTTTTGGTTAAGTGCAGGTATAATACAAAATATAGATAGATATACCTAATGGCTGTGTAAGATCAATGTGTTAAACAAATTGAAAGCTGTATTCCTAGTGTGTAGTTCCTATTTAATGAATATACCTGTGAACTTTCTTCTGTGGAGCCCAAGGAGAGGGCTCATGGGCTGTGACTAGGCTTGTTATGTCATAAAGTAGGTGTGGCTTAATCAAATGGGTGAGGCTTAATTAGGATTGGACTGGGAAGTATACAGCAAGTCGGCGGAAAAGGGTGGAAAGTAGGAAGGAATTAGGAGAAGTGGGCAGAGTTACCTAGGAATCTCACCACATCTAGACTGTCCCCGGTTACCCGATAATTAACTCTAAAAACTGGAGCAGATACAAAGAGCTCCCAGATGTGGTAATGAGGTTTTGATCTCCTAAGTACTAGACAGGTCTTCAACACATTGGATTAATTATAAATGTTTAAAGAAACAAAAATAAAATATCTTGGTTTTGAAGTGGCTTTAAGAATAAAAATAACTCTAAAGATGGTTTAAATATGAAAATAAGTATGATATGATTGTAAGCAATATATAGTTTACTTGACCCTAATATTTTTTTTTTGCTCATCTACCTGTTAATTTCTTTTGGTAATTGCATTATTTATAGAAAGTATATTAACCAGAAAAATTAATTCCCACATCGCACTTTTTCCTCCATAGAAACAGCATGTAAAAATAAACAAATAGCTGACTTCATGTCTTACATATAAGGTGCAATAATCTCATTAAAAAAGTCAGGCCACAAGAGACACTCAACATCTCCACACTTCTTAAAAGTCACTTTGGAAAAATTAGATTCCTGTGTTGCTTCTTTTGTCTGAGAGAGAATTGTAATGCATGCACAGAACATTTAAAGCACTAAAAATTCGCTAAGAATGGAATGACGGGTCCTTTATAGTAACGAGGCAATTACTAGCCCATTCTGAAGAGTGTTATGATTAGGTCAAACAATTGCCACAGCTCACACATTCATATAGTCATAGCTGTTGAGAATAAAGAGTTGACATTAAGTAGGACATGGAGCACATCGGAAAAAAAATGTTGAACAGTTCTGACTTTTAATTGCAAATTACAAAACATTTTGCGATATTTGGCCTGAAAGGTATTCTGATCTCAGCATCTAAAACATGGCACATACTCAGTAAGTGTAAATCACAATGACTTTTACTGTATTCATTAAATCTATTGTACATCAGCTTTAACCTGATTCCTGGCACACAATAGCAGTATAACCTCTCAGTGATATTAACTAGTGGGATTGCTGTGTATCCACAAGACTTGTGTCTATGGCAGTGGTTCTCAACGCCTGTCCTCAGGACCCACTAACAGGCCAGAACTTAGGGATTTCTCTGCTAGAGCACAGGTGTGGTGATCAGAGGCTCATTCACATCGATTAACTCACCTGTGCTCTAACAAGGAACTCATCAAATCCTGTCCTGTTAGTGGGTCCTGAGGACAGGAGTTGAGTACCACTGACCTATGGTGTCCTCTGTCTGATGGATATCCAAACCCATATCAAATAAGATAATGCTATATTAGAGATGATGATATTGGGACTCGTGTATTAAAGGAGATGTAATCCCTCCTAATAGTAACTCCTTAATTTTCTTACTATGACCCAAAAATCCTGAGGCCTCTGTGAAAGTTGCCATTTCTCCTTGGTTCAAGAGAAATCAATCCTGGTTGTCATTTGAATGGAGGTGGACATGTCTGCCGCTAGCTGGATCGCAACACCTCAAATGCTGCTCCCCCATTAACTCCTTAATGACCAAGAATGTGTCAGAATCATCACAGATTTCAGTCCTTTGAGGACCAGTGACGATCCTGACACGTCATGTGTTCAATGATCGCAATGTACTTTTGATTGCTTAACAGAGGGACACCAGGGAGGGAAAGAGGGTCATTGGGATTTTCTCCTAAGAGGTACAGTATCCCCCCTAAAAAGGGACATTTGGGATCCAGTCCCCGTTAAAAATGTACTAAATGAGCACAAAACATTACATGAAAACCTATAAAAATATTGTGGGGGGTTTTTTTCAAATCTTTATATTATAATTAAACTATACAATGGGTTATACCCATAAATGTGACATCAAAAGAAAGCCCTACGGTATGTAATTTGTGTGTCTGCACTAAAGGAATTAGAGGGAAAATATGATTGAACAAACACATACTAAAAAGGCCACAATTGCTCTGGTCCTCTAGTGTAAAAAAAAAAACAAACACCCTTGGCCCTCCCTGATCCTGTTCTATTCAGTAAAACTATTTGTACATTATCATATGATTATTGTCCAAAATTCATTTAATACATAATGATTAAAGTGGACATGTTTCCTTGATTCAAATCTGTATATCTGAAAACTTCGTAAAAAACTGTCTATGTGTCATGTTAGTCAAAAAGACCAGCAAATGTGCAGTTAATGAACTAGTCATACTTGGTACCATATACTAATGTATACTAATGAAAGTATATGTGCAGTTTCATATGCTTAATCATCTTTCCAGTGACATTTCATATGCTAATTAAGATATGTGCTGCACCAGGGGACTTTCACTTTTACTTTCCCCGGCATTAAAAGTCATTTTTAATTATTTAGACAAATTTTCAAACGTGACGGATTTACTTCTGAAAATATCATCCTTCTTTTACCACCAACTCACGATCCGACAAGTTTTTGATTATGAAGAAACATCTCACCCTTAGTGAATCTCCCCCGTTATCTCAACTGTATCACCAATTTATCACACATTAGTGCATCTCCCCTCACGTTTTCAGACAGCTGACTTTGGGGGGGAAATGCACTAAAGTGTGAAAAAGAGGAGGTAATGGGGAGAGGCACTCAAAGGATGAAATGCACATCCCTCTGGCCATAACATTGCCCTCATGTAATATGAGGATCTCATATATGTGATGTGTTTTAAATGACATTACATTTTAATCGATCAACTAAAATTATAATTAATGAAGCACTCTTGCCATAGCAAAACAAAAATTCTATTAAAAAAGAATTGGTTAGAGTTGGCCAGCTCATTTAAAAAATCTGAGCTATATTACATTGCAGTTTATAAGTGTTATGGATAGTTTTAGGTAACAGGCTCCAACCTAGATCACTTGAAGTCTATGGAGAAATGTGTAGATAAGAACCTTGATAAAGTTAGTAAGTACAATGTAATCCAGCCCCTATTGAGATTAAAAAATAGCAAAAATCTAGCAAGCAGAGAAGATCTGTGATAATAATAATGACCTTTTAAAAAATTAAGAGCACAATACAAATGTAATCAAACCAAACACTATTGTTTTTCCAGAACAGTGGGTCTTAAAGGGACAGTAATCTCCCTTAAAAAATTCTTATAGTTTTGTAGGCAGTAAAAAAATAAACCCTATGGCACAAATCTTATCTCTCAAACCACTATGGTTTGAGAGCTATATGCGTTCAAAGTTCCCCCCTCCCTCCCCTTCTCCTGATGTCAGTGCTGTGCTGACAGCAGGGGATCCCGGGCCAGGAACCAGCCTGCGGCTCTGCAGCAGAGACAAAATCGTGTTATTTAAAAATAATTACTTCATTGGGAAGGTCTACAAAGTGTGCCTGGTTTGCAAGCACACTTTGTAGACCATTTCGATGATGCATGTCTTTTTAAATAATGCGATTTCAGCTCTGTTGAAGAGCCTTCTCGAGTCAGCTGACATCAGGGGGAGAGAGAAGGGGAACTTTGAGAGCAAATATCTCTCAAACCATAGCGGTTTGAGAGATAAGATGTGTGCCACAGAGTTTATTTTTTATTGTCTACAAAACTATAAGAATGTATTATGGGACATTACTGCCCCTTTAAAAGGCAAAATATAGTTTAAAGGAGCAGTAAGTTTTTTTTTATGAAAACACATATTTTACAGAGCTTTTCCTGCTGAATAAAACAAGGTTGCTCCCATTGCTGTCAGATGTTTTATTCAAAATGTATAGCAGTTCAAATAATCAGGAAGTGAGTTTACTGTGTTTACTTCCTGATAGTTCTAACTGACAGGAAGTAACAGGCAGTTTGTATCACATTCTATGGAGAACTGTATGTCTCTGACTTTTCTGACTTTCCTCTCCATTAGAATCTAACAGAAAAACTAATTAGAATTTGACCAGTAGAGGGCACTGCTAATGTAAAAAAACATGGGTTTAAACTGTAATAACTCTGGAAATATAAATCTCTCGCCAGTGGGAGTACCCATATTTTACTCAATAGGAAAATCCCTACAATATATATTTTTTCATAAAAAAAGTTTACTGCTCCTCTAAAGCCTGCATTATGGCCTATATTAGAATTCTCAGAAATAAAATTTTCCTCAAATTCCCAATTATTGTAATTTGCTTTTAACCCATTTGAGAGCCATATCAATATGCAACTCGTTGCACACTTCTTTGGCACTGAAAGGATTAATCCCTTAAATGCTATAGACATCTACAAAGCATAGACTTGTAAAGTGTTGAGGACCACTTTAACATTCAACTGTTTTAAAGCCACTTAGAAAACAAAGAGATTTCACATTTGTTCCCTTAGCACACATGAGCGAAATGCGTTAGGTCATGGCCAGCCTGACAGACAGTTCCCCCACAGATATGTCCCTGTTAATAAGAAATAACTGTTCTATTTTACCTTGGTCTGGATTTTAAGTATTCTTTTTATTGTACCTGTGGGGCAGTTTTGTTGTTCCTTTTTCGATTTCTGCATGAGATCCTTCATTTTTTTACAAGAAAAAATGTTAGTTTTATATTTGAAATAAAACGTAACAAATGCAGATAAACTCCAAGCATGAAATACTTTGCAGCTGTAAAAGTCTGTCTAACAAACACCCTCAGCAGGTCTAGTGCTTTATTGTAACACTTCATTATAGTCTAATGTCATGCCAGATTGGCACAATGATATCAAATCTGGATTAGGCCAGTGTGTTAAATTTGCAATAACACATGCCAGAATGTGTGATTAAGGGGAAATAATTGCACAGTGTGAGCGCTTTTAAAGAGAATGACATATTGGTAAAAATGAAATGGTGCTGTTTACTTTCTCATTATTTGGCAACTTTCAATAATTTGTGTAATTTTGACCAGCTTCTACTTTTAGGAAAGCCTGCAGCTGCTAAAAAATAAGCAAAGTTCACTTTTTCTCTCTCTCTCTCCCTTATTATCCCATTGGGAAATGAGTATCAAGCAGACAGTTTGATTTAGAAACTTTTCTGTTCTGCCTTTGATACATATACAATGACTATACTATACAATGAATATGGAGTATTAATAAATGTACTTAAAGGGCTAGTTATTTAAATCTGTAGTTCAACAATGAAAGGTAATTGATGTCTGTTCCACTCTGTAAAATGTATCCTCGCTCCTCCAGTATTGAAGGACATTACAAAGTCGGTCAATCAACAGAGCTAGGATTGGTATGGTAACACTAACCAGTAAGCAGACGATTAAAATTCCTTCTCTATGACTCATTTTACAGTGTCCTGAACACCAAATACAACCGTTCTAGTCCTCAGTAAAGTAATAGCAAGGGAATATCTATCCTGGTCTGTTCAGACAATTAGAGTTGCAACTGGCAACTTTAGCTCTGTTGGTAGAACCACCATGTGAGCTTCTCAGGGAAAGGGGAGGGAGGAGAGTAACACTTTAACCATTTAAGTGCTAGAAGTAGAAGTGTGTCTTTGCAATGTTTTGGACATTTCGCTGCAACTCCGAGGGTTAATAACATAGGAAGGGCTGCATTTTGAAAAGTATGTCTGGCATCAGTCATATTCCAAAATGTTGCACAGCAGATTCAGATAAAGCTATTTTTATTTCTTTAAACTGGATCTATTCCCTGAAGGTAAGTGTAGTTTTAATATTAAAAATAATTTGAAACTACCTATATGCTGTGTTAGCCATATGTCTGCAGTTTAAATAGTTTTTGAAAAAGTAACTTTTATTTGTTAGTGGGATAGAGTGGAGAGTAGAGTGGGATAACCATACATCCAGAACATCATCGTCATCATTATCATATTTATCAGTCAGTTACATTATCTGCAAGTGCAACATCCCGAGGCAAAGAATGCCGTAGCTTTACCACCCTTACTGTAAATAATCCCTGCCTTTGTTTTAGTCAAAAGTACCTTTCCACTAGTCTTAATGGATGACCTCTTGTTCTTAGCTCAGCATTTTGCATAAAATGAGTATGGAATAATGAAGTGGGACAGACCCAGGGAGCCAGTCCTGATTAGGATTAATAGATGCCTATTCTCCTCTCTTCTGATATTACACTGCTCTCACTCTCTGGTTTGGAAAAGGTTTGGCCTCCAGTTCCCTGAAGTGACGCAGTCGGTTTCAGTCCACTCACAGTGGTGAGCAAAAGTAACGATCCCAGTTGTTTTGTGCACCACTATATCCCAAGCAAATCAAACCACAGGAAACTTCTGCCCTCTCACAGCCACCAGTATGAGCTTTGGCTATCCCTCTGGCACTCAAGGGGTTAACAAGGAATATATGTCATATAGTAATCAGATTAGTAAGGCTAGTGTAGTAAGAAAAATGTGAGTAATTATGGGGTTAACTTTCTGTACTATAAGACAACCAATAAGAGTGGCCAATGAGTTAAATGGTCATTGCTTTGCAATTCGTTGTGCACCCTCTGGCACTCAATGGGTTAAATGCTAGAGAGTTCTCCAGTGCAATTCACAGCCACGTGTTAGAGACCTCCCTAGAATTCAAGACTCATTAAAACAAATGGGAATTTGTGAATATGGATATGCGCCAAACGATGCAGTTTATTCCCATTGAGTTAAATGTGCCTTTTAACCCCTTTAATGCTAAAACAGCAATGTGATGGAGACATCTCTAAGAATATAAGGATTTAAAGAAACCATTGTAAGAAATGGAAATTTCAAGAGTTTTTTTTTTTTTTGCTCCATGTAGAGTAGCTGGTTTCCCCAGAATTGCTCCACTTATTTTGTGCATACGGCCAACAATTACAATGGAACTGCCAGCTGTCCAAATCCTCACCTCCTTGGCAGAATCAGTCTGGACGAGATGTACATGACTAGTGGTACTGGCTGTTAGGGAATGAAAGTAGTGTGGAATGTAATAGTTCTTGGCTGGTGAGACGGGAGTAGTGTGGAATGTTATTAGTAGAATCTGGGTGGCTAGTGAGAGGGAGAGTAGTGTGGAATGTTCATAGTAGTACATGGCTGGCTAGTGGGAGGGAGAGCAGTGTGGAATGTTATTAGTAGAATCTGGGTGGCTAGTGAGAGGGAGAGTAGTGTGGAATGTTCATAGTAGTACCGCTGGCTAGTGGGAGGGAAAGTAGTGTGGAATGTTAGTAGTAGAATCTGGGTGGCTAGTGAGAGGGAGAGTAGTGTGGAGTGTTAGTAGTAGTACCTTTCTGACTAGTGGGAGGGACAGCAGTGTGGAATGTTAGTAGTTATACTTGGCTGGCAAGTGGGAGGGAGAGTAGGGTAGAATGTTATTAGTAGTACCTGGCTGGATAATGGGAGGAAAGCAGTGTGGAATGTTAGTAGTAGAATCTGGGTGCCTAGTGAGAGGAGAGTAGTGTGGAATGGTAGTAGTAGAATCTGGGTGACTAGTGAGAGGAGAGTAGTGTGCAATGGTAATAGTAGATTCTGGATGACTAGTGAGAGGAGAGTAGTGTGGAATGGTAGTAGTAAAATCTGGCTGGCTAGTGGGAGGGAGAGCAGTGTGGAATGTTAGTAGTAGAATCTGGGTGATTAGTGAGAGGAGAGTAGTGTGGAATGTTAGCAGTAGAATCTGGGTGACTAGTGACAGGAGAGTAGTGTAAAATGGTAGTAGTAGAATCTGGGTGCCTAGTGAGAGGAGAGTAGTGTGGAATGTTATTAGCAGAATCTGGGTGCCTAGTGAGAGGAGAGTAGTGTGGAATGGTAGAAGTAGAATCTGGGTGAGTAGTGAGAGCAGAGTAGTGTGGAATGGTAGTAGTAGAATCTGAGTGACTAGTGAGAGGAGAGTAGTGTGGAATGGTAGTAGTAGAATCTGAGTGACTAGTGAGAGGAGAGTAGTGTGGAATGGTAGTAGTAGAATCTGGGTGACTAGTGAGAGCAGAGTAGTGTGGAATGGTAGTAGTAGAATCTGGGTGACTAGTGAGAGCAGAGTGGTGTGGAATGGTAGTAGTAGAATCTGGGTGACTAGTGAGAACAGAGTGGTGTGGAATGGTAGTAGTAGAATCTGGGTGACTAGTGAGAGCAGAGTAGTGTGGAATGGTAGTAGTAGAATCTGAGTGACTAGTGAGAGGAGAGTAGTGTGGAATGGTAGTAGTAGAATCTGGGTGACTAGTGAGAGCAGAGTAGTGTAGAATGGTAGTAGTAGAATCTGGGTGACTAGTGAGAGGAGAGTAGTGTGGAATGGTAGTAGTAGAATCTGAGTGACTAGTGAGAGGAGAGTAGTGTGGAATGGTAGTAGTAGAATCTGAGTGACTAGTGAGAGCAGAGTGGTGTGGAATGGTAGTAGTAGAATCTGGGTGACTAGTGAGAGCAGAGTAGTGTGGAATGGTAGTAGTAGAATCTGAGTGACTAGTGAGAGGAGAGTAGTGTGGAATGGTAGTAGTAGAATCTGGGTGACTAGTGAGAGCAGAGTAGTGTAGAATGGTAGTAGTAGAATCTGGGTGACTACTGAGAGGAGAGTAGTGTGGAATGGTAGTAGTAGAATCTGGGTGACTAGTGAGAGGAGAGTAGTGTGGAATGGTAGTAGTAGAATCTGAGTGACTAGTGAGAGGAGAGTAGTGTAGAATGGTAGTAGTAGAATCTGGGTGACTAGTGAGAGGAGAGTAGTGTGGAATGGTAGTAGTTGAATCTGAGTGACTAGTGAGAGGAGAGTAGTGTAGAATGGTAGTAGTAGAATCTGGGTGACTAGTGAGAGGAGAGTAGTGTGGAATGGTAGTAGTAGAATCTGAGTGACTAGTGAGAGGAGAGTAGTGTAGAATGGTAGTAGTAGAATCTGGGTGACTAGCGAGAGGAGAGTAGTGTGGAATGGTATTAGTAGAATCTGGGTGACTAGTGAGAGGAGAGTAGTGTGGAATGGTAGTAGTAGAATCTTGGTGACTAGCGAGAGGAGAGTAGTGTGGAATGGTATTAGTAGAATCTGGGTGACTAGTGAGAGGAGAGTAGTGTGGAATGGTAGTAGTAGAATCTGGGTGACTAGTGAGAGGAGAGTAGAGTGGAATGGTATTAGTAGAATCTAGGTGACTAGTGAGAGTAGAGTAGTGTGGAATGGTATTAGTAGAATCTGGGTGATTAGTGAGAGGAGATTTGTGTGGATTGTTGGTATCAGGCTGGCAAAGCCGAGACTACTGTCTAATGTGCATAAGCTGACAAATAAATAAAGTTAAATATCTCATGAAGTGTTGTTTTCAATAAAAAGGCTAAAATACATATATGTGATTTTGAAAGCTCTTTCAAAATAACCTAAGCTGTTATAATTGAATTCCTTGAACCTGGTCATTGCTTTGTTTCCCAACAACTGGTATACAATGACAAAGCAAAAACAGAATCCCTGTCTCAATGTGTCTCTCCATGCAAAACATTTTTAAACAAATAATCACATACTGTTATTTCTTCTCAGACTACAGCCGAGCGTCTGGTTTTATGCTCAAGCTGTGAAGGAAAATTGATGATTTTGGTAGAACACTTTGAAGGTATTAGAAAACATATTTAAATGAGAGTCTGTAACACTTTCTTTGTGCTTTCAGGCTATTTTCCTTTAGTACTGAGGGCAGAAAAACTTGAAACACGAGCACAGTCCAAATTGTATGACCTTCTCTAATAAAATAAATAAATCTGAATTCCTCCGGAAAGTGCATTGTGATGCATTGCGGATCTATCCAGCAGAGAAGTGGCTAATAGGAATGACACAGATCGGCATGTGGCAAAGTCTGCGCTCTGCGGTGCTCATCTTAAGACTGTGCTCTGTTGTGCTGTAAATCTAATGCCTCGCTACAGCGGAATCGATGCCACTATGTAGACAAGGAGAGAGGGTAACCTGGGATATGTCAGCTGTTGTGGGACTACAATTTCCATCATCCCCAAACATTCACTGGCCATTTTCCAATACAAATCATATATCTTGGATACCATTTTAGACAATAATAATAATGAGAAGGGGTAGCACACCTTTGGCACTCCAGCTGCCGGAGACTGATTGGCTGGTTGGGGTTGTAGTCCTGAATAGCTGGGGAGTCAACGATTACCTTCCTCTATCACAGAGAATTATGAGAGTTGATTTCAAATCAGATAGGATGATGATCCTGTGAGAAATTGAGCTTTGGAGTAAGGAAGGAAGTTTTAGGTACCTAGGATAAAGAAATAGAAATGGCATCAATGGGGTTTGGTTTGTGTTCCTCTGCATCAACAGTGGAGATCTGAAAAAGGGTGAACTTGATGGATGCATGCCTGTTTTTAAAGGGATAGTAATGTTTCACAACAATTAATCTACACAGTATTTGTGCAATGGAGAGTGTTATTTCAGTACTGTCAGAGTTGTAGTACAAGAGTAACTGAATGATAAAGTTTCCCCCTCCCACCCCTTTTACCTAGTGTAACCACTTCCCCTCAGATGTGGAATCTGGCCTCTTGACCAGACAGGTCACAGCAAGGGACAATCTTCTTACTGTGAACATAAGGAAAACCCTGCCGCCCTTGACAGGTTTTTCCTTATGCTCACTGAAGATTGTCTCTCTCTGCAATCCATCTGGACAGTCTTGGTGCTCTGAGCATTGAAGGCTGTACACTTGTATATGTTACACATTGCCATATCTTCAGTAACCCTAGTGATGACAGTCCTGATGTGGACCTAACATGTTACGTCAGTGGTTCTCTCAACCTATTTTTTTTTTTTTGTTCACCCCTAACATGCAGTCTGGAAATTTCGGAGCACACCTAACATTTTATAGGTCCATTATCAAGCACATATTGGAGAATACAGATGCATAGATATGTAGTTGTTTTTATGTTTCACAATCTGAATAACAAAAAACATATTGTGCAGAAATATTTTCAGAAATATAAATTTTGAAACTCACATTTTGTCAAAGTTTTTATAGAGTTGGTGGGGCACCCTACGTGGACATCAGTGGCACACCAAACTGCCATGACACCCTGGTTAAGAGTCACTGCTTTGCATCATTGCATCTTTCTTTATGTGTGCTTTCTTGTGTTTTCCATGATTTTTCCCAGGATAAATATAACTATCTGTGGTTTTGTCCAGGATGCACATCCATCCATCTATCTATCTATCTATCTATCTATCTATCTATCTAATCTGTTTTACATGTATAAGATAAATGGCATTAGCTGCCCTGTTCCATTTCAATTGGTACTATAGATTCCTTTTCATAACACTATCGTACCACACACACATGCACACACAATATGTGACTTCTGGAACTCAATTCTAGAACCCTACTCTTTTTCACAGCTTCCATAGCCATGAATTCACTGGAACAAGACATCCAGCCTTCCAGAATGGCAGCCAATAGTGATTTAACTGTATTGTCCAATAGTTTAGTGGGGATCTTACCTATTGCAATAATTGTCTCTTCATATGTATTTTCCTGTGCTTGTGTGCAAAACACTTTAGTGCAGTGTTGGTCACTGTGTGGCCCTGCAGCTGCTGCCATACTAGAATCCCTAACTACCAAACCAAAAAACTCTAAAACCATTACACTGATTGAAACACAAAACACAAGAGGTATTGGCATTGTAAACAGACACTGATAATAAAAACTATTAAGTGATGGATCCTGGAACTATTATTACAAGTCATGAGAGTTCAGTAGGTATAGAGGACGGTTGGTTCCAACAAGGTCAAGAGAACAATCAGTTTGCAAAACAAAAGACATTTCCCAGCAGGAAGCTAATTGAAACTGTCTTATTTTAATTCAAAGGCTGAGAAACCATTGTAGGTTACTTATGTTAATTCACTTTCTATATATGACGCATGTGCATGTGGTTCCATTTTCAAAATGATGATAACATAATACACAGTGTTCTTGTACCTTCTCCTGTTTGTTCTTTCTATTGTTCACACACTAGAAGGCCGAGTTCATTTCCAAGAAGGAGAGGGGTATTTCTGGGGCATGCCAACTGCATTATTGATTTAAAAGGGGATTTTATTCTCTTGAATGCTTTGCAATGGATTGGAGACGTCTCTAGCATTCAAGGAGTTAAATGTACAATTTAAGTCAAAGGGGATTTGGGGACAGTTGGGTTGTCCCAGATTCCCTCCATTTATTTTGTGTGTACATCCCAAAGCGGACTGTTAAAGGGATAGTAATACTTCATTTTAACTTTATTTTATTTTGTAGGCATTAAAAAAACATGAAGAATGATATAAGTCTTATCTCTCAAACCTTTATGGTTTAAGAGATATTCAAAAAGAAAGTATCCCCCCTGTTCAACCAGATCAGAAGGGAGATGCCCAGGTAGACTGCAGAGAGGGACAATCTTCAATTAAGATAAGGGAAAAAGCTGAAAAACTTGTCAAGGGGGGAAGGGCTTTCATTGTTTTCATACAAAGAAGATTGTCCCCTGCTGTTATCTGTCTGGTCATACAACCAGATTCACATCTGAGAAGAGATGGCTTACACTAGGAAAAAAGGGGCGGGAGGGGAAACTTTGCTTGTGAATATCTCATAAACCATAAAGGTTTGAGAGATAAGACTTATATCATTCTTCATGTTTTTTAATGCCTATTAATATATTGTAGGGTTTATCCCCCTGAGTAAAACAAGAGTACTCCCACTGCTGAAAGGTGTTTCATTCAAAAGTTATTAATTTTCAAAGTTGAATTTTTTAGCTGCAGTATCACAGTGGCCTGAAATTGTACAGTGGCGCTGTTGCTACACCATCCTATGGAGATTTATGGTCCCAGGACCAGAGCTGTCCATAGGACAATCAACCAGAGGGTTTTCAGGTTTTTTTTACATTGTATTACTATTACTATCCATGCTGTCATAGTCCCTTACAGAAAGCTCTTTGCAAACCGATTCAGGGATCTCATTGTCAGCAGTGTTCTCTAAGCTACATGCCTCCTCCCCTCTCCTCACATAGCCTATGAAGTGCTTCTGCAGCATTTTGGAGTAATGATGTCCCCTCTGTTGGCCAGTGCTTTAAATTACAAATACTGATAGATGTTGGGCAGCCAATCAGTAGCTCCCCTTCACGTTATTCGCTGAAGACTGCAGTGAGGGGAGGAACGACACCAGGAAGAGGAGGGGCCAAGTTCTGCTTACCTCATTCTGGTGATCAACACTATACTGCCTATAGTAGACCTCCAGTTCACTGACTTCCTAGATAGCTACATACTAGGTAATACCAAATTAGCAATCATTTTTCCTGCCTTAAAAACAAAGGAGGGCCTAACATCAAACCATAAAGGTTTGAGAGATGAACTTGGGGGCTATTAAATTCTTTTGCAAATATCTACAATATGGGGGATAGTAATAATAAAGTATTACTATCCCTTTAACAACATTATCTCCTAATACACATGGATTATCTTTCTTTCTGCCCCTTGATCTTTTCCATGTAATTAAGCTGTCCCTAGAAACAGTAACTGCTCTCCTGTATATTACATCAATTGCACCCAAGGAGTAACCGCTATCAGTAATTCTTTCCTTTTACAAAGCTGGCCAAACCTCAAAATCATTCAAATCTGAACAATTTTGCTGAACGCTTAAAAATTGCCCAACAGGCAAATTCTTGATTAAACTCCTGGGGTGACTGAAAGTAGCGTGCATGGGACTATTTGCAGAAAGTAATTTGTAATACTTGTAGTGCGCACACTTTTATGAAAATTAACAGTCAACGTGAGATGCAGAAAAGGTGTCTGTTGAGCATGAAAATTCAAAGTAAATTTCAAATTACTTAGTAAAAGTCTGAGCTTTATCACATCTTTTCTTTGACTATTTTTGTTTTAGGGAGCATCTTCTTGCTTACTTGAAGATTAGAAGTTCCATAAAACTTCGGGTATAATACATACATATGTATAATATACAGGTGCAAATTGTACCCAGGTTATAAGGTGAAACATTAAAGCGGAACTATCACCTAAAACCAAAGTTTTACCATGCGTTTTAATGTTTAACGCGACATTAGTGCTGTGTGTGTGTGTTCTTCAAGTCGCCTGGTAATGGAGATATTTGCCCCGCAAAATCAGACACTTCCGCATTCTACGGGACTCTGTACCATCTCAGGACTTCCCAGCTTCCCCAGGGAGCGCGTTCACGCTGCCCTTCGAAGCTGGATTTCTGTGATGTAGTGTTACAGCAAACTCCGTTTACAATGCTACTGAGGTTGTATATAGTTGTATTACAGGTTGCATCTCAGTAGCATTATAAACAGAGTTTGCTGTAATGCTACATCACAGAAATCCATCTTTGAAGAGGAGCGTGAACGCGCTTCCTGGGGCAGCTGGGAAGACCTGAGATGTCATGGAGTCCCGCAGAATGCGGAAGTGCCCGATTTTGCAGGGCAAATATCTCCACTACCAGGCGACTTGAAGAACACACAGCACTAATGTCGTGTTAAACATTAAAACGCATGGTAAAACTTTGGTTTTAGGTGATAGTTCCACTTTAAGCTCCTTTGTATAACATCCACATATGATTCCACCTTCCTCTCCATCTTTGTCTTTCTTTTCCTTCTTTGGCCACGTCACTCAATGTGAAGACTCAGTCTTTGAAAGATATGGCCAGGACCAGATAGGACAGGAAATGTAGCCACGGGAGGAGGTGGCTACTTCAAACATACAACCCGCTGGACCGATCTCCTGGCTGCCTCTGGATCATTGCAAAGCATTGTGGTGGCTGAAGGGAATGAGATGAGAGAGAGAGAGAGAAAGAGAGATTGAAGTAGGGAGGGAGTCAGGCTGGTGCAGATCTGAGATGTCTCAAACATATTATGACGCAATATGTTGGAGATATCTCTACGATATAAAGGGTTAACCCTTTGAGTTCCAGAGGGGCACGCAACACATTGCAAAGCAATGCGTTGCATACCCCTCTGGCACTCAAAGGGTTAAATGAACAGTAGCATGTGAATGCTTTGAGTACCAAAGTGGTATGCAATGCCTTGCAAAGAGTTAATATGAAAAATAAATCTGCATTTTGGGTTTTTGTCCTGACATCTCTTATTCGGGCAGAAATATAAAAAAAAAAACAGTATTACAAGTGTCTTGTGCTACTATGGCAACAGGAGAAATGTTTGCTCTCAGTTTCGCATCCTCTGTTGAAATCCAACACACCCTCACAGCTCAGGATGTCCATAAAAATTTCCTTCACTGGGCTTGGCGTTTAATCATCACTGTGATTTAAAGGGATAGTAATGTTTCTATTAGAGTGCAGCTCTTTATATGTTTTTAAGTAGTGCTATATTTATTTACTTACAGTTTTGTAATTCAAATGCTCTTCAAGCTTAAAGGATCCCCCTTCCGCCCCTTTCATAGAAACATAGAAACATAGAAACATAGAAGATTGACGGCAGAAAAAGACCACCTGGTCCATCTAGTCTGCCCTTTAGTATTCCTTTATTGTTATCTTAGGATAGATACATGTTTATCCCAGGCATGTTTAAACTGTGTTACTGTGGATTTATCAACCACCTCTGCTGGAAGTTTGTTCCAAGTTTCTACTACTCTTTCAGTGAAATAATATTTTCTAATGTTTTTCTTGATTTTTCCTCCAACTAGCCTCAGATTGTGCCCCCTTGTTCTTGTATTCAGATTCTTATTAATTACACTTCCCTCCTGAACCTTGTTCAGTCCTTTAACATATTTAAAGGTTTCAATCATGTCCCCCCTTTCTCTTCTTTCCTCCAGACTATACATATTTAGATCTCTGAGTCGTTCTTGATAAGTTCTATGCTTTAGACCTTCCACCATTTTTGTAGCTCTTCTTTGAACCCGCTCAATTTTAGTTATATCCTTTTGCAGATGAGGCCTCCAGAACTGTACACAGTATTCCAGATGTGGTCTCACTAGAGCTCTATACAGAGGGATCACAATCTCCCTCTTCCTGCTTGTTATACCTCTAGCTATGCAGCCAAGCATACGATTTGCTTTCCCCACCGCCTGGTTGCATTGGTTACTCATCTTGAGGCTGTCAGAGATGACCACCCCCAAATCCTTCTCTTCTGAAGTCTTTGCTACCACAGAACTGCCAATACGATAGTCAGATTGAGGGTTCCTTTTCCCCAAGTGCATTATTTTACATTTGGAAACATTGAACTGAAGTTTCCATTGTTTTGACCACTTATCTAATAGTGCTAAATCATTCTCCATATTACAGACACCTCCTGGAACATCAACCCTATTACACACTTTTGTGTCATCAGCAAACAAGCAAACCTTCCCTGCCAAGCCTTCCCTTATGTCACTTACAAACATGTTGAACAGAACAGGGCCCAGAACAGATCCTTGTGGCACTCCACTTGTAACCAGTCTCTGCTCAGAATACACTCCATTAACAACAACCCTCTGGTTTCTGTCCTTCAGCCAACTGCAGATCCACTGAACTATCCAGGGGTTAAGTCCAATTCTTGATAATTTATCTATCAGCTCTTTATGGGGAACTGTATCGAAAGCTTTACTGAAATCCAGGTAGGCGATATCCACAGCACCACCTTCATCCAGCACTTTAGTTACATAGTCAAAGAAATCAATGAGATTAGTCTGACAGGATCGGCCCTCAGTGAAACCATGCTGGTTTGGGTCCATCAGGTTGTTTTTTGTTAGATGGTCAATTATCTTCTTCTTTAGAAGAGTCTCCATCATTTTTACCACTACAGATGTCAGGCTGACTGGCCTGTAGTTACTAGCTTCTTCTTTACTACCCTTCTTGTGAATGGGTACAACATTGGCCATTCTCCAATCATCAGGAACTTCTCCCGTAAGAAGGGACTGGTTATACAGATTAGTCAGGGGGCCAAGTATGACAGATCGGAGTTCTTTAAGAACTCTAGGGTGGATTCCATCCGGACCCATCGCTTTATTTGACTTTAGCCGGACAAGTTCCTCTAGAACATCGGCCTCTGAAAACACTGGGGCTAAAATTATACAACTAGAGGCAATGCTGTGTTCAGCCATTTTCTGATTATGAGGGCCGCCGTCTGAAAAAACTGAGCAGAAGTAGTTATTCAGATGGTCAGCGACCGCCTTTTCCTCTTCTATATACTGATTTTTTCCGTTGTTAATTTTTGTAATCCCGCAGTTTTTCTTCTTCCTGTCACTGATATATCTGAAGAAGGTTTTATTCCCCTTCTTAACAGATTTGGCCATTTCTTCCTCTTTTGAGGCTTTAGCAGCATTTATCATCTGTTTAGTCTTCTTCTGTATAGTTTTATACCCTTCTCTGTCCGCTTCACTTCCAGTCTCTTTATATCTCTTATAGGCAGACTTTTTATCTTTCACTATAGCTCTTACCTCTCTAGTAAACCATAGTGGATTTCTCTTTCTTTTCCTCTTGCTAATTTGTCTAACATGTAATCTTGTTGCCTTTAAGAGGACTTCTTTGAGTGTCTTCCACTGAGTACTCACTCTTGTACTCAGGCTGTATCACTCTTGTACTCAGGCTCAGACTCTTGTACTTTCCCTGTATCACGCTGCCTCTAAGTGTGGTCCAGATGGGGTGTGACGAGGGACATTCTTCAGTAAGAAAAAGGAAAATCCTGCCGTCCTTCATCAAAGAGGGGGCAGGGTTTTCCTTATATTTACTGTGTGAAGATTGTCCCTCGCTGCATCCGTCCAGTCCCAGGACATAATTCCAACTCTAAGGGGAGGTGGCCAGAAGGGACGGGAAGGAGAGCCTTTCAACTTGAATATCTTTTAAAGGAGCAGTAAACTTTTTTTTATGAAAACACATATTTTGTAGAGCTTTTCTTGCTGAATAAAACAAGGTCACTCCCATCGCTGTCAGTTGTTTTTTTTCAAAATTTATAGCAGTTTAAATAATCAGGAAGTGAATTTACTGTGTTCACTTCCTGATAGTTCTAGCTGACAGGAAGTGACAGGCAGTTTATATCACATTCTATGTAGAACTGTATGTTACTGACTTTTCTGACTTTCCTCTAGATTAAAATGTAACAGGAAATCTAATTAGAATTCAACCACTAGAGGGCACTGCTAATGTAAAAAAAAACATGGGTTTAAACTGTAATAACTCTGGAAATATAAATCTCTCAGCAGTGGGAGTACCCTTATTTTACTCAATAGCAAAATCCCTACAATATATATTTTTTCATAAAAAAAAGTTTACTGCTCCTTTAAACTACAACACTAAGTAATGAAATATAGAGCTACATGCTAAAAAACATAAAGAAGACTCTGAAACATTACTATCCCTTTAAATGGAGAAAGAGGCAAGAGAAAGACAATAAAAAACCCAGAGTAATGTAGCATACTTCCCAAGTGTCCCTCTTTAGGAGGGACAGTCCCTCTTTTAGACCCAAATCCCTCTGTCCCTCTTTCTCACCCTGATGTCCCTCTTTTTAGGACATCAGACAGTGTGGTATGTGTATAAGTGTATCACATTGCTCTACAGCAATAAAACTCACATCAATGTTTGTTTAAATGTCAGTATATGTGTTTATAAATCAGTTTGTGTAAATAAAATACTATGATCTTGTTATAAGTCATTTATTAGGTTACACAAGGAGGTGTCGATAAGTCATGAAATAGCCTATATATTCTCGGTAATGCCCCGCTCACTAGTCACGCCCCCAGCAACACCCCCTAAAACACAAGTGTCCCTCTTTGGCAATTTGAAATGTTGGGAGGTATGATGTAGAGGCCTTGGAGAAATTTACATCGTTGTGAAAATAAAATTAAAAAAAATGTTTATGTTCATTTTAACCCTTTGAGTGTGAGAGGGGTACACAAAGGGTTAAAGGCTTCAGAGGCCACTTGGCAGAGTTAGGCATATGCTTCCCAGTGCTGTATTTATTAAGATTTTTGTATTCCTCTAAGAGGCGCTGCCACTTTAAGGACATATTTTGAAAACGTAACAAATACAACATTACCAAAAGCCAGAAAGAAGCAGATGGAATTCATACGCTGGCTTTCAGAGGTCCCTGACTGAATCGGCAGTAGAATTTAGATGCATTTTCCTTTGTCACACTTCATTGCTCACTTGTGCACTCAAGATCAATCTGTTCCTGTGCTTGCTCCAGTCACTGTCCTTCCTATTCCATTCTGTCCTCTCACCTACATTTAATCCCTCTCCAGACTTCTCTCTGTGGCTTAGCCTGAAGAAAGATGCAATGTTATTTAGGGCCTTGTTCCGCAAGCTAAAGATGAGTAGTTCTGGAACCAACCAAATGCGCCATGGGGATACAAAATAAATTCCCCACATTTCGAAAGATTTCAATGCATCTGTGTACCTTTTAAGTGTAGAGAGGTCTACAATGCATTGCAAAGCATTTGTGAGGTTACAAACCCAGTGTAAATCAGTTATATTGTTTATCTCTTCTGGAATAAAGCACATAATCCCTTGGATGCTTTGCAATGCATTAGAGGCCTCAATGGCATTCAGTGTATTAACCCCTTAGTGACAGCCACGTGCGCACGCGGCTGGCACCTTAACGCCCGTCATTTAAAAAACAATTTTTGCTATATTATTCCGGAATCCCCAAACGGCGTGCAGCCGGACGGGGCCCAGACTTCCGGTACTACGTCTAGGACTTACCAGGTACGTCCTCTGTCACTGACAGTTTTTGCAGGACATACCTGGTAAGTCCTTTCTCATTAAGGAGTTAAAGGGATAGCAATGTCTGTAATAAAGTTTATCGCCTAGTCTTCTCTGTTGTGTTTATAACATATTGCACTATGTTTAATAAGTTACTGTTTGGTAGTTCAACTTCAAAAGATATTTAATGTAAAAGGATTCCCCTCCCCCACTTGTGGCCATGTCACGCTGTATCTAAGTCTGGTCCGAATGGAGCGCAACAAGGGACAGTCTTCAGTAAGCAAAAGGAAAATTCCGGCCTCCTTCTTACCTTCTTACCTTACCTTCTTATCTTCATACTTACTGAGTGAAGATTGTCCCTCACTGCATCCGTCCGGTCCCACGACCAGATTGCAGCTCTGAGGGGAGGCGGCCAGGAGGGGCGGGACTAGGATCCTTTTACATTGAATATTTTTTGAACTACCGAACAGTATGTTACTAAACATAGCGCAAAGTGTTATAAACACAACAGAGAAGGCTTGGAGATAAAATTTATTGTAGACATTACTATCCCTTTAAACAATTAAACAGTATTTTTGCCAGTTTAAAATATTTATGGACATCTGCACAGCTGGGTGACATCAGCACCTTACTCTGCACCCATGGGAACTTTTCCCTTGGAAGCCCACCAACAGAGGATTCACTGACACAGGGCTTTTTTGCGAAGTGGAGAAGTTCCTATGAGCGATGAATTACGTACCCAGCTGTGCAGATCTCTGTGATCTGTACAGCAAACTAGGAGCAAACTGGTGAATTATGAGATCTCTGTTCCATAGCTTTGAGGGCACAACCAGGGGTTTAACAGCATATTTTATTAATCTTATTCTGCCCCTTTAAAGTGAAACTGTCATGCCTAATGCAACCTATTAATTTTACAGAGGATGATATAGGAAGCCTAGTAAACCTGACCTGTGCAGTTTTTTCAGCAATAAATAAAAACAGAGCACATAAATATCACATTTGCTTCTCTCACTTTCTCCTTCCTGTAGGAGAAGTTATTTTCCTTATTGCACTGGGCTTTCTCCATTGCTGTTCCATACATACCTCCCAAGTGCCCCTCTTTGAGACCCAAATCACACAGTCCCTCTTTCCTACCCTGGTATCCCTCTTTTTAGGAGATCAGACTGTGTGGTGTGTATACAAGTGTATCACCCTGGTGTCCCTGTGTTTAGAACATCAGACTGTGTAGTGTGTATATAAGTGTATCACCCTGGTGTCCCTGTGTTTAGGAGATCAGACTGTGTAGTGTGTATATAAGTGTATCACCCTGGTGTCCCTGTGTTTAGGAGATAAGACTGTGTGGTGTGTATATAATTGTCCCTGTGTTTAGGAGATCAGACTGTGTGGTGTGTATATAAGTGTATCATCCTGGTGTCCCTGTGTTTAGGAGATCAAACTGTGTGGTGTGTATATAAATGTATCACCCTGGTGTCCCTGTGTTTAGGAGATCAGACTGTGTGGTGTATATATAAGTGTATCACCCTGGTGTCCCTGTGTTTAGGAGATCAAACTGTGTGGTGTGTATATAAATGTATCACCCTGGTGTCCCTGTGTTTAGGAGATCAGACTGTGTGGTGTATATATAAGTGTATCACCCTGGTGTCCCTGTGTTTAGGAGATCAGACTGTGTGGTGTATATAGAAGTGTATCACCCCGGTGTCCCTGTGTTTAGGAGATCAGGCTGTGTGGTGTGTATATAAGTTCATCACCCTGGTGTCCCTGTGTTTAGGAGATCAGACTTTGTGGTGTGTATATAAGTGTATCACCCTGGTGTCCCTGTGTTTAGGAGATCAGACTGCGTGGTGTGTATATAAGTGTATCACCCTGGTGTCCCTGTGTTTAGGAGATCAGACTGTGTGGTGTGTATATAAGTGTATCACCCTGGTGTCCCTGTGTTTAGGAGATCAGACTGTGTGGTGTGTATATAAGTGTATCACCCTGGTGTCCCTGTGTTTAGGAGATCAGACTGTGTGGTGTGTATATAAGTGTATCACCCTGGTGTCCCTGTGTTTAGGAGATCAGACTGTGTGGTGTGTATATAAGTGTATCACACTGCTCCACAGCAATAAATCTCCCTTTAATTCTTGCTATAACGTCATTTTACTGTGTTTATAAACTAGTCTGCGTATATAAAATACTTTGGTGTTGCTCTAAATCATTTATTCAGTTACACAAATAGGTATCAATAGGACATAAAATAGCCTAAAAATTCTTGGTAATGCCCTGTCCAGCAGCCACACCCCCAGCAACACTGCCTAAAGCACAAGTATCCGTCTTCAGCAATTTGGAATGTTGGGGTCTATGTCCATGTCACTACACTCAGGTGGTGGTTGTTATTATTCCTCTCATCCAGACAACATTTGGGCAGCTCAGGATACACAACATCTTTCACCTCCACATGGGTAGGAGTGAGGTCATCAGTGACCTGCAGGAAGTTATTCACTGTTTCATCCCTGGAAGGTTTTTCTCCAAGGACTCGTTGTTAAAACACGCAAATGGAAAAATTTAACTTTGCACTTTTGTCTGGGTTTCTCTTTGACTCAACAAAAGTACATATTTCTTTGTATTAAATAAAAAAAATAAGAAGTAACACCTGTGGAGGTAGACTTCCAATTCACTGTAATTAATTGTGGGAGTAGCCCAATGAATTGTAAAACAGTATGAGAATGGGCAGATCTAGGAAGTATGTGAGGGGAATAGTTGGCTATAAAGAACACCCTGGCAAATGCAGTTAAGTCGATACCTTTATTGGCTAACTAAGCAGATTTATAATACAAGCTTTCAAAGACCTCTTAAGTCTCTTTCTCAGACATGTTATACAGGTACATTTGAAAATTACTCTCTTATATATAAGTAAACAATGCATTGCTTAGAATGGAAATCAGATGAGAAAGCTCAGTCCAGACCCAGATTCTTTGATCAGTCAGTGGTAAAGGAATGGTAGAGGTCTTGAAAGCTTGCATCTGCATAGGTTATCCAATAAAGCTATCAACTTGACTATATTTTCCTCCTGTATTTCTACAGCTAACATGGTACCAACTATCATCTATAAAGGGCATCCAGCAGTTAAATTAGCTAGGGCCATATAAATTATGTGTCTAACACACAGCAACGAAATGATGAACCAGACAGAAAGAGAGTTACTAAAATTGCCTCCATCACCAACACTCACAGGGTTAAAAAAATCTATAAAGTAACAGAATTATCCATTTGGACACTGGAGAAGTCTTCACTGCATTGTAAAACCTTTCTAGTAGCCATGGAATTAAAACTAACACATCCTAATCATACCTGGGAACTCTCTGGATTTGCTCTGGAGAGTTTTTACAGTGAATGACCAGGTCTGTGGGAACAGAGGCTGATTCTCCGGTGGTGGGGAGTTTCTTATGAAACTCTGCCTACTTCTTCTCCTCCTTCCCAGCCTGTTCTTCCCATTTCCTGCCCACTTCTCCTCCTTCCCACCATTCCATCCACTTCTCCTTCCCACCCTGTTCCTCCCATTTAATGCCCATTTCTCCTCCTTCCCACTCTGTTCCTCCCACTTCCTGCCCACTTCTACTCTTTCCCACCCTGTTCTTCCCATTTCCTACCCACTCCTCCTCCTTCCTACCTTGTTCCTCCCATTTCCTGCCCACTCCTCCTCCTTCCCACCCTGTTCCTCCCATTTGCAGCCCACTTCTTCTCCTTCCCACCCTGTCCTGACCACTTCCCACCCACTTCTCCTCCTTCCCACCTTGTTCTGACCACTTCCCACCCACTTTATTACAAAGTCTGTTAAACCCCGCCCCACCCATGATTAAGTCCCACACCTTTGTGAAGCAAACCATGTCATTTATATCCTCCCACCAGCACCACTTGAGTCCCCTCCCGGCACTCTAGAAGAAGTTCCCAGGTGTGCTCCTATTAACCCCCCTACATACCTTACTGTGGCCAGAAAATCATAATGGGCCATATGAATTTTGATCTGGTGTCTTTGTTCAAGAGATATCATCTCTAATTTGTCCTGGATGTTATGTCCATGGAAGCGGACATGACAGTTGTTAGTAGGACCACAGGACACAAACTCCTCCCACTTTACATGCTAATCTTAACCCTGTAAGGACCAAAAGAGTGTGCAAGACACTGGGAAGAAATGCATTGCATACCACTTTAGTCCGTTAAGGTTTATGTAGGCTAAAGCCTGCTTCAGTTTAAAACTTAAACTGCTACCAACTGTCATGTCCCTTAATGATGGCCGACAGTCAAGGACCACAAAGAATTGTTTGTTTGTTTTTTTTTTTGGGGGGGGTTTATGCATTCGATTCAGGGGTCCGCGAGCGGTGTGAAACCCCTGAATTCCATGATGTGCAAGGACCGTCACTGATCTTTAAAAGGTCACGGCACGGGTGACCTGTTACTTTACCGGCATGCTGTGTTGGGGTCTGAGAGAGACCTCTCCAGTCTTGGAGCTGTCAATTTCAGAACCCGTTTTTACTTACAGTGCTCCTGCGGGAGTATAAAGTACGGGATGTGCTATGACTGTCACCTTAACCCCTCAAAGGGATAGTAATGTTTCAAAATAAAAGGCGATCCAGTTAGTCTTCATAGTATTTGAGCTATGGAGAGTGTTATTTCAATACTGTCAGAGTTGTAGTTCAAGAGTAATTGAATGATAAAGTATCCCCCTCCCGCCCCTTTTACTGATGTAACACTGCTCACCTCAGAGCAGCAAGACTGTCCGGATGGATAGGAGAGAGGGACAATCTTCAGTGAACATAAGTCAAAACCTGAAAAACCTGTCAAGGGGGTTAGAGTTTTCCTTATGCTCACAGTAAGAAGATTGTCTGTTGCTGTGAGCTGTCTGGTCATAAGACCAGATTCCACATCTGAGGGGAGGCGACTTACACTAGGTAAAAGGGGCGGGAGGGGGATACTTTATCATTCAATTACTACTGAACTACAACTCTGACAGTATTGAAATAACACTCTCCATGGCCCAAATACTATGAAGATGTATTGGAGCTGCTTTTATTTTGAAACATTATTATCCCTTTAAGGACCGGCAGCACACGCACGTAGCCGGCAAATAAGGATCAGGGACCTTTTTTTATTTTTCGTTCCCAGATCAGGGCTCCCCGAACGGCGTGCAGCCCTGAAATCCATGACGTACATGTACATCATGGGTCCTTTAGACACATTCACCCCATGACATACATGTACGTCCTGGGTCCTTAAGGGGTTAAGGGTATAAACTGCTCGACAGTCATAGCATGTCACCTGGTCCTTATAGGATTAAGTGCTGAACCGCCATGACGGTCATGGGTACTTAAGGGGTTAAATGAAGGTATCGATCAGAATGCCACGCATCTCCCAGCTTTCATCCAACCCTGTATTTTCTGATCTATTGCTTCCATGTCTGTTGTTTATCTGTCTGAATGAAAGATCATTCGGAGTTGATACGAGTCCCCGAGGAAGAAGGAAAAAATAATAGAACCTTCTAGAAAAATAAAAACAAATCTCTTTATTCTAACGCTGACAAAACCCTTTCTCCCCGCAGCAGCGTCCTGGGCAGCTTGGCACCAAAATGAGTTTGTGCAGATATTTTTTTGTTATATAACTACGGAAACAAATTGGTTTTCTGAGCAACGCTCGACAAAGTAAATAAGTATACCATGGGGAACCTAAACAGATTCCAAAAGAAATAAATAGGGGGAATAGATTGCTATTTGAATTGCTTATCAGAAGGGAAAAATTGCTCTGGTGGATGCTGGGAACAGATCTTAAAAATTCAGCAGGAGTGATACAAATAGAAGCTAAATCATGTTTATAGAGGGAAAGTTAAGAATCTACAGCAGGGGTAGTTCGTCGTTGGGTGTCCAGCTGTTTGGAACTACTTTTCGCACTGTATTCCCCATCAGCTGCATGTCTGACAATTCACTACCACTGATCTACACTTTATCTTTAGTTAATCAGTCCTCTGCTGTACATTAGATTCATTTAGAAATTATAATCATTCATTTTGTAAATCAGAAAGCGTTCGCTGCACTAGGAAATTAGACGAGCAAAAGGAAAAGTTTTACTCTTCCATCCGGGATTAAATGAAACAGCAGCGTTTAGTTCCGGAAGGAAGAAAAATGTCTCCGTTTTTGTTACCGCTGGTTGAAAGAGTAAAACTTCCCTTTGCGTATCTATTTAAAGGGATAGCATACCTCCCAACATTTCAAAAGGCCAAAGAGGGACATTTGTGTTTTAGGTGTTGTTACTGGAGGAGTGGCTGGTGAGCGTGACATTACAGAGAATTTTTAAGTTATTTCATGACCTGTTGACACCTCTTTCTGTAACTGGATAAATTGTTTAGAACAAGAACATAGTATTTTATTTTATTTACACAGACTAATTTATAAACATAAATAATGAAGTTTATACAAACATTAATGTGAGTTTTATTGCTGTGGAGCAATGTGATACACTTATATACACACCACACAGTCTGATCTCCTAAACACAGGGACACCAGGGTGATACACTTATATACACATCACCCAGTCTGATCTCCTAAACACAGGGATACCAGGGTGATACACTTATATACACACCACACAGTCTGATCTCCTAAACACAGGGACACCAGGGTGATACACTTCTATATACACATCACACAGTCTGATCTCCTAAACACAGGGACACCAGGGTGATACACTTATATACACACCACACAGTCTGATCTCCTAAACACAGGGACACCAGAGTGATACACTTCTATACACACCACACAGTCTGATTTCCTAAACACAGGGACACCAGGGTGATACACTTATATACACATCACCCAGTCTGATCTCCTAAACACAGGGATACCAGGGTGATACACTTATATACACACCACACAGTCTGATCTCCTAAACACAGGGACACCAGGGTGATACACTTATATACACACCACACAGTCTGATCTCCTAAACACAGGGACACCAGAGTGATATACTTCTATACACACCACACAGTCTGATTTCCTAAACACAGGGACAGCAGGGTGATACACTTCTATATACACACCACACAGTCTGATCTCCTAAACACAGGGACACCAGGGCGATACATTTATATACACACCACACAGTCTGATCTCCTAAACACAGGGACATCAGGGTGATACACTTATATACACACCACACAGTCTGATCTCCTAAACACAGGAACACCAGGGTGATACACTTATATACACACCACACAGTCTGATCTCCTAAACACTGGGACACCAGGGTGATACACTTATATACACACCGCACAGTCTGATCTCCTAAACACAGGGACACCAGGGTGATACACTTCTATACACACACCACACAGTCTGATCTCCTAAACACAGGGACACCAGGGTGATACACTTATATACACACCACACAGTCTGATCTCCTAAACACAGGGACACCAGAGTGATACACTTCTATACACACCACACAGTCTGATCTCCTAAAAAGAGGGACATCAGGGTGGGAAGGAGGGACAGAGGGATTTGGGTCTCAAAGAGGGGCTGTCCCTCCTAAAGAAGAACACTTGGGAGGTATGGGATAGTAATGTTTCACAAAAACAGCAGCTCTGAATAATCATCATCTTATCTGGGACATGGAGAGTGTTATTTCAATTCTGTCACAGTTGTAGTTCAAGAGTAATTGAATGATAAAGTTTCGTCCTCCCGTCCCTTTTATGTAGTGTAAGGCACCTCCACTCAGATGTGGAATCTGGTCTTAAGACCAGACAGGGACAATCTTCTTATTGTGATCATAAGGAAACCCCCACCCCCTTGACAGGTTTTTCAGTTTTTTTCCTTATGCTCACTGAAGATTGTCCCTCTCTGTGATCCATCCGGACAGTCTTGCTGCTCTGAGGTGAGCAGTGTTACATCAGTAAAAGGGGCGGGAGGGGGATACTTTATCATTCAATTACTCTTGAACTACAACTCTGACAGTATTAAAATAACACTCTCTATGGCCCAAATACTATGAAGATTAACTGGAGCTGCTTTTATTATGAAACATTACTATCCCTTTAATAAGAAAGGCTAAAGCACTAAATATCTAAGTGCACTATTGAAAGAGAAAAGAAAACAATGCAAAAAAAGATCTAAGTGAAGTAAAGCGATAGTAGTCAATTTAGCCATTTAGACTGAGAATTTGGTTCGTGATTTGGATATTGATCAGTTATTCTCATCTCCATTACCTTCATTTCATCAACTCATTTCATTTACATTTTAAATAACTTTGACGCTTTACTAACTTGAGCTGTGGAATAGTCTAAGAGGAAGTAACTAATCTACAGATCTCCCGCGGAGGACAGATTTAATAAACGCATTATCTGACACCTAATTATACGATATCAAATGAAAATTCCATTACCTTATATTAAATTAGCCATAGAACCACACATACTGAGCCCCAGCCTTATCCCACTGGTAGACCAAAAACCACACATACTGACCACCCCCCAGCACTGTCCCCCTGGTAGACAAAGAACCATGCATAATGACATCCCTCCCACCAGCATTTTCCCACTGGTAGCAATAGAATCACACATACTGACACCACCAGTCTTGTCCTACCGGTAGCCCTAGAACATACTGACACCTCTAGCCCTGTCCCGCTGGTAGTGATAGAATCTCACATACTGTCCCCCCCCACACACACACACACACCTTGTGCCACTGGTAACCACTGAACCACACATACTGAATCCCTGCCTTGTCCAGCTGGTTGCCATAGAACCACACATACTGACCCTTCAGTCTTGTCTGATTGGTAGCCATAGAACCACACATACTCTGACCCTTCAGTCTTGTATGACTGGCAGCCATAGAACCACACACACTGACCTCTCAGTCTTGTATAACTGGCAGCCATAGAACCACACATACTGACCCCTGAGTCTTGTCTGATTAGTAGCCTTAGAACCACAGATACTGACCCTCAGTCTTGTCTGATTGCTATCCATTGAACCACGCATACTGACCCCTCAGTCTTGTCCAATTAGTAGCCACAGAACAATTCATAGTGACGCCCAAGTCTTATGCAATTGGTAGCCATAGAACCATTCATACTGATACCCAGTCTTGAGTCAATGCCTTGGTAGCTATAAAACCACACATACTGACCCCCTCAGTGATGTTCTACTGATAACCATAGAACCTTACATACTGACCCTCAGACTTGTCCCACTGATCATAGGTGAGAATTGAAATACCAGTCTCAGCTCCCATTGGGCCAGACACAGGTAAGAACAGGAAGTAAAACCGCCTTCTCCAAAGTCTTAGGGAAACAGATCGGGATTGGCCATGCACCTCTGTATTAAACCCTGAGCTAACGGAGCACGTTAGCTGCAGACAGGGGCACAGATCCAACATTTTAGATCGTTTAGAATTTTGCAGTTTACTGTTCCTTTAAATCAGCAAATTCATTTGTAGCAGTTGTATTATGCCCTTTCAGTAATAAAAATATATGTGTACTTTGGTATTTGGAGGCACCTTTTTTATTTGAACTAACAGCTTATATATATATATATAGACAAACTTTCAAGAGATCAACGTTCTTCCTCATGTCAATAAAACGTAAGGGCTCGATTCTATTACCAGCGCTAAAAATAAAACAGGCGCTATGTTTTTTTAAGTCAGTTTTAGCATCCTGTTACCCGACTTGTGAAAACAAAACCAGCGGTAATTATACTTACCGCCAGTCTATAAAAAGCCCATAGGAAACAACTAAAAACAAGGTGCAATTAGTATCCTATTACCTACTCTCAGTATTACCCCTGTTTTGTGGTTACATTTAAAGGGATAGTAATACTTCATTTTAGCTTTATTTTATTTTGTAGGCATTAAAAAAACATGAAGGACGATATAAGTCTTATCTCTCAACCCTTTATGGTCTGAGAGATATTGACAAGCAAAGTTTCCCCTCCCGCCCCTTTTACCTAGTGTAAGCCATCTCTTCTCAGATGTGGAATCCAGTCCATAGACCAGACAGATAACAGCAGGGGACAATCTTCTTCCTATGAGAACAATGAAAACCCTGCCCCCCTTGACAAGTTTTTCAGGTTTTTCCCTTATCTTAATTGAAGATTGTTCCTCTCTGCAATCTACCTGGGCTCCTCCCTTCTGCTCTGGCTGAACAGTGTTACATCAGTAAAAGGGGCGGGAGGGGGATACTTTGTCATTGAATTACTCTTGGACTACAACTCTGACAGAACTGAAATAACACTCTCCAAAGTCCAAATACTATGATGATTAATTAGAGCTGCTTTTATTATGAAACATTACTATCCCTTTAAGTCAGAAATTCTGCACCTCAGAGGTTGAGACGTAGAAGCCATAACGGTGCGTTGGATACCTCTCTGTCACTCAAATGGTTACTTATTTGACGCCGCCAGGGTTAACCCTTTGAGTATATAACGCCTCCCCCACCACTCTGGATCTCAACGAGCTAAACATATATAGGATCTTTGTCTTGTTTTTTCTACATAAATATGTCACACTGCCAGTGCTGATTGGCTTCACGTCTCAGATGGTAAATGTCATGTTTTTGTTACAATGTGGCAGCGATAAAGATAATCCAGTAATGGCAGGACTATAAAACTGTTATCTTTTACATCTTCCTACTGACAACGTTGTATATTTTTTGGATCCTGGGATAAATCAGGTGCTATTAACCCACTGAATTCCCGAGTGGTATGCAACGCATTGCCCTGCAATGCGGAGCACGCCACTCTGGCACTCAAAGGGTTAATGCATTAACTAAAAAAAGAGCAGTGGAAAGAGAATTTTCCACAGTCACGTTTCTGCACTTCACACCCTGTGTTTTAACACAGTTTTATGTTATAATTAATAAAGTTTCATTTTAACAAGTCTGCACCTTCAATACACATTGCCTCTTTCTTTCTTTCTTTCTTTCTTTCTTTTGTTTCATAACCCTATGAGAGCCAGAGGGGTAGCAAGCACTTTGCAATGCATTGCTGCCTCTCTGGTACTCATGGGGTTAATCTTGCAATACAAAATACAAGAGCATGTCAAAAAAAAAAAGGAGAAGAAAAATGTCGGATAAAAATGGTGAAAGAAAGTCATGGGAGCACTGTAGTCGAATTTTAAAGGGGGGATTAAAATGTTTAATGTGAACAATATTGGTCGGATTAATGTGGTGGAAAAAAACACTGTAAGTTGGATTTGGAAGGGGAACTGTTAATTGTCAACTATGAACAATATTTGTCGGATTAATGTGGTGGAAGAAAGCACTGCAAGTCGACTTTTAAAAGGAGGAGTTAATATGTCGAAAGGGGTCACTCTGTCAGATTTTGTTATGTGGAGAACACATCTAACACTGAACTTGATCTTTCTGCCGTCATATGTACGCCTATTTCCTTGGACTTTGACATTTTGAGCCTTTTTTGTAGACGGTAGTCAGAAAAAAAGCAGACAGCGCCAGTTTTGTTACTACTCTGAAAAGTGCTGTCTACGCCAGTTTTGTTTTACCGTGGTTCTGCAATAGAATACCGACGTAACACATGTTTGCAAAATGAACGCTACTTGTTTTTCTTGTAACGCCGGTTTTATCGCGGGTAATAGAATCAAGTCCTAAATCAGTGGGAATGTTTTTCTGTTCTTAGTGATGCAGTTGGTTTGGCCAAAAATTGCTCCAATGCTGACTTGTGCAGATGGCCCAAAGAGAGCCTCATCATTAGCCTGACATCAGCAGGGCTATGAATATTCTATGTGTGCACGCTGAGGTGCTGTGGCCCCACTTTACAAGTCAATCTCCTGAGATGTCTAAAGGTACAGCTGCTAAGCCACAGGACTTCTAAGTTCTTTAATTATTAAAATGATGGCTGACATCAATTAACATATCCAAAGGAGCGTGTAATGCTCTGCAGTGTGTTTATTTATTTATTTGCTCCTTTGTACCCTAACAGCTTAACTCATTAGATGCCAGAAACCTCACTGGCTCTCGAGGGGTGGGGTCAAGGATTTGTAAGGTTAAAGGTTAACCTGTGTTGGCGTCAGAACAAATTTCCTAAACTTGTTGTAATGTGACCAAAAAAATTAGCAGAAAAGAAAAAAAACACAGATCAACAATTTAACTATAATGGGAGTAGACAGGGGTATGATATTTACCCTTTCTAAATTTTAAGAAGGGGTTAACTGGATGCTTACAAATGTATTGGAGGTCACCTACATCCAAGCACTTAAAGGTACACGACACTTCAATTATATATATATATGTTATAACCTTTTTCCTGTAAGGTGACCGCATATCCCATTAAATCAGTGACGCTTATGAAAACTTCCTTTTACAAGATTACACAGGAATCAGTGCAAACCCTGAAGTATGTGTGTTTTATAATCCAAAGAAAATAGAATAGCGCTCACACTATATATATATTCGGACCAATTGTCAGCAAATACCGAAAAGAAAATATGAATGTGAATATATAAATGGTACAATATGGTCAAACACCCAGTCCCAGTAGGGGATTGTCAGATAATACAACAGTGTAGAGGTATTTGATGATCCTCCAAATAAAGAATATAATATAGAAATAACATTTACAGAGAGAGAAAACTGGTAAAAGTCATTGGATTAATTACCCCAAATATAGGATACTGATGATGGTCAATACTCCTTGTACTTCAAATAGTCTTATTTTTGGACATGTGTGCATATCTTGTAGATGTTGGGTTACTTTGATAGTGGACCTCCTATTAATTGAATTAATACATGGGAATATTGGAATGATATTTGCTTGAGGTTGATAATGGAGGTCTCAGGCTGTAATGAGTCGAGTTCCTTACAGCCAGTGTTATGTAAGTAAAGGCAAAAAATAAAAAGGACAGCGCACCAGAACTTCTAAGTGTAGAGATAATTGATAATGCCAAACTGGTGAAGGCGCCAGTATAATACTATCATAACTAGTAGAAATCAGGAGGGAAAGGACAGAAAGGTAATCTTTCCCAGCGACCACACTGAAAAAAGAAGGTCATTAATGGAGGCACTCAAGAATAAGTGGCTACAAAATATACACAAATATAAATTGTTTATTGGTAAGCAGAATAACAAAACACATTTAAAACCAATTAAAAACATAGTAAGATAGATGACATTCTGGCAAGGTGTCCCAGATATAATCCATATAGAACACCTGATAGCGATATATAGACAGACTGAATAATCCCATAGAGGAACATGAAAAAAAAAATGGACAAGAACACTCTCGCAGTGAAAACAATACTAAACTAATATAGTGTCCTAAGTGACTGAAAAGTACTCCTACAATATCCGTGATAAATAGGTGGACAAAACAAGAAACAATATTATGTGGAAAAAAGTGAGTGCGAGAGAAATACTTATCCATCTATGTCAGTGTTTCTCAACTCCTGTCCTCAGGACCCACTAACAGGCCAGGATGTGATGATTTCCTTGTTAGAGTACAGGTGAGTTAATCAATGTGAATGAGCCTCTGATCACCACATCTGTGTTCTATAGGAGAAATCCCTAAGTCCAGGCCTGTTAGTGGGTCCTGAGGACAGGTGTAGAGAACCACTGATCTATGTCAGTATAGTAGACCCTCAAATGGACATCAGAAGGGGACGCCAGAGGCCAGAGTATCCTATCTAAGACAGCTCACAATCCCAACGCGTGTCGCCATATTGGCTTCGTCAGGGGATGTCCTTTGCCTCCTTCTGATTTCTACTAGTTTTGATAATATTGTATTTCTCTGCTCAGGAGTGCACCATACTATAGCAGTATATATTTCATTAAGTGACTTTACAGATCCCAGTGCCTATCTGTCTTTGAGATTTATAATTTGTTTAGAAAAAGGTGCCAGTACAGTGAACTATTTAAGAGTGAACTTCGAGATCATTTAAAGATTCTTGCCGTGATGGGGGATAGAACCAACAAGTGATAAAGATGGTACACAGTGCTATAGGGATAAATACTGAATAGAGCTATATCGGAGATCCTCATCCCATCTCCGATATAGTTATCTCTCCACCTACAAGTTTCGGTGCGCTGTCTTCTTTGTCTTTTGTGCTTTTTTATAAGCGCTCCTGATGTGATCACCTTATTTTCTGGGTCCTCCCATTCCAGAGAGATTTTTCATGATTACAGTACAAACGTTTTAAGGCAGCAGCACCTACTGTTTTTCAAAAGTCACTTTTTTGTAATGAAAACACTGAACAAATATACTAATGCACTCTTATATTGTATAAATATATGACAATTTAAAGGGGATGTATCACCGTATAATTTTTTTTTACCATAGCTTTTGTTAATAACGTAGCAATAGGAAGAGAAGAAAAGGGACAAACAGAGGTGCGCCCTGTGCACATCAATATTGTATTCCTCGGCCACCACCAGACACCCAATTCAAATGGCTGACTAATGCATATGCCACAATCAGCAATCATACGTCTGGGGTTAATTCCTGTGCCCAGTAACAGGTACACTGAACAGATGCGTCCGCCACTCTCTCCCACAGAACACGCCTCCCCAACAGCGGTATAAGATGTATACAGATGGCCCAAAAAAGAAAAAACAAGAAGGGCGCCAAATAGTGTATTACAGTTATATAACAAAAATAAAAATATAAACTAATAAAATATTACTCACAAGTAGAATGGTTAGGCTGCTGTTATCAGTCAGTCTAACAAACACGCATCCGGAGAGCATAAGCCCATCTCTGTTCGGTGTCAATCCACAGGAACGAATATAAAATACTCAGACGAAGGATTCTTTATCCGTAGAAATACGTTTATTAAAATTGTAAAATCCAAACAACTTGTCTGCTTGTCTGCTAACTAGTTTCGCGGTTTACCACCGCTTTCTCAAAGCTACAAAGCTCCAATGCAAGCAGTATTGGAGCTTTGTAGCTTTGAGAAAGTGGTCGTAAACCGCAAAACTAGTTAGCAGATAAGCAGACAAGTTGTGTGCATTTATGTGAATCACATTGCTCCAGAGCAGTAACAGTCGCATTAATGTTTATGTAAACGCCAGTGTATGTGTTCAACCCCTTAAGGACCATTGACGTGGCAGGACCGTCACGCTGGTCCGGCACTTAAGGACCAGTGACGGTCCTGGTACGTCACATACTTTTACTCACCGCGCACCTGCAGGAGCACGGTGAGTAGTACCGGGGACTGAACTTGATCGCTCCAAGACTGGAGCGATCTCTCTCAGTCCCTCGTTCGACATGCCGGAACACGTGATCAGTCACGTGGGACGGCACGTCAAACTCGCCTATCTGGTCCTCAAAGGACCAGACACCCCGGGACCGCTGGTCCTTAAGGGGTTAAGGGGTTAACAATTAGTGTGTGTAAATAAAATAATTTGGTCTTGCTCTTAATCGCTTATTCATATACACAAAGAGGTGTCAATAAGTCAGGAAATAACCTAAAAATTATTAGTAATACCCTGCTCACCCCCCATGCCCCCAGCAACACCACCTAAAACAAAAGTGTCCCTCTTTTCCATTAGAAATGTTGGGAGGTGTGTATAGTCATAGGATCTAGAGTCACATGGGGGACCTGACAGAGCTTGGTTGTGCAGCTGATCTTGCCGCATGTGCTGGCTCACTTTCAATGTCCCTGCACTCCCTCGGAGACCCAGTCACTGGAGGAGGCATTCTAGAGGTGTGGCTGATGGGGGCGTTTTGGCATCAATCAAACATAATTAGCTACTACCTACTTGGTCTCTATTGATTGGACCATTGCAGTGAGCACTGAAATGTTATAATCACCTGCATGGATGATCTGCACACATGCCACCATACAGATCAGCTGTTCTGCATATTTACTGCATTGTGTGGGGAATGTAGTAAAGATGCAGATTTCTGCTCTGACATGGGAGGTGATAGCTGCCAATGCTAACAGCCCCATAGTCAGCAAGCTGACCCACTTATGGGCAATAAACGCTGCCTTAGAAACACTTGGCTAATGCAACCCGTGTCCAAGATTTACAATTGAAGGCACTTTGCTCTGGTTTCCATACAACTCTAGAATGCTTACTAGCCATGTATATGATGTGAAACATATAAGCTGAATGCAAAGACAGACTGATAATGCACTCTACTGCCTGAGAGAGAGACAAAGGTATAGCACCCCAATAATGTGAGCTGCTGTTCTGCCTATGACTGTACAAAAGTTATACAACCTGTTGTTGGACTACAATTTTGATTATCCACAGTTGACTGCTGGCCAGCTGAGGATAATGGGAGCTGTATTCAAACAGCAGCTGAAGTGGACACAGTTAACTATCCCTGGCCTATGCAGAATTCCACAAGATCTGGTATTGTTATTTATTAGTCTGAATTTTGTTGGAAATATCATGCCGGAATTCCTTTGTTTGCCCCTAGAATCATTAGAGAACAGGAGATCAGGAGCAGCCGAGGCACTAGGAAGTGGCATCTCTCAGAGGGCATCGGACATTCATTTTGTTGATTGATATAGTGACTTCTCCCAGGGTCACTAGGAGCAGTAATGATATTGGCTTCTCAGCAAGTACACTGTAATTGTGAGCTGAAAAATGGTGCCGAATTAATGGGATGTCAGGAAACATGTGCAATGAAAGACCCAACGGCAACTTTATCACCATCAGAGCCATTACTGGCACAGCCTGGGCTTTCAAAGAAAATCAGCAGAGAGATAACGTCTTCACTGCGGCATGGACCTCGTACACTGCTGCCCAAACGAGAGAGAAAGTTACATTTTAAAGGAGAAGTAACATCCTCTAATTATACCCTCCCATTTACCTTTCTATGAACAGAAAATCTTAATGGCCTCCTGAATGTTCCATTTATTCCTTTATACAAGAGATCTCACCTTCAATCAGGTCTGAATGTTATGTCCATGGAGGCGGAAATGACAGTTGATAGCAGGAACACAGGACACAAAGTGCGCTCACTGCACATGGTAATCTTAACCCTTTAAGGACCTGCGGGTTGTGTAACACGTAGTTTCATAATGCATGGCATTATGTGCAGTGAGCACACTTTGAGTCCTGTGCAGTGAGCAGAGCTTGAGGTCCTGTGGTCTTACTAGCAACTGTCATGTCCACCTCCGTGGACATGACCACCATGACTGACAGAAGAGGTTACGTGTTGAATAAAGGCATAAGGGATACATCCATAGAGGTCATTAGGATTTTCTGGCAATAATAAGGTACATTTTTATTATGAGATAGTACTTCAAATGTAACCCTTTGGGTGCTAGAGTTCTTCATTTGGAGACATCTCTGGCATCCAAGGGAGTTAATCTACTTTTTCAACTCTTCTTTAGAATGTTTGGTCTTTGGTGGGCTTGAAGGCCATATAAGCAGCTCTCGTATACTTTCCTGGAGTTCAAAAACATTTCTAGTGACACTTCTCCCTGGGTGGTTTCCTGACAGACTATCACTAGAGGTTCGTAGTACTGCATAGCACAACACCAGCAGAAACTTGACTCAACAGACTTTAAAGGGACAGTAATACTTCGTTTTATCTTTATTTTATTTTGTAGACATTAAAAAAAACATGCATAATGATATGTCTTATCTCTCAAACCTTTATGGTTTGAGAGATATTCACAAGCAAAGTTTCTCTTCCCGCCCCTTTTACCTAGTGTAAGCCATCTCTTCTCAGATGTGGAATGCAGTCCATAGACCAGACAGATAACAGCAGGGGACAATCGTCTTCCTATGAGAACAAAGAAAGCCCTGCACCCCTTGACAAGTTTTTCAGGTTTTTCCCTTATCTTAATTGAAGATTGTCCCTCTCTGCAATCTACCCGGGCACCTCCCTTCTGATCTGGCTGAGCAGTGTTACGTCAGTAAAAGGGGCGGGAGCAGGGTACTTTGTCATTGAATTACTCTTGAACTACAACTCTGATAGAACTGAAATAACACTCTACAAAGTCCAAATACTATGATGATTAATTAGAGCTGCTTTTATTATGAAACATACTATTCCTTTAAACTTCAAATATACAGCAGAATAGGTATTACCCACAGCTAGATACTACAGGAAGTCATATAATATGCAATATTACCATGTGGGATAGCTCCAAGCCTACTAACTTTTTTGTGACAAACCTAATGACAAAAACAGGGAAACCAGGATCTAGGGACAAAAAACAAAAACTAGGGACTGTAACTGGAAATCTGGAAAAGCTGGTGGTTATGCCTTTGGGGTGAAACTGGTTTCCTGTCACTGTCCTAAAGGGATAGATCCCATTTCAGCAAATCCCACTGTGTGGGTGTTCCCTGACCCATGAATATTTCCCCTGACTCTCATGTGATAGAAAATGACAGTGAGTTAAAAGAACAGTAACCCTTTATTTTAACGTTATTTGTTTTGCAAGTTCATTATATATACAAAGTCTAATTGCCTATACTTTTTCATTACTTTTTCATCTTCACCAATTTTTTCACACTTTTATATCCCTGCGAGGGAGCAATACCATTTTTTTCTTCTCTATGTGTATTCATAGTGCAACCATTTAAAAAAATATACAATGTAGAAAACAGTGAAACAATGTAGAAAAGCCTGCCTCTACAGAACTCAGATCAATCAGTACTGCAGGGAGACTGCAGCTTTGTATAAATGCCAGCGCTTCCACTGTTAAAGACAGAAAACTCTGTGACAGCAGAAATTTTGTGAATAAGTGCATAAACGTGAAAAATAAAAATTGGACGATGAAAAAATAAAAAGTATAGGAAGATTGTCTTTACATTTTATGCACTCAAAATAAAAGGTTACTGTCCTTTTAAGTCTGCCTTTCCTTGTGGCTCATTCTGATCACACAGCTGCACAGACAATGCATCCATTCTGGCTCTCTGTGCACTGTTAGAATGATGCATTGTGGAAAACGTGCTTTGTGGTGAAATGTATCATTCTAACCTCTGCAGATAAAGCCAGCAGTGATATTTTCTCAGTAGCAGAACTGCTGTTTGAGTATGGCCTGCCAAACCCATGGATCACATTAAATAGGCCCTCTCGCTGTGTTTTGACCAGTGCTGGACTAGCTATAGCCATGCATTCAAGCATCAAATGAACATGTATGGAGGTATCCCTTTGCAATGTTACCTCCATAATGGTGAACATTGAAACGACGTGTTCACAACCTTGCAGTTGTCAAAATGGCTCCATTAACCCCTTAATGACAGCGCTGCCAGCATTTAAGGACCAAGGAGCTTTTTCTTTCCGAAATGAATTCAGAGGTCCCAGGGAGGTGTGCAGCTGCCCGCTGATCCCTAAATTCCATGACGTGCCAGGACCGTCATATGTCCTTAATGCAAGTTTACCTATGACGGTCCTTCACGTCATGGGTCCATTAAGGGTTAACATTTGGTCATTAAAAATGGTGCTGGGTTCACTGTCTGTTAGGTTTGGGTACTTATGAGTTCTGTCTCTTATGTTAGGCTACTTAGGGGTTCACTATCTAGTACAGGGGTCTCCAACAGGTAGCTTGCAAGCTACTTGTATTTCTTTAACTACCAAGGAGTAGCTCCCTCCACTCCAGTTAGTCAAGTTGTATGGCCTGCCAGAGAAAGGTCCAGGGGTTGAAATTTGATCCCCAGTTAGATGCAGCCAATCTGGGCACTGCTTTCATCTCCAGCAGTGGCCAGTCAGAGAGCTGATAGTAAGTCATATTTAGGAGATATTAGGGGTCCATACCTCCCAAGTGTCACTCTTTAGAAGGGACAGTCCCTCTTTGAGACCCAAATCCCTCTGTCCCTCTTTTCTAGCCTTCTGTCCCTCTTTTTAGGAGATCAGAATGAGCAGTGTGTATTACATTGCTCCACAGCAATATAACTCACATAATGTTTAATTAGTCTGCAGTATATGTGTGTATAAATTAGTCTGTGTACATAAAATACTTTGGTTTTGCTCTAAATCATTTATTCATTTACACAAAGAGGTGTCACTAGGTCATTAAATAATCTATATATTCTTTGTAATGCCCCCGCCTACCAGCCATGCTCCCAGAAACACCCCCTAAAACAAAAGTGTCCCTCTTTGGCCATTTGAAATGTTAGGAGGTATGGTAAGGTAGCAGATAGGGTAACTAATTCACCACGTTGCCATGGTCAAAATGGCAACATGACAATCTCGCACTGCATGAAAGCGCAAAATTGTCATGTCTCCTACTTAATGGTCTCATATATCTCGTGCTGTCATGCCCACTTGCAGCACACGGAAGCACTCCAGCTGAAGCACACGGAGGTGCTAATGACATGTATTATCTGCATGACAGAATCAAGTAATCCACACTGTATTATTCAGCAAACATAAAGGAAAGCTATTATCTGCAGCATACGGAGGTGCTGCAGCTGCAGCACCTCTGTAGGCGCTAATGACAATTATTATCTGCACCAAGTGTGGATTCTGTCATGCAGATAATACTTGTAATTAGCACAACCGTGTGCTGCAGCTGGAGCGCATCCGTGTGCTGCAGCTAATACTTGTCATTAAAGCGGGCATGACAGTGTGAGATGTATACGACCATTAAGTAGGCGACATGACAATCTCGCACTGTCATACAGTGCGAGATTGTCATGTCGCCATTTTAACCATGGCGACGTGGTGAATTAGTTAAAAGGTCACACGCTCTTAAGCGTGCGACATTTCAAAAGTGAACTGCAGATAGTGCCCCACAGCATTTTCATAGATTTCCTGTACCATTGCCACAATAGCTTTTTACATATTACTCTGTGTGCTTTGTAAAGATGACTGTTAGATAGGTTTTATGGGAAATATGTGGTGTCTCCATATTCACTCACCCATTGTAACAAATGTTACATTTCTGTTATTTTAAGTAAAGGCTTTAATAACCCCCTATAATAACTTTAAACATGCATATTAATATGTGATAGTGTTGTTAAGGATGGGAAGGTTCTATCAATCTTACACTCACTCACTGAAGAGCCACAGGTTGAGACTTCTACAGTGATTTTCAATATATGTTTTAAGTAGCTTGCTACATGTTTCATCCATTAAAAGTTGCTCCCATTAAAGAAAAGGTCGGAGACCCCTGATCTAGTAACATAGGGCGGAATGCAAGAAAGTGGAGCAGTGTTTATATTTTGAAAGCCACAATTGTATGTGCTATTTATGATTGCTTACATTTTAAAGGAACAGCAAACTTTTTTTTATGAAAACACATATTTTATAAAGAATTTCCAGCTGAATAAAACAAGGTGACTCCCATCACTGTCAGATGTTTTATTCAAAATTTATAGCAGTTCAAATAATCAGGAAGTGAATTTACTGTGTTTACTTCCTGATAGTTCTAACTGACAGGAAGTGACAGGCAGTCTGTATCACATTCTATGGAGAACTGTATGTCACTGACTTTCCTCTCCATTAGAATCTAACAGAAAAACTAATTAGAATTTGACCATTAGAGGGCACTGATAGTGTAAAAAAAAAAACATGGGTTTAAACTGTAATAACTCTGGAAATATAAATCTCTCTGCAGTGGGATTACCCTTATTTTACTCAATAGGAAAATCCCTGCAATATATATTTTTCATAAAAAAAGTTTACTGCTCCTTTAATGCAAGAAATATACTAACACCTTGATGCAAATGCTTCTAAATTAATGGCAAAGTTAGCCAGGCATATGAGTGCTAATTGCTTTGCTGAATTAGGCACAATTGCTAATTCTCTTGCAAAAAGACAGATATTCTAGCCACGCCCCCTTTATGAGAGACATTCACAAAAACAGCAAAAACATTCGCTAATTCTGAAAAAACATTCGTATTTCAATAACATTTTGGTGCTAATCATTTTGCCATCAAAAGTACACTGTAAATAGCTATAGCGCACATTTCTTGCATTCCACCCCTAGTAACATAGCAAATTAGGTTGAAAAAAGACTCAAGTCCATCAAGTTTAACCTATGCCTCGTTTTAACCCAGAAAAATGACCCCAATATGAGTATTAATCTAATTACCAGAACTTCTTGTTATACCTACTAATACACAGTATAACCTGTATGTTCTCTCCTTCTACAAATGTATCTAAACTTCTCCTAAGTGTGTACATTGTATTTTCCTGGACTTCCAAATTACAATCAACAAAGAGGCGAATAATTAAATAGTATAACAATTTATTAAAACAACAAATCACCTACAAATCATCTATGTTGTTTTAATAAATTGTTATACTATTTAATTATTTGCCTCTTTGTTGATTGTAATTTGGAAGTCTGGGAAAATACAGCAAGCTGTTATCTGAGTTGCTTGAACAAGGACGGGTTTAAATCCCTTGCATCCATTTACTGGTTGTTCACAGTTCAGCCGGTAAACTACAGATTGTCAGTAGAAGAATTTTGTTATTTTCTAACATTGATTAAGATATATAAAAGCGCCCCCAACTGTTTGTCATTTCTTTTTTGATACATAGAACAACATACTTCTAGATATGTCATGCTGGAATCAACATGAGACACAATGTATTGACAAGCTTACAACCTTCCACTGTGTTAAAAGATGACCATCAAAGAGCTGAATTGATTGTTATTATTGTACCTGGTGTGACATTCACATGTAGCAGTTATATGAACAATATATTTCATTTGGCAAGAAATGATGACAGAATTGTCAGCAACGCTTTCATTCTCACTGAAATGGGCAATGGAAGGGTAAAGGGTCTTAGCACAGATATTATAACCTAGGATCCCATTAGCTAAGATGGCTTTGCAGGTCCCACAAAGAGCTTAAACTGGACCTGTTACCGACACAGCATTTAGTCTCATTAAATGTATTTATTCAAAAAAACCCTTACAACACGTTGGATAGCTCTCTGACACTCAAAAGGTTAATTACCCTTTATTGCAGCTAAAACTTGAATTCTTCAGGTGGAGTACCCTTATGGCCTGAAATGTTACAGCATCCTGTGGAGGTTTATGGCCCACTGAAAGAGCTATTCATAGACTGGTGTAGCAACAGCACCACCATAACATTTCAGGCCATGGAAATACTACACTCAACTTTGAGGTGCAATAATTTTTCAATAATATATTTGTCGCAGTCATATTACCAATGTTTTACTTGGCGATATATATATTTTTTTTTCAGTAGTAAGCATCAGTATTCCTTTAACCCTTTGAGTGCCAGAGGGGTACACAACGCATTGCTCTGGCACTCAAAGGGTTAATCAGTGGGTATATTTATTTGAATCACGTGGTGCTGTTAGTTTGCTTTTATACAAAAAAATAGCCCATAATATTGTATCAATTGCTCACTTTTAAGCCTTTGATGCTTTGGAGACCTCGCCAGTATGCAAGGGGTACAGAAAAAAATTTAACTAGAGCATTAATTGAAAGCATATCATATCCTCATAATGCCAATTATTGTCTCTATTCATTGTTTTTGTCTCTGTGAACAAGAAAGTTACGTGTTTTTGAACCTGGGCAACCCTGTATTCTGAAAAAGACACTACATTATAGGCATATACGCTTTTAAGATATTTCTCCTTTCTCCATAATAATGACCATAATTATGAGATCTCCACTGGCAACTGCATGGCTGATAAATGCATGCTACTGAGCCATGTGAGGAGGAGAACCAATTAATGAATATTTTAGGAAAATGAGGAGCTAAAGATGTGCTAATTGTGTTCACAGTCAACATGTTACAAGTAAATACATGGTTGCAAAAATGAAATAATATATGATAATAGAACTAGGCAATTAGTTAATTAGGGAATACATAAAAAATAGGGATTTTTAGAATAAATATAGAATACATAGGCATGCTCTTCTTGAATTTTAACCACTTGTATGCTTGAAAGGTGTCCAAGACATTGCAAATCAATTTGATGGGAACCACTTTAACATCCAAGGTGTTAAATGGACAATAACATTATATATATATCATTTATTTTTCTTCTAAGGGGGGGCATGGTTCTGGGCGTTAGGATGGTTAGAGGACTGGAGGAGATGTTAAACTAGAAAGGATGGGGAAGGTAGAATACTTGAAGGGCATGGGGCTGGAGGGGGGAATGGGCTAGTTCATCTAATAGGAAGTTGCCATTGTTACAACCTGATAAAAGACAAATACATTTGACAAAGAAGAATTTTTAAGAATGGCAAAAATATAAAATGTATGCATGCAAATGCTCATAGACTGACTGGTAAGATGGGGGAACTAGCAACACATGAGCAGTATACTCTGATTGGAGTGTCTGAAACCTGGTTAGACGATACATATGACTAATCAGTCAATCCCAAGGGTTATTCACTTTTTAAGGAGAGGGTTAGTAAAAAGGGAGGAGGGGTATGATTATATGTAAAGCATGTGTTAAATCCTAATTTAAGGGAAGATATAAATGAAGGGTCCATGAAAAGGCAGAGGCCTTGTGGGTTGAAATACACACTGGGGGCACACATAATAAAAACATGTTAGTGGGGATTTGCTACAAGCCACTTAGTATTGAGGAGTTGGAGGAAGCCCAACTTTTTCTGCAAATGTAAAAGGCTTCTAGGTCAGCAAAGGTAATTATAATGGGATATTTCAACTATACTGAAATTGACTGGAGCAATATGAATTCTGGCACAACAAAGTGAAATAATTTTTTAAGTATGATAAATTATAATTTTATGTCCCAACTAGTTGAGGAGCCAACTAGAAAAGAGGCCTTGCTTGACCTAGTGCTCTCAAACAATTCTGACATGATAAACAATGTACAAGTAAGGGGACATTAGGGCAGCAGTGACCACAATATTGTATCCTTTGAATTTTGTTATGAGAAACCCAGTAGCAAGGGTTTAACCAAAACATTCAGTTTTAAAGAGGCTAATTTTACAAAGCTAAAATAAGTATTAAAGGATATTCAGTGAGATGTAATGCACAAGAATCATGGAATGTGTTTAAAATGCTCTTACACAAATATACAAATATATATTCCACTGGGGAATAAGCACAAAAGGAGTAAAGGGAAACCAGTGTGGCTAAATAATGAGGTTTGCAGGTAAATGGGGAATAAGAAACAGGCTTTTAAGGTGTTTAAGTCAAATGGGTCAGATGCATCATTTAAAAAATACAAAGAATGTAATAAAATCTGCAAAGAAGTAATTAAGCTAGCTAAAATTGAAGATAAATATTGCAAATGAGAGCAAGGAAAACCCTACAGAATTCTACAAGTATATTAATAACAAAAAAGTTAAGGTTGATATTGGTCCTCTTAGGACAGAGACAGGTGAATTGATTAGTGAGGATAAGGCTATGGCTGGCACCCTAAATACATTATTTGCTTCAGTATATACAAAGGAAGCAGCAATGACAGGCTATGGGCAAACAGACAAAACCACGGCATTTCCTCCACCATGTAAATGGCTTGTAAAGGTCCAAAAGAGACTGGAGAGGGTTCTGGTGAATAAAGCACCTGGACCTGACGGTATACACCCAAGGGCACTTAAGGAACTTGGTTCAGTAATAGCAAAACCATTATACTTAATATTTATTGATTCACTTTCACCAGGCATAGTGCCCTGTGATCGGAGGAAAACTGATGTAGTACCATTGTTTAAAAAGGGAGCAAGATCCAAACCAGGAAATTATAGACCTGTAAACTTGACTTCCAAATGGGTAAGATATTAGAAGGGCTACTAACTGACAGTATTCAGAACTATGTGAAGACAAACAATATTATTAGCAGGGATTAGCTTGGTTTCATGAAGAATACATCATGTCAGACTAATTTACTTGTATTTTATGAAAGATTAAGTAGTTGCTGGTGATGTAGTATACTTGGATTTTGCAAAAGCCGTTGATATAGTACCTCACCACAGATTATTGCATAAATTAAAAGGCTTCTGTTTGAACAGTGTTATCTGTGCATGGATTGAGAACTGGTTAAATGATAGATGGCAGAGAGTTGTTTTAAATGGAACCTTTTCAAATTGGTCCAAAGTTATAAGTGGGGTGCCGCAGGGTTCAGTCCTGGGCACAATGCTTTTTAATTTCTTTATTAATGATCTTGAAGTGGGAATTGAAAGTAGCGTCTCAATCTTTGCTGATGACACTAAGCTATGTAAGGAAATATACAGAGCTGGATGTTTTTTCTGGGCAGAAGGATTTAGATAAACTGAGTGAATGGGCAGAAAAGTGGCAGATGACATTTAATGTAGATAAATGTAAGGTTATGCTCTTGGGCTGTAGAAACGAACTTGCTACATATACTGTAAATGGGAAACAACTCGTGGAATCCTCATTAGAAAAAGATGTAGGAGTACTGATAGACGATAGACTTCACAGCAGTGTGCAGAGTCACTCAGCTGCTGCAAGAGCAAATAGGGTACTATTCTGCATAAAAAGAGGGTAGATGTAATGCATGCTAATATTATCCTACCTCTGTATAAATCCTTGGTTAGGCCTCATCTAGAATATGGAGTATAATTTTGGGCACCAGTTCTTAAAAAGTACATTGTTGAACTGGAAAAGGTGCAGAGACGTGCGACAAAACTGATAAAGGGATTGGAGGATCTGAGTTATAAAGACAGACTAGCCAAACTGGGTTTGTTTACATTACAGAAGAGACATCTAAGGGGTGATATGATTACCATTTACAAATACATTCAAGGTCAATACAAAGAACTAGCCAATTAAATATTTACGCAAAGAGCTGAGCTAAGAACAAGAGGTCACCCATTAAGACTACAGGAAAGGCACTTTTGACTAAAGCAAAGGCAGGGATTCTTTACAGTAAGGTCGGTAAAGCTATGAAATTCTTTGCGTCAGGTAGTTGTACTTGCAGATAATGCAACTGCTTTCGAAAAAGCAATGGGGCCTATCTAGCACAGAACAATATTGAAAATTATGACAGATGACTTCAATGCAGATAGAATGTTCATCTAGGGAAATATCTGACTGCCATTTGGAGTCAGGAAGGAATTTTTTTTTACCCACTTGGGGCTAAATTGGAAATAGCTTCAGAGGGCTTTTTTGCCTTCCTCTGGATCAACAAAAGTGTTTTTGGCATGGGCTGATCTTCATGGACGCATGTCTTTTTTCAGCCTCATCAACTATGTTACTATGTGTATGTAAAAGAAATGTAACCCTTTTGTTATAAAAAAAATACATTTTATAGTGCTTTTTCTTATGGAAGATTATACCAAAATGTATTAGTATCCAAACTTTTTTTAATATATCAAACTGTTAGCAACAGTACCCACTGGTTTCCAAAAGGCAACATCTGTCTTGTCCGCCTCAATGGACATGACATCCAGGACTGTCTGAAGATGCTGTTTCTTGAACAAAGTCACACTGGTAAAATTCTTAAGGGCCACTGGCATTTTCTGACCATGGTACAATAAGATGGGAGGTATTATTAGAAGAGATCAGTTCTCCTTTAAATAGATTTTTCCCCTCTCCCACAATAATCACCATAATTGTAAATGTCTCCACTGGCAACTGCATGTTTGATAAAAGTATGCTGTTGAGCCATGTGTAGAGAAGAGCACATTAATGAATATTTTAGTACAGTGAAGAACTAAAGAAGTGTTAATTATGTATTCACAGTCAATACCATCCCTATTCCATGAACCAGGAGAAGGATGATTTTTTTTACACTGATCTCCTCCGTTCCTTTTTTGTTACATGGAGAGAAACTAGGGTGACTATATGTCCTCGATTGCCCAGGACAACCCCTTATTTTAAATGAGTATTCTGTGTCCCAAGCTGCCCCCCTTCATGGTTAATACAAAGTCCAAGAATGAAGGCTCCAGGGCACAGAGTTCTAAACAATAGAGGGAGAACTGCCCATTGACGTCTGTGACAGAAAGTGATGCCTGAGCTAGCTACAAGAAAATGGCCTCCACACAGAGCTGTAAACATTATAGAGGGACATTAAACACAAGGTTCAGCACAATTCTCATGTAGTGTTAGGCTATGTTAAGTGATTGGCATATATTTTGTCACCCAGCACTGGTATCGCTTTCTGTCACAGCAGTCAGAAGGTGGCTCTCTAACTCTAGTATTTAGGTAAAGTGTGGTACTGTGTTAGCTACAGAAAATGCAGGAGACTAGTAGAGTAAAATTATACCTTTATTGGCTAACTGAGTGACTCTAAGATACAAGCTTTAGAAATAACTAGGTCTCTTCTTCAGGTTTAAAAGAATGAACGCTGAACGCCTGAAGAAGAGACCTAGTTGTCTTGAAAGCTTGTATCTTAGAGTCATCCAGTTAGCCAATTCCTCTACTAGTCTCTAGTATTTAGAACCCTGCGGAGCTGCAAACTGTAGGTTATGTACCAATGTCCTCTAATGTCACGTGACCAGGCCTGCTTATGGAATTCTCTGCTGCTTTCATCTGGGCAACATCCCTGAATGTCAGAAAGATAATGTGATCACCCATAGAGCATACATGGCAGCTTTCCAGATCTGCCCCGGAGATACCAACTTCCAGAGTTCCCTGGTAATCCCACCCACTCCCTGCCTGGTACAGTCCACCCCTGCTCTGTTCCACCTACTTCCCTGCCCATTTCAGGACAAACTCCACCCTTCAGTCTCCCGATCCTGTGCATCCTGGTTAAGTCCTGCCCATATTACGACTCAAATTGTATCATTTGGACAGTCTTTTCCCCATCCATGCATGACTCTCTGGGAGGTTTGGACGTGAAGACACCCAGGTCTGCCAAAGAGACACAAGGTGCAGAGGAACAGTCAGGGCTAAATTTCCCTTTAGACAAAAGAGTCAACCGATTTGAAGGGCAGAGCTTCTGCTGTGTTGTCCACTCCTACATTCTCAGTTGGGCATGTGGCCGGAGTAATGCCAGTTTCCAGGTTAGTTCCTAGTTGTCATACTCCGTTACTGTCAATAGTTTAACCCTTTGGATGCTAGAGAGGTCTCCAACATATTTATTTGCAATGTGTTAGAAACCTCTCTAAGAGCGAATGGGTTAACAGCTTTTCTGTGCTTGTACAATATATTCTGAATATTTTGTGTAGTAGATAGAGGTGGTTATGGAAGAGGTGGAGCCCAGTGAGGAGTGGGAGTTGTGGCCATAGGAGGGGCTAAGGGCTCCTGGGGTGATTTTTCTCCGTGAGGTGTAAACCCTGCCCAAGGAAGTACATGCCCTGAAACTCCCTCACCATCCCTCCTGCCCTTCTCTTGATGCACGTGGGAAAATGCGACTTTTTTTGGCATTAATAGTTCAGCACATAGGCCGTAGACAAGAGACACACCTATTTTAGCATTAAATCCCATTTGTGCATTCCCATTTGAATCTATTGTATCTAGAAATGGTCATGTCTCACTCTCTATCTCAGTCTACCTGCAGTTCATCTAAGTGAGACACATGTAGACTTCTTTGCAGACACTGCTGAGTCACAGACTATTTTGATAATATACAGATAGGTGGTGCTAACATCACTGAAAGTGGAAGCATGAGAGGAAATTAAATAGCCAAGTCAAACTGTGTACAATACCCAAAATGAAAGGATAACCAGCACAACTAATCCCTCCTAATAATAAGCCCACTAAACTCACATATTACTATGACCAGAAAATCCTAATGGCCCCTATAAAGGTTTCCCTTGTCCCTTTTTTCAAGAGACAACACCATTATTCAGTCGTGGATATCTCGTCCATGAAGAACATGACGGTTGCTAGCAGGGCCACAAGGACATTGATCTTTGCTCAGTGCACTTGGTAATCTTAACACTTTAATGGGATAGTAATACTTAAAATGTAAAAAATATATATATTTTTCTGTTAGATATGGAATACCACCATTAGGCAGATTACCATAACTGACAATGCCCTTAGATGTGGCTAGCTCAGTATCCAGGTGTTTTCTGTGGACCTTAAGCCCTGGGGAGGAAATCTTGGGTTCAAGTTCTTTCCCCAGGAGTTGCCCACTGACCCTTGTCTCTGTTCCTGACCTCCGGCTTATCTCCAGTCCCTAGCTTGACCTTTGGCTCTGTTCCTAACCTGCGGCTTGTCTCCAGTCCCTAGCTTGACTTCTGACTCTGTTTCTGACTACGCTAGTGCCTCCCGTTCAGATTCCAGCTTGTCTAGTCGGCCTGGTTCCTAACGGTATCCAGGGCACTCCCATCCTGGTTGCACCCTGGCTCAGCTGGGGTGGAACAATCTGGTTTCATGACCAGCACCTTTACTCAGCTTCGGCTGCAGCAAGGGAGTACCTGGCACTCCGTCTCCAATCTCAAGCATCAGTTTCTAGCTACTGAACCAGTGCCGGCACCACACGGGTCCCTGCTCCCCGAGTGGTGACAGTTGGAAAGGGCCACGGCCCGGAGGAGCGTTCCTGCTCATGACCTGCATGCCCTGGCCCTTACGCGGGCTTTTCATCGTGCCTTTCCCACCAAGCCTGGTCGTCCGGGGGTCTCCAGTTGAGGGGGGGGGGTGTCACCGCTTGCCTGGTTCCCCGTGTATCCCCGCCCGCTTCTTCCTACAGCGGCGGTGCTTCCGGGTGTCGGCTTGGTTAGGCCGTGCATGCGAAGTACATTGGTGTCACTGCTTGCCTGGTTCTCTTTGTATCCTCAGCTGCTTCTTCCTGTGGCGGTGGTGCTTCCGGGTGTCGGCTCGGTCAGGCCTCGCATGCACAGTACATTGCTGTCTTCTGCTTGATGGCTGCGCATGCACCCAGTTTGCCAAGTGACTGGACTGGCTTCCCCTATGCCGCATGGCTCCCAAGCAAGCCCCCCTCTCTGCTCCGTCCATTGGCTGCCTTCCATACTTAAATGGGCTACCCCAGGCATAGGGTGCCCATTCCACGAGCTTCTATTGGGCTTATTCTGGATTCTGCTCTGCTTAAGTTACTGACCCTTGGCTCTGTTCCTGACCTCTGGCTTGTCTCCAGTCCCTGACTTGACCTTTGGCTCTGTTCCTGACCTGCGACTAGTCTCCAGTCCCTGGCTTGACTTTTGGCTCTGTTCCTGCCCTGCGGCTTTTCTCCAGTCCCTGGCTTGACCTCTGGCTCTGTTTCTGACTCTGCTAGTGCCTCCCGTTCAGATTCCAGCTTGTCTAGTTGGCCTGGTTCCTAACGGTACCCAGGGCACTCCCATCCTGGTTGCACCCAGACCAGCACCTGTACTCAGCTTCGGCTGCAGCAAGCGAGTACCTGGCAAGCCATCTCCGATCTCAAGCATCACTCTCCAGCTACTGAACCAGTACTGTCACCAAATGGGGAGTAGGGAGCCGTGCAGGATAGGGGAAGCCAGTCCAATCGCGCGCCAGACCGGGCGCATACGCAGCCATCAAGCAGAAGACAGCAATGTACTGCGCATGCGCGGCCCGACAGAGCCAAAACCCGGAAGCACCTCCACCGCAGGAAGAAGTGGCCAGGGATACGCGGGGAACCAGGTAAGAGGTGACACCTGCCATATCCGCAGTGCACATTCCCAGCGTAGGCAACGTCATGGCAGTCTTTCTCAGTTGGCACAGGGTGGACAGCGGAGAGTGGGAACTGCCCTCAGAGGTGTTCTCCCTCATTGCTCAGCAGTGGGGTCTTCCTTGCATTAACCTGATGGCGACAAGACACAACTGGAAGGTTCCGATGTTCTGTTCTCGCTGGAGGGATCCTCTGGCCATGTCCATGCCATGTCCATGCCTTGGTTATTTCCTCTGGTTTACATCTTTCCTCCCATCCCCATGTTGCACAGGGTGTTAAGGAAACGAAGACTGGAGCACTGTCCAGTCATTCTGATTGCTCCGTACTGGCCTCTGCACGCTTGGTTTCTGGAGCTACTGGATCTGTCTGTGGTGGAGCCATTCCAGCTCCCTTGTTGTCTGGATCTTCTTCTACAGGGTTACCTGTGGAAGGAGGATGTTAATCGTCTAGCTTTGACGGCTTGGAATTTGAATCCTCAATACTGAGGAATAAGGTTTTTCTTCTGGTGTGGTGGCTACTATGCTTAGTACCCGTAAACCTATTTCTTCTAAGGCCTACCATTTTGTCTGGTCGACCTTTCTCTCTTGGTGTGCTGACAGGGACCTGTCTCAGGATTTTGATCTTCCTAAAGTCCTTGCCTTTCTGCAGGATGGTGTGGATAAGGGTCTCAGTTTGAGTTCCCTTAAGGTTCAGACTTCTGCTTTCTCTCTCTTGTTTCAGAGGAACATTGCTATTCTTCCTGATGTCAAGGTTTTCTTCCAGGGAGTCGCTCACACTCGTCTGTTCTTTAAGTTTCTCGCTCCTCAATGGAATCTTAATTTGGTTTTGGGCATCCTTCAGTGCCCTCCTTTTGAGACTTTGGCAACTATTTCTCTATGCCTGCTGATGTGGAAAATGGCCTTTCTCCTGGCAATCGTGTCCATTCACCGTGTCGCGGAGTTGCATGCTCTGTCTTGGTGTTTCACAAAGACAAGGCGGTGCTTTGCACTTCTCAGGAGTTTCTCCCGAAGGTGGTTTCTGAGTTCCACACTAATCAGGATATCATAGTGCCTTCTTTCTGCCCTGACCCCACCTCTGACAAGGCGAGGGATCTCCACTTGTTAGACGTAGTGCGTTGTCTCAAGTTTTATGTACATCTCACTGAATCCATTAGACAATCTGACTTGCTGTTCATCATTCCTGAGGGCCTCAGGTCAGGGAGACCTGCGTCCAAGTGACTGTTGCGTCTTGAATTAAGTCCACTGTTCATAAGGCTTATGAGCTATGGAAGAAGCCTGTTCCCTTTCAGGTCACGACTCATTCTACTAGATCTATTGGGGCTTCTTGGGTTTACAAGAACCAGGCCTCAGCTGATCAGTTGTGTAAAGCTGCCACTTGGTCGTCTGTGCACACCTTTTTGAAGCACTACTGTGTTGCTGGCATCGGCTGACGCCAACTTTGGGAGGAAGGTCCTGGAGGTAGTCTTGCCTGTGTAGGATCTTCTTCGGTTCTTTGGCTCTTCCTTCACTTTTGAGCCCTGTTGGCTCTAGTTCAGTGTGCTGTGTGACAGTTCCTGGGGTGTTGTTACCCCTGTTCAGTGTCTGTTGACACTTCATTTGTTTTTGTTGGGCTTCCTCTGATCTGATGGTTCATATATGCTCTGGTGACTTTGGGGGCTTGGCACCTGGTCCTTGCCTTACTTTCCGCCTCTGGGAAACTCAATGGTTGGACATCCAAAAGTTACCAGTAACCTGCATTGGACAACAGAGAAAAGAGGATTTTAGTCTTACCTATTAAATCCTTTTCTCTTAGTCCATATGGGTTACTGGTGTCCCACCATGTCAAGGGACCATGCTTGGCTCTCATGCAGCAGACCGTGGGGATCCTTCGGGGTCATGCTCTCAGGAGTCTTCTTTCCCTTCTACTATCTAGTCAATAGTTAGTGTCTGAAATCTTGCTGGAGCTGATTGGCTAGCTGCAGGCAAGGAGGGAAGGTAGGCTTGAACCTCTGCATACAATTCTAGAATTGTTCCTGCCTACAATTAAAGTGATGGATCGCCTACCCAAAGCTACCAGTAACCTGTATGGACTAAGAGAAAAGGATTTAACAGGTAAGACTAAAATCCTCTTATTGTAGTAGTGTTTTAAAACCCAGGTACTCCCACTGTTGAAAGATGTTTTAGTCCCAAAAAATTATTACAGATCAAACTTTATTTATTTTAGGCTCAGTATCACATGGTCCTGAAATTGTTCAGTGTGGCGCTGTTCCTACACCATCCTATGCAGATTTATGGTCATCTGACCAGAGCTGTCCATAGAATGGTGTAGCAACAGCGCCACTGTACAATTTCAGGCCACTGAGATATTGCACCTAAAATATTCAAGTTTGAGCTGTAATAACTTAATTAATACACCTTTTAGCAGTGGGAGTACCCTTGCTTTACTCAGATGGATAAACTGCACAACATATTTGACATTTTAAGTATTAATGTACCTTTAAGGAGTGGCGTGTGCAAACCATTGATTCTCAATGCATTGTACGCACCTCTTATCCCTAAAGAGTAACTTGGGCTCATGCATTGTTAAAAAACAAAACTGCCAGCAAATGCCATCTCTGCCGTCATAGACATGATATGCACGATCGATTGAAGATGCTATTTCTTGAACAAAGGCACCAGGCAAAATTCTGAGATTATTAGGATTTTCTGACAATAGTAAAATAAGAGGGGGTTATTTCAAGATGATAGTTCTTTTTTAATGAAACAGAAGATTAAATAAATTCATACTTCTAAAATAATAAAAGGAAAAATGAAATTATATTCTTTTAAGAGTTCACCGTAGACAATTCATCAGTATGAGTGTGTTTGAAAACAATCTTTAACCCTTTGAGTGCCAGAGGGGTAATAATGTTTCACAATAAAAGCAGCTCCAATTAATCTTCATATTATTTGGACCTTGGAGAGTGTTATTTCAATTCTGTCAGAGTTGTAGTTTAAGAGTAATTGAATGATAAAGTATCCCCCTTCCGCCCCTCTTACTAATGTAACACTGGTCACGTCAGAGCAGCCAGACTGTCCGGATGGATCACAGAGAGGGACAATCTCCAATGAGCATAAGGAAAAACCTGAAACGCCTGTCAAGTGGGGGCAGGGTTTTCTTTATACTCACAGTAAGAAGATTGTCCCTTGCTCTGATCTGTCTGGTCCCAGGACCAAATTCCACATCTGAGGGGAGGTAACTTACACTATGAAAAAGGGGGGTAGGGGGACACTTTATAATTCAATTACTCTTGAACTACAGCTCTGACAGTATTGAAATAACACTCTCCATGGCCCAAATACTATGAAGTTTAATTGGAGCTGCTTTTATTTTGAAACATTACTATCACTTTAAGGGGAAAATAGCCTGGATTTTTTTTCCTCTTTGTCACTATTCAAGGTGACATGTGGGGGCTGACATCTGTGGTCCATTTGTGCAATTAGATCACCTTTTCAGTGCAGTTTGACAGACTGATTGCGAGAGTCACAAAGCAATAGAAAATGTACTTTGTCATTTCATCTGCCTCTTGACATGGGACCCACATCACAAGTTAATAGCAATTACTGTTTCTTGGAAGCAGACCTGGCGCCCAACAAGTTTGAAAGCTTCTCTGTTGTACGCCAGGTCATTGATGTCTTACTGGGAGCTCATTTGTATATGGGCAGGCATTCTGTGTCTGTGCCAAGTCACACTGAGTCAAGATTACTCTTAGACTGAAAATGTGGCCTTGTTTGTGATGGTCTTCATTGGTTCTAGGATTTTGCAATTGTTCTTTATCTGGAAAATATTTATGCACAGTGGATTGTGAATCCCATTGAGTATCCTTATTTTATGATCTGAAACAAAAAAAGCAGAACAGAGAGGGAGAGGCCCTGGAACTGGTTTTTTAGCCCTGTGCCTGGCTTACGCCAATTACTCTGAAAATACTCCTGTGCAGTGAGAGGGGGCAATAGGTAATTCCTTTCCTCTACAACTTATTTAATATCATATGTTAAATGAGTAGTAAACCTTTATTACAAAAAAATAAATATATTGTAGGGCTTTTCCTGCTAAGTAAAACAAGATTACTCCCAATGCTGAATGATGCATATTTCCAGAGTTAATACAGTTTAAATGTTTTTTTTTTCCGTTATATTAACAGCTCCCTCTAGTGGTCAGATTTCATTTCTCTATTCTGCTGCTTTCTGTTGGAGAAATGAGTCATTGACAACAGTTCTCCTCATAATGTGATAGAAACTGCTGTGTCACTTCCTCCAGTTTGATCTTTCAGGATGTAACCATGCAGTTACTCACTTCCTGACAATTAAACAGTTAAAACTTTTACTAATTTCCTAACAATTAGTTAAAAGTTTTGTATATAAAAAGCTGACAGCGGTGGCAGTACCCTTGCTTTACTCAGCAGGAAAAGTCCTGCAACATTAAGGTTTTCATAAAAAAAAGTTTACTGGTACTTTAAACAAGTTGCAGAGAAAATGGTGAAATGTTCACCATTTTCCTGTGCATGTGATAGGACAGGTGTAAGGGGTTGCTTGTATTAAAGACTTAATAATGGACTACTGTGTCCGCAGATATGCACTTAAAGGGATAGTAATACTTAAAATGTGAAAAATAATATGTTGTGGGGTTTATCACTAAGAGTAAAACAAGGGTACTCACACTGCTGAAGGGTGTTTTATTCAAAAGTTAAAGCAGCTCCAATTAATCTTCATAGTATTTTTGCCATGGAGAGTGTTATTTCAATACTGTCAGAGTTGTAGTTGAAGAGTAATTGAATGATAAAGTATCCCCCTTCCGCCCCTTTTACCTAGTGTAAGTCACCTCCCATGAGATGTGGAATCTGGTCTCTTGACCGGACAGGTCACAGCAAGGGACAATTTTCTTACTGTGAGCATAAGGACAATTCTACCCCCCTTGACAGGTTTTTCAGGTTTTTCCTTATGCTCACTGACGATTGTCCCTCTTTGCGATCCATCCGGACAGTCTTGCTGCTCTGAGGTGAACAGTGTTACATCAGTAAAAGGGGCAGGAGGGGGATACTTTATCATTCAATTACTCTTGAATTACAACTCTGACAGTACTGAAATAACACTCCCCATGGCCCAAATACTATGAAGATTAATTGGAGCTGTTTTTATTTTGAAACATTACTATCCCTTTAACCCTTTGAGTGCCAGAGGGGTACACAACGCATTGCAAAGCAATGCGTTGCGTACACCTCTGGCACTCAAAGGGTTAAGGGTGGCAGCAATATCAGCAGTATATCAGATATGCTGTTCTTCTCTGCAGTCGTAGATGAATACCTTTAGATATTCATTAATGGGTGAAGTATTATCTCATCTGGCTCTCTGTTTCTGAAGCCAAGGCACTGTCTGTGACACTGTGAACACCTGGTTTATTTCCTGCTGTCAACACCTTGTGACCTTAGGCAAGTTGCTTTATCACCCTGTATCTCAGGCACCAAAACTTAGTTTGTAAGCTCATTAGGACAGGAACTCACTGTGCCTGAAAAAAATTGTGTACATCACTGCATACAAATTGGTAGCACTATATAAAAATAAAAATATTATAATGGTCTGTCATATTTTCTTACCTTTCCTATATGCGTGTAAATACCACCTGTCTAGAATATGCACACAGAATATGTGCATGCAAGTATCTGTCCCCATAGATTTCAATGGGATGCACCAGCCAGAAGAGGAAAGATGCGTGATCTGGCAATCTGTCAATCACACACTGATGAATGATCGATGGCTACATACAATCCAGCAATTGATGAATCGGCAGTCAGCTAATGTGCAAGGAAATCCTGTCATTTCCTTCCAAAATGAGCCCATCTTGATAAATTCCCCCTAAGACTGATGTACTAAAGAACATGCACTAAAGCGTGATAAAGAGGTGATAAAGTGGAGATAACGGGGGAGATTTCCTAAGTAGTGATAAAGAGGTGATAAAGTAGAGATGACTTCTCCAATTTATCACTTCTCCAGTTCCTATGTTATTCTATGGAGCCAATTCACTAAGATCTCCAAAGCTGAAGAAATCTTAGTGAATAGGCTCCATAGAATAACATAGGAATTGGAGAAGTGATAAACTGGAGAAGTCATCTCCACTTTATCACCTCTTTATCACACCTTAGTGTATCCACCCCAACTTCTCCAGTGATATCGCATCTCCAATCCTTGGTTTTCTATGGAGCCAAAGCACAAAGTTTTCCCCAACTTTGGAGATCTTAGTGCATAGGCTCTGTACAATAACATAGGAACTGGAGAAGTGATATCAATGGAGATGTCACCTCCACTTTATCAAATTGTTATCATTCGTTAGTGCATCTCCCCCAAGGAATTGAGAAAAGCCCTTGAATGCTAGAGAGGTCTCTAACTCATTGTGAGGTGATTGGTCAGAGCATGGGCGTGTGTGTGTGTGTGTGTGTGTGTGTGTGTGTGTGTGTGTGTGGGGAGGGGGGGGAGGTTGGTGGGGATTGTTCCACCTACCTCCCATCTGGATAAATATAGGGGTTTGGCAAGCTGGCCAGGGATCATATTATAGTATTTCCTCTCCCTGTTCTGCAGACGCTATGCAGTGGAAAATTCCCTATAATTCAAGGGCTTACATTCCCCATTTAATTTTTTCCTGTGGTATACTTATTTTGCCCTTAATACACCAACCCCATTACTACCTTCATCTTTATTGAGTCAGATATGTTTGTAGCAATTAAGGAGTTAACATGTTTTGAAGTTGTTGTTTTTGGGTTTTTTTTAACTAAAACCTGTAAAATATTTAGAACCAATATCAGCTAACAAACAGGGCGTCTAGAAAGGGGGCGGAGAATCATACTTGCACTGAGGCCGCCACACATTTTGATGAGCGCAGTTCTGATTTCTTTATTAATGATTTTTGATTGGATGATTACATGTTGCTGTGTGGTGAAGTGTCAAGAGTTGGACTGGAAAATCACATTGAAGCAGCAAGACTAAGTATTTTATGGTAAATATACTATATGATTATCATGTCCTCTGAGTGCTGCTGCTTCATTGGGGAGTAACTATCAATTTTAAGTAACATGATCTGATTATATTAGCTTAAAAGAGAATTATGAGTCTCTTAATTTAACTCAAGGACTTAACTAGTAGGTGTCTTCTATGTATAACTCAATTCTATCTATTTACTGTTTTGTTCATTTAAACTCTGCTGTAGTCTGTAACTGAGCAGATAAATATTACAACCTTGAGAAGGTTTACATGACTGCTGTATTATGGACTCCTACCTAGGTAAGTCCTTCTGTTACACACAGTAATTATATAGATACACCTGACTGCTGTATGATGGACTCCTATTTAGGTAAGTCCTTCTGTTACACACAGTAATTATATAGATACACCTGACTGCTGTATGATGGACTCCTATTTAGGTAAGTCCTTCTGTTACACACAGTAATTCTATAGACACACCTGACCGCTGTGTGATGGACTCCTACCTAGGTAAGTCCTTCTGTTACACACAGTAATTATATAGATACACCTGACTGCTGTGTGATGGACTCCTACCTAGGTAAGTGCTTCTGTTACACACAGTAATTATATAGATACACCTGACTGCTGTATGATGGACTCCTACCTAGGTAAGTCCTTCTGTTACACACAGTAATTATATAGATCCACCTGACTGCTGTATGACGGACTCCTACCTAGGTAAGTCCTTCTGTCACACACAGTAATTATATAGATACACCTGACTGCTGTATGATGGACTCCTATTTAGGTAAGTGCTTCTGTTACACACAGTAACTATATAGATATATATGGCTGCTGTATGATGGACTCCTATCTAGGTAAGTCCTTCTGTTACACACAGTAATTATATAGGTACACCTGACTGCTGTATGATGGACTCCTATTTAGGTAAGTCCTTCTGTTACACACAGTAATTATATAGGTACACCTGACTGCTGTATGATGGACTCCTATTTAGGTAAGTCCTTCTGTTACACACAGTAATTATATAGATATATATGGCTGCTGTATGATGGACTCCTACCTAGGTAAATCCTTCTGTTACACACAGTAATTATATAGATATACCTGACTGCTGTATGATAGACTCCTATTTAGGTAAGTGCTTCTGCTACACACAGTAATTATACAGATACACCTGAATGCTGTACGATGGACTCATACCTAGGTAAGTGCTCCTGTTACACATAGTAATTATATAGATACACCTGACTGCTGTATGATGGACTCCTACCTAGGTAAGTGCTCCTGTTACACATAGTAATTATATAGATACACCTGACTGCTGTATGATGAACTCCTACCTAGGTAAGTCCTTCTGTTACACACAGTAATTATATAGATACTCCTGACTGCAATCCAGTGTGTTGGATACCTCTCTTGCACTCAAAGGGCTAAACTCATTGACCCTAGAACAGTCTCCAGTGCATTGTGATGAACAATGTAGTATGTGTTTGTCAGATTCTGGGAGATAAAAGACCCATATATATCAAGAGAAATTTTGGGGGGATTTTTATTACCCCCATGGTGCATAATTGTACAAATGTACAGTTTTTGAAATGTTCATCATTTCATGAATATCTCTGGGACGTTTAAATTCACGAGGTCTCCTCCTCCCACTCCCATCACATTTTTTTCCTTCTAAACATCAATATGATGATGGTAGACAACCTGACGGGAGGAAATCTGAAGGAGCAGTATGAGCGGAGAGAGGTGGATTGGATGGGAGCAGCTGGCAGCACTAGAGTAAAAGAAACTGAGAGTAAAACCTCTCATTGTTGTCATAGCAACACAATGTTTTTAACAGTTTTATATATACAGTATTTATGTGAATAAGAGATGTAAAGCTAAAATAAAAAAAATCAGACCTGATTTATTCTCTCCACTTACCATGTCTGTGTACTTGTGTAAATGTTGTCCTACAAAGCACTGTCTTTAAAACCTTAACGACAATGGACATACATGTACGTCATGGATTTCAGGGCTCCCAGCATGGCTGCACGCCATTTGGGGAGCCCTGAATTGCATTCCGAAAAAAAAAAATATGCTCCGTGGTCCTTAAGTGCCGGCCGCGTGCGTGCCACCGGTCCTTAAGGGGTTAAAGGGATAGTAATATTTAAAATGTAAACTAAATTATATATATTGTAGGGTTTATCCCCCTGAGTAAAACAAAGGTACTCCCACTGCTGAAAGGTGTTTTATTCAAAAGTTTTTACATCTTACACTTGAATTTCTTTATGTGCAGTATCACAGAGGTCTGAAATTGTACAGTGGCGCTGTTGCTACACTATCCTATGGACAGCTCTGGTCAGTTGATCATAAACTTCCATAGGATGGTGTAGCAACAGCGCCACTGTACAATTTCAGGTCATTGTGATACTGCACATAAAGAAATTCAATTTTGAGCTGTAATAACTTTTTAATAAAACATCTGTCAGCAGTGGGAGTGCCCTTGTTTTACTCAAGATGATAAACCCTACAATATATATATTTTTTTACATATTAACCCCTTAACGACGGATGACTTACCAGGTACGTCCCGCAGAAACTGTCACTTAGTGACAGAGGACGTACCTGGTAAGTCATGGAAGTCTCGGAGACTCCGGACTTGTTTGAAAAAAAAAAAAATGTTCCTCGGGCATTAAGGTGACAGCTGCGTACGAACACGGCTGTCACTAAGGGGTTAAGTATTACTATCCCTTTAATAGTACATAGTTTCATAGTGTCCATAATGAAAGTAGAACAGCTCATTAATACCACAAAACACAGGCAGAATATGGGTGTTTCCTGTTGCGTTTTCCAGCACAATCAGATCACATTCTAACTACAAGAGGTGCCTTGTGTGCCAGCCCAGCTGTGCCAGGCATGCATTACATTGTCATTTTTAAAAACAGTTACAACAGCTTGAACGGTGTCCAGCCAGCAGCCCAGTATTTGGAGACTTTGCAAAATGACTCTCAGCTGAGGCATCACAGCAAGGTACGCGCGCAGCACGTCAAGCCTGCTTTTCCATTCCCCATATTTCCCTATAAAGCCAGCTTTATTACTTGCAGATTGAAATTGCTGCTGATAATAGCATTGCCCTCTTCCTGTGTCAATTGATGCTTACAGTGACACTGAGTGGTAACATAAAGATTATGGGTTGTTGTTGCAGTAAATGCACTTTTAAAGCCAGGGTTAGTGCTCTATAACCACTTTGTTTCTTTTTTCCTAACATGTATTCACTTTGTCATTGTAAAAATATGTTTTTTAGCAAATACACTGTCTATTCACTGTGGTAGTTTAGTCACTGAGCAATTTTACAGAAAGGGCTGAACTACACTGATAGCAATGCAGCTGTAAATGAACAAATCATACATGTTTTAGTAGTTTTATATAAAGGGGAGATACATTCTTATTATGAAAAAAAAAATAGATCCTATAAAATAAAGTGGTAAAATGCGTCGCTCCCTGTGAGCGTAACCACACATGCGCAGTAGAGACTGCTGTTCCAGAAGTCTCTACTGTGCATGTGTGGTTTCAGACACAGGGAGGTTCTCTGTGAGCCGTATGGAGCTTCCCGCTAAAGGATCAGCGTGTTCGGCAAGTCTCTACTGGGCATGTGTGGTTTCGCACACAAGGGAGCTTCGCTGTGAGCCATATGGAGCTTCCTGTTAACCTTTTGAGTGCCAGAGTGGTACGGTACGCATTGCAAAGCAATGCGTACCGTACCACTCTGGCACTCAAAGGGTTAAGGATCAGTGTGTTTTGCGAGTCTCTACTGTGCATGACTCCAATGCATTCCGTACCACTCTGGCACTCAAAGGGTTAAGGATAAGTGTGTTCTGCGAGTCTCTACTATGCATGACTCCAGTCATGCGCAGTAGAGACTTGCCGAAAGCGCTGATCGGCTCACCGCCTGTCTCTGCTCCGGGGCAGCAGCCTGGGCCGCTGGGTGCACCTTAGCCCATGTATGCGGGCTTTCATACTAGTATATATTATATATATATATATTGGTGGGCTTTATCAATTGAGTAAAACAAGACTACAGCCAATCTTTTCAGAAGTTATCGCAGAGTTAATTTGGCAGATTCTGTTTGCTTCTGTTCAAGATGTTTTGCAGGCAGATGGCGATGTTGCTGTATCCATCCATGGAAACTTTTTGTCTGTGATGCTCATCTTTTCACAGGCAAGTACAGCAACAGCACCCCCTAGCTGTAAAAATTAAAAAAAAATTAAAAATAGAATTGTGGTCTATAATAATGTTTGAATAAAGCATCTTCCAGCAGTAATTGAGGTTATACGTACTTTACCCCTTGGGAACCAGAAGGTAGTGCAAGACATTGAGGAGGAATGAATCTGTAGACAGTCTATTTTTTCCCCCGAGGCTTAAAATCTAGTCATCTAGATATTGTTAATGTAGTAAGTTTGCTAGGTGTCAGTGAAGCGGTAAGTGCTATATTGTCGGTTGACCCTTTGAGTGCCAGAGAGGTATTCAAAGCATTGCAATGCATTGGATACCTCTCTGGCACTCAAAGGGTCAAAGACCTGAGCTATTTTAATACAAGAGCGTTGGGTACAAATCTCAGTACATTAATGGTCTCTGAACTTGCCTGTTAGGGACCAGGAACCAGACAGACACACAAAAATACAAAATGCAAAACACCTTTAATAACCCTTTGAGTGCCAGAGGGGTACGCAATGCATTGCAAAGCAATGTGTTGCATACCTCTCTGGTACTCAAAGGGTTAAAGTAACAAAAAACAAACAAAACAGAATGGTGAACCAGGAGCATAAACCAAAAAACAAGCCGGAGTCAGGAGCCAAGGCTGGTACTCCACCAAGCCGGAGTCAGGAACACAGAAGTCAGTGATGTCAGGAACAAGCCAAGAGTCAGGAGCCAGAAGGATCATCAGAGGAAGCCAGGTCATACACGGATAAACAGGAGAACAGGAGAATGCATAGCAGCCAGCAACAACAACACAAGGACAAGGAAGAAGTGAGCCAAGCTGCTTTAAATACCATGGAAGGGGTTGGCTGATAACAGTCAGGTGAGTAATCACAGAGAGGTCAGCTGAGTCAGCCTGACCCAGGAAAGGGAAGGCAGCAGCAATCAACAGCAGAGCTCTGGATTAGCTCAGGCAGCAGTAATCAACAGCAGAGTTAGAGCAGCTCAGCCAAACCTTGACATTGCCTTTCATTGCAAACAGCACAAACCAAATAAAACAAATGGTGTTTGAATAGTACAGGTTACACATATATCACAAAAGCGAGGTTAGGATTATATAATATGTGTGTAACATAAAATACATAATGTTTACATATGCTTGCTGTAACCTTTCAGATTGAATTCCTGGGTCTCCAGGGACAGAGACTGTTTCTCCATTTTGGTGAGTTCAATGTGAACTCTGCCAACTTTATTGCCCATTCTTCCCACTGCTGCCCCATTCTGCTCACCTTCCAACCCACTTCTGGAGAAATCCCATTTCTCAACCTTCCAACCCTGCCAAACCAGACTAAACCCCATCCACATTATGATGCAAACTGCATAATTTCAACACTCTGATCCTTAGCCCCATGTGTTTCTCCGGGGGCTAGGTACAAGAAAGTTCCCAGGTGTGGAGATGTCTAACATCCAAGGGGGTTTAAGGAGCTAGTGTACTGGTGAGCAATGTTCGGCACTCTAGATGGAGTGTCAAAAATTACCTACCTTTAAAGCAGCACCATGAGTTGGGAATCTGGTTGTCAACACTACATAAACAGATAGCCACACGAGGAAATTTTAGGTGGATACTGTGAACACGGAATTCATTGGAGACAGCAGAACGACAGGACCGAGGGCCAACAAGACCACGCCAGAAACGAATTACCACCTTCAAGTATTTCTGTTTATGAACCAACATACAAGAAACGTTCTGGTGAGCAGTTACTATATCTCTATACGAATTGTCTGTAACCAGTACCTCTCACTTATCCCCTATCCCATGGGATAGACGGACATCTACTCTTTGGGGTTGTTTGAGTGTATCTCATTGTGAATTGCAGATATCATGCCTGCATCCCATATCGCCCTGGTCCTTCATACCAAGTCCCATCAGGCTCTGCCAAACTTTGTCCATGTACCGTTCTTAGGGACTAATCAGAGTTCGTATTTGGTTGTGTCCTATAGTTATTACGGGATAATCACCTTTTATTATATACTAGTTGAACAGCCCGTTACACGGGCCACAGTGCCACTGCCACCCGGTCGCGGGGCGGTCATGCACAGTGCAGACTGCCCACGCCGCGGCTGATACAGAGCTGGACGCTCCTTCAGAGTGCCCAGCTCTGTATCAGCAGCGGCGCGGGCAGTCTCTACTGCGCATGTCGCGGCGTTACACACAAATTAGCGAATTATTATATAGGATTGATGTATGTGTATGTTTATCTGTCTATTTAATTTCTTGCCATACTTTTTTTGATAACTTCACTTAGACTCCCACTTGCACTGTCTTCCCTGTTTGTGTTGTCAAAACTACTGCCCTCTTCTTTTCTGTATAACCCCCTACCCTTCTACCTTATTCTGTTATTCAAAAAATGAATAAAGAATACTAAAAAAAAGAGAAAGAGAAAAGCAGACACAATTTGGATTTAACCCAAGTTCAGTGGTCAAGAACAGCCAAAGGTCAAGGATTGGGATATTTCTCCCTTTGAGCACAGATGGGCCAATAAAAATGAATGAGCCACTGACTAACTCACCTGTGCTTAATCAGGGAAATCTCGGGCTTTCGGTGGCCATTGAGGATCACACTTGGACACCCCTGATCTAATTTTTGCTAATTGGTGGGTTGAATATCTAGGTATCCTAAGGGTTAATTTTTTTCTATGAACTTATAGACATCTCCGCTATATCTAAAAGGGAATAAAGCTCTCACTAAACACTATTGGGAGAGGATTAGGGTAGAGTACCCTTCTTCTGGCTGCCAATGTAAAGAGATGCCATTCATGCAGTCTGGAGTCATTACAGCCTTGAGAAGTTGAAGCTTTTATGTGAGAACTGTGGGTCAAGCCTAGAATGTTGGCATCACTCTCATTACTCTTCAGCAGAATGCAGGGAGGCAGCACTCAAATGATTGTGGGAATATCTGGGAAAGTGCCTAAGCTCAGAAAAGGTTAAGTGGCTTGGTCCTTTTTACTAAAAGTGTCTTTATTTTACATGCACACTTCTTCTGCGAGGATTGAAAGGACACGAGAAATCAGAACACCCAGTGTAATATGGAAAACACTGTGATATCTGTTTATCAGAACACTTGGAAGCCCAGTTCATACAATGTTCATTTGAGAGTAGGTTCTTTTTCCTCCCCTTTGGAATTTTTGCAGAAAAAGAGCATTATTTATCCTTTCTGTTCAAATTATTGATTCTAGGAACACAAGGTGAACCTTACCTGTGGAAGGTTAAGCTCATTGTTTCCAAACTGTGCACCATGTTCCTGATGTTCCTATATACACATTATCATATATGCACACATGCATCATCTTGCACTCATATACACACACTCACTCACCTCACTCCATCAAACTGAAGAGGACAGTATAAACTGCAATCTCGTAGGAATTGTTGAGGTGTGCCAGATTATCATACTATTAGCCTAACTTTAAACTGTCTGTTTTGGACAGTGCACAGGGGCTGTACAGTGATAATTTGGGGGTGTCGAACCAATAGAATATTAGGAAAGTCTACTGACTAATATTGATAATAATATCTCAATCCACAAAACCGAGCACTTCCCAAACTTAAAATATATTTTATTGTATCAAATATAAAAACAGCATACTGTCGGTTGTCATCCGACGTTTCAGTCCATCCTCGGACTTTCTTCAGGGATACAGCATTACAGCCTACCTAGTATGCGTCTCTCTTATTGTTTGGTTTGGCGCCGAAACTGCGCTATGCAGTTGCCGTAGCAACCCCCAACGCTAGTCCGGCGCCAACCCACACTCTCTCATCCTTCATCATAATACTTCACAGATAAAATCATATCATATATTTAGTATGTCACCATCCTTTGCCAGAACATTAACAATCAAATATAATCAATTAAACTGAACTGTTCATTGAGACCTTCCGGTGATCGGGATCTCAATGTATAGATCCAGTACATCTCTCTCCTTGAGAGTTTCATCTCTCTATCACCACCCCGCGGTGATGATTTCACTACCTCAAAAGGGAAACATTTTAGATCGTTGATACTATGTCTCAACCTAATAAAGTGTCTGGCAACCGGTGATCTCTTCAATTGTTCCTCAGGCACTGTATTGTTGAGACCCCTAATAATCAAAGATCTATGCTCCGTAACCCGCTGTCTGAATGGCCTGCTAGTTTTGCCTACATAACACATGTTACAAGGGCATAACAACAAATATACCACAAATGATGTTTTGCAAGTAATGTAATCTTTTACTTTCACGTTGTATCCTACTTTAGGAACAACAAAACTCGATCCAGATATCATGTGTAAACAAGTCACACAGCCAGTGCATTTGTATACCCCTGTCTTCACAGCTTTCACTGCTGTTTTATACTTATCAACGGGATCAGAATGCACAATCTCATCACGAATACTTCTCGCTCTTTTGAACCCAAAACGTGGAGGCTGTGTGAACATGTGACCTATATCTGGATCACTTGTCAAAAGGTTCCAATTTTGTGAAACCACCCTCTTAAAATCTTTGGATACATCTGTGAAAGTAGTGGTAATCATCATTCTATCCTTCTCTTCATTATTCTCTTTCTTAGGTGTTAATAGTGCCTTTCTATCTAGAGCTGCTACTTCATCGATCTTTTCTCTTATATCACCCATTTTGTAACCTCTCTCCATGAATTTGGCACCCATCTTATTTAATTGATCCATGAAATGATGGATCAATTAAATAAGATGGGTGCCAAATTCATGGAGAGAGGTTACAAAATGGGTGATATAAGAGAAAAGATCGATGAAGTAGCAGCTCTAGATAGAAAGGCACTATTAACACCTAAGAAAGAGAATAATGAAGAGAAGGATAGAATGATGATTACCACTACTTTCACAGATGTATCCAAAGATTTTAAGAGGGTGGTTTCACAAAATTGGAACCTTTTGACAAGTGATCCAGATATAGGTCACATGTTCACACAGCCTCCACGTTTTGGGTTCAAAAGAGCGAGAAGTATTCGTGATGAGATTGTGCATTCTGATCCCGTTGATAAGTATAAAACAGCAGTGAAAGCTGTGAAGACAGGGGTATACAAATGCACTGGCTGTGTGACTTGTTTACACATGATATCTGGATCGAGTTTTGTTGTTCCTAAAGTAGGATACAACGTGAAAGTAAAAGATTACATTACTTGCAAAACATCATTTGTGGTATATTTGTTGTTATGCCCTTGTAACATGTGTTATGTAGGCAAAACTAGCAGGCCATTCAGACAGCGGGTTACGGAGCATAGATCTTTGATTATTAGGGGTCTCAACAATACAGTGCCTGAGGAACAATTGAAGAGATCACCGGTTGCCAGACACTTTATTAGGTTGAGACATAGTATCAACGATCTAAAATGTTTCCCTTTTGAGGTAGTGAAATCATCACCGCGGGGTGGTGATAGAGAGATGAAACTCTCAAGGAGAGAGATGTACTGGATCTATACATTGAGATCCCGATCACCGGAAGGTCTCAATGAACAGTTCAGTTTAATTGATTATATTTGATTGTTAATGTTCTGGCAAAGGATGGTGACATACTAAATATATGATATGATTTTATCTGTGAAGTATTATGATGAAGGATGAGAGAGTGTGGGTTGGCGCCGGACTAGCGTTGGGGGTTGCTACGGCAACTGCATAGCGCAGTTTCGGCGCCAAACCAAACAATAAGAGAGACGCATACTAGGTAGGCTGTAATGCTGTATCCCTGAAGAAAGTCCGAGGATGGACTGAAACGTCGGATGACAACCGACAGTATGCTGTTTTTATATTTGATACAATAAAATATATTTTAAGTTTGGGAAGTGCTCGGTTTTGTGGATTGAGATATTGTTATACCTTGTTTAAAGCCTGGAAGCACTCACCACTAAATGCAGAGATACGTGTGCAGTGATACTTGAAAAGGTGTTAATATTGATAATATCCATGAGACCATGTTGTTTCATATGACACCACTGAGTTTTAAAAGAGAATGTTTGTAACGTTGCCTCTTCAGCTATTGGCAGATATAGAGGAGTAGTAAGCCAATCGCATACAAGAATGAGAGGGTGTATGATGAACTATAAATTCTTGATATAGTGACTTAAAGTCATGAAACATATTGAGCTATTGAGCTATCAAATCATCACAGCATGATTGTTTTAATATATGCTTTTAAAGAAAAAAGCATTTTATGCCATACAAATTATTGGTGTGGTCAGTACACATTGGGGTGACCACATTTCCATTCTGTCATTCAGGATCATGGCGGAGAGGAGAGCAGCAGAGTATTAGTTCTTGGCACGAGCACAGCTATGTGGGAGGGGTCACTGGACATCAGTGTGCAATCTAGAGACTAGATGGAGAACTGCCCATTGACTGCTGTGACAGAAAGCAATCTGTCTAATCATGCCTAAAGCCTTAGACTAGTATTACACTACAACAATAATGCACTGCAGATCCTGTTCAATGTCAAAATAAAGACTCAGTTCTCTAGTGTTTAAAGCTCTGTCTGGAAGCCATTTTCTTGTAGCCCAGCAGAGGCATCACTTCCTGTTACAGTAGACAATGGACAGTTCTCTTCTAGTATTTAGAACTCTGTTCTCTAGAGTCTTCATTCCAGGACTTTGTATTGTCCCTGAAGGGGGCTGCCAGGGACAAGGGACACACACATTTAAAATCAGGGACTGTCCTGGGCAATCAGGGACACATGGTCACCCTAGTACACATATTAGGAATCCATCTAGGAATATCCAGAAAATGGCATATCCAGCGATTTCCTAAGAAGGTGGACACCGGTGTTTCTGAGAGACACCGACACTGGGGTGTTGTCCAATGTCTGCCCTCAAGCTGTGGAGCCTGGTTTAAAGGGATAGTAATACTTCGTTTTAACTTTATTTTATTTTGTAGGCATTAAAAAAACATGAAGAATGATATAAGTCTTATCTCTCAAACCTTTATGGTTTAAGAGATATTCACAAGCAAAGTGTCCCCCTCCCACCCCTTTTACTGATGTAACACTTCTCATCCAGGGCAGAAGGGAGATGCCCAGGTAGACTGCAGAGAGGGACAATCTTCAATTAAGATAATGGAAAAACCTGAAAAGCTTGTCAAGGGGGGCAGGGCTTTCATTGTTCTCATAGGAATAAGAGTGTCCCCTTCTGTTATCTGTCCAGTCTATGGACTGCATTCCACATCTGAGAAGAGATTGTTTACAGTAGGTAAAAGGGGCAGGAGGGGGAAATTTTGCTTGTGAATATCTCATAAACCATAAAGGTTTGAGAGATAAGACTTATATCGTTCTTCATGTTTTTTTAATGCCTACAAAATAAAATAAAGTTAAAACGAAGTATTACTATCCCTTTAAGCCTCTGAATATTGTGAGTATTTCTCTTATCACAGTGGGGTTTTTTGGAACACAAAACTCAGAGACTGTGTGTGCTGCCTCTCTTTGGTTTTCTTTTGTTTGTTACAAGCACAAGAGGACCTCAGTTACATTTGTGTCCATCCCTTGCACCACCTGTACATTCATAAACAAGAGAAATGTGGTAGGTGGAGAAACAATTTAGTTAGAACAACAGAGAGGTGGTATGAACAGATATTGGAGAATCTAGTCCCAACAACATCAGGAATTAAAGAGGTTGTATACCCCGGATTTAAAGGGTCTAGACTTAAGATCACTACATGTTTATACTATTGCCAACTGTAACTGTATAATCCAGAACTCAATATTTACATCCTTTAATCAGATTACTTACTGAAGAAGAATGAAAATCACATGGAGCAGAATCAAAAGGAGGCTTGGTGATTTTATGACAAGCTTGGTACATATTAAAGACCGGGTTCCGAGTGTTAAACGTCAGACGTTGATAGCTCATTTTTTTTCTCAGATATTGATGTGATAGCAGTGGCTCCTGAACAACAATGTACATTTCCGATTCTATTGAAACGGTTGATCTTGAAGTAATGACCTGGAAATGAACAGGCTCTTTCCTTTATTGTAAAATACTCTGTGTATCGTCAGATTGAGTTACAGGAATATATGCTTGACTTACCTTTGTAAAAAGGGAAAAATAATTTTGTTCCAGAGCATGAACACCTTGTCAACCCATCGGCGGTTTAACCCTTTGAGTGCCAGAGGGTTGTCCAACGCAATGCAATTCTGGAGCAAACCAACTGTACCATACGGAACAAGAAAATTCCCCAAATTCCCACTGATTTAAACGGGGCCTTTTAATTGTAGAGAGGTCTCCATTATATTGCATTCAATGGGTAAAATCTCCATTTAAATCAATGGGTCATTTTACCTGCTCGCCTTGATGCAGTTTGCTGTAGAATTTGTATGGCAGCATCACTGGATTTTCACACTCATCTGCACCCAATGCTGAGTTTTCACACCTGGGGGTATATGCACTAAGGTGTGATAAAGAGGAAATCACTTCTCCAGTGAGGAGAAACTCTGAATTCCTATGCTATTCAATGGAACCTATGCACTAACTTGAGACATCTTACTGAGCAAGTTTCATAGAATAACATAGGGGCTGGAGAGTTTATCTTACTAGTGAGGTTAGAAATATTTTTATCATACATTGGTCAGACAATTTGTTTGCATTTGGGAGCAGATCTAGAGGATTCTATACCTCCCAAATATCCATCTTTAGGAGATATTAAGGGTCCCAAGTATCCTTCTTTAAGATATATTAGGGGTCCATACCTCCCAAGTGTCCCTTATTAGGAGATATTAGGGGTACATACCTCCCAAGTGTCCCTCTTTAGGAGATATTAGAGGTCCGTCTTCCCAAATGTCCCTCTTTAGGAGATAGTAGAGGTCCGTACCTCCCAAGTGTCCCTCTTTAGGACATATTAAGGCTTCATACCTCCCAAATGTCACTCTTTAGGTGATATTAAGGCTTCATAGCTCCTAAGTGTCCCTCTTAGGGAGATATCAGGGGGTCCATACCTCCCAAGTGTCTGTCTTTAGGAGATATTGGGGCTGAATACCTCTTAAGTGTCCCTCTGTTTTAGAGATCAGACTGTGGGTATATAAGTGTATAACTTTGCTCTACAGCAATAAAACTCACATGAATGTTTTTTTAAACATCAATGTATGTGTTTATACATCAGTCTATGTAAAAAGCAATATATTTGGTCTCACTCTGAATCATTTATTTAGTTACACCATGAGGTAGGTGTTAATAGGTCATGAAATAACATAAAAATGGTCAGTAATGTCCTGTCCACCAGCCACACCACCAGTAACACTATTGAAACACAAGTGTCCCTCTTTGGCCATATGAAATGTTGGGACGGATGGGATTCCAAACTGTGTTATATGGAAGGAAACATTTCTTCTTCACTGTGAAGGGCCCTTTCCACTGTTGCTGCATTATTAAAACAACCCTATCTCTCCCAACCCATGCAATGTCATTTGTGTCATGTTAGCATGTGTGGGAGTTTTATATATATATATATATATATATATATATATATATATATATATATATATATATATATATATATAAAAGAACAAGAAGGAGGGCAGCACCCGTGGGACTTGTACTAAGGTGATAATTTATTAGACAAAATGGCGACAGACAAGGTCAACGTTTCGGCTCCCAACGAGCCTTTCTCAAGACGTCTTGAGAAAGGCTCGTTGGGAGCCAAAACGTTGACCTTGTCTGTCGCCATTTTGTCTAATAAATTATCACCTTAGTACAAGTCCCACGGGTGCTGCCCTCCTTCTTGTTCTTTTACATGGAATTACTTGGGATTGTGCACCTGGGCAGAAAGAATGTTTTAGAGTGAGTGCCTTCAACTTCTACACTTTGTTATATATATATTGTTTTATCAAATTCATGTAACATCCAGTGCTGTTCATGGAGATTCTGTAACGCTCATCTCGCCCTCTCCCATTGCTCGTGATGATTAATGCTTCATTTGTTCTGAACAGTCTTCAGCTTTCATTTCTATTACACTTTCCCACTGGGATGAGGTTTCTAAGATATTTAACAGTTGCTAAGGCAGAAATCCAGCCCACTTCAGCGCACAGAAAAAGATTGGCCATATCATTCCTTAAAACCGACCTTTTGCAATGCAATTGCTTAACCCTTTGAGTTTCAGAGAGGTATCCAATGCTTTGCAACGCAATGAGAAGGAATCGCAGATTGCTTGTCTTGTTATTTCGGGTGATGGATATGTGCTTGGAAAAAATATAATAAGAAAACTGGAATTTTTTTAACAGTATCAACCCTACGTTTTTTATGAAAGTACTTTACATTCAAGATCAATACAAAGAACTAGCCAATGAATTATTTAAGCAAAGAGCTGAGCTAAGAACAAGAGGTCCTCCATTAAGACTAGAGGAAAGGCGCTTTCTACTAAAACAAAGGCAGGGATTCTTTACAGTAAGGGCGGTAAAACTATGGAATTCTTTGCCTCGCATGTTTTACTTGCAGATAATGCAACTGCTTTCAAAAAAGCAATGGATCCGTATCGAACACAGAACAATAATGAAAATTATGACAGATGGCTTCACAGCAGATAGGATGTTCATCCAGGGAAATATCTGACTGCCATTTGGAGTCAGGAAGGAATTTTTGTACCCACTTAAGGCTAAATTAGAAATTGCTCCAGAGGGTTTTTTTTTTGCCTTCCTCTGGATCAACAGGGGTGTTTTTGGCATGGGCTGGACTTGATGGACACATGTCTTTTTTCAACCTCATCAACTATGTTACTATGTTTACCAGCAAGGTACATTGAGATTGTTTCTCATTTTCAAGTATGTCCTGGGTACTCATTTTATGTACTTCAGAAGGGTGACAGGCTGATATGACCTTGCCAGGACTAGAACCTGTGATTCAGAGGTTTTATCAGATTCCACAGCTGGTGCATTAACCAACTGAGCTAACACACCAGCTCTTGTGACTGATTTAAATAACTCTTATCAGGCAATCCCAGAATCCATCACCAAAAAAAAAAAAAAAAAAGTGCCATCGTCCTTAATGACACCAACCCCCACACCCGCAGACTGGGTGGTCATTAAGGTGTTATGATAATTAATTAAGGCATGCTGTGCAGGAACTTTCAGTATTATCCCAACATTATATCCCCACTCACTTACACATCATCCTTTCAGTGCCAGGGGAGGTAGGCAATGCATTGTTGAGTAGTGTCAGTGAGTGGGAGATAATGTAGGGATAAGACATGAAGTCAGTACTAGGGGAGTGGTCAATGCACTGTCAGTGGGGGAGGTAATGTAGGTATAAGACAGGAAGTCAGTACTAGGGGAGTGGTCAATGCACTGCTGAGCAGTGTCAGTTAGTGGGGGAGGTAATGTAGCGATAAGACAGGAAGTCAGTGCTAGGGGAAGTAGGCAATGCATTGCTTAGCAGTGTCAGTGAGTGGGGAGGTAATAGAGGGATAAGACAGGAAGTTGGTTCTATGGGAGGTGGGCAATGTTTTGCTAAGCAGTGTCAGTAACTGGGGGAGGTAATGTAAGGATAAGACAGGAAGTCAGTACTAGGGGAGGTAGGCAATGCATTGCTGAGTAGTGTCAGTGAGTGGGGAGGTAATGTAAGGATAAGACAGGAAGTCAGTACTAGGGGTGGTGGACAATGTACTGCTGAGCAGTGTCAGTTAGTGGGGAGAGGTAATGTCGGGATAAGACAGGAAGTCAGTGCTGGGGGAGGTGGGCAATGCATTGCTGAACAGTGTCAGTGAGTGGGGTGATACCATGTTAGCTGCAGATAAACCAGATTAGTAGACTAAACATGATACCTTTATTGGCTAAATGAATAACTTTACAGTCCAAGACCACTTGGATTTCTTCATCAGACATTTTATAGAAATCTGAATACTTCTCTCCTTCCCCCACTATCCATTCAAATCAATGCTGATGGGTCCTCAGTATTGATTCATGAAATAATCAGTTGTATTTGGCTCATCTCAACCCCTTGAATGCTAGTGGTCACCATTGTATTGTGAATCAATGTGTTGCAGACTTCTTTAGCTTTCAAGGAGTTAAAACCCCAATTTGATGGTGATTTTTAGACAGACAGATGGATAGATAGATAGATAGATAGATAGATAGATAGATAGATAGATAGATAGAATGTGTTATATTCTTTAGTTTTGTACAGATCTGACTTGAGATAAATTATTTTTTTTATTTTTTTTCACTAGTATTTTTAACGTGAGTGGTACTTTGCAGTCCTTAGAAATTCCCCCAGGACAGAAGGTGACAGGATTATCACAGTAGCCTTAGTTGTTTCTCTCCTTTACACCACTTCAGATATGAGATTTCCCTTACTTTAGTAGCATGTACTTAATCCTACAGACAGCAAATCTCTTTTTTGATTTGATTGATTGAAGAGCTGCTACAGTAGAGTATTTGTGGAATCCTTTGCTGACATTGCAATGGAAACATGTTCAGAGGACGTATCTGCTAAACTCTTGTGCAGAGGAGTTATGGGATTGCTTTTAGCAAAACGGCTGGATTTCTTTAACTCTCTGAGCACTAGGGCAATGGTTTGCACATCCTTCAGGCACTCCAAGGGTTAATACCTTATTGTGTAAAAATAGCTTCATGTCGCATATAGCAGTCTGACTGTTCATCCACTATCCCTTAAAATTCAAGCAAGATGGGAAAAATAATCCAATGCTTTGGCCACACTTCTAATCTTTAAGGGCAACAATCACCAGGAAAATGCCCCATCAGGAGATCTGCTGCTGTGGAAGCTGACCTGTCGATTGAGTTAGTGAACACAAGGGAGCAGAAAGGGAATTTGAAAACAGACCACTTGGAATCCATTCTTGATCCCATGAGAAGAGATTGAACTGCTAGACTGATGTCCTGTAGATCATTCTGTGTCCTGAGCAATGCTTTTGGCTTTTAACCTGACAGGCAGCCCATAACGTTTGTGGCTGAGTGACATATATTCCTGGATTGTGCTCCAGCCAAGGTGGCCCATTGTCTGATATCCCAAATAGCTGATAGGAGCCATTTTACAGCTGCATAGTTAGGCTGACCATTTTTCCTTGAGACAAAAACGGGACGGGGTGTGGGACAGACTCCGTCACTCCGTGTCTGATCATATTAAGCTGCAAGCAGTAAGAACGCATTTGCTCTGTCTCTTACTAATGGTGTTCTCTCTCTCTCTGGCCAAAAAGCCTGCCTCTGAAGTAAATAGGAACTTTCTGTTTTCGTCACTCACAATAGCGGTTTTACTGTGTTTATTATACACATTGATTACCATAGATTCTTGTGACTCTTCGTCATATCACTGTCTAAGAGACTCTATGGTAATTTACCATAGACTTGAGAGTTGTAGACAGTTCTGAGTCACTCGAGTTATAAGACTCTATGGTAATCAAGCTGTACAGTAAAACCACTAGTGTGACAAAAGGAAGTTACGATTTAATTTATCTTATGAGAAATAAACAAGCCGCGTTCAGTTTTTTACAAAAAAATTAAAGTTACATTTACACAATAAATTAAAGTTGTTATATTAAAAACGGGACAAAATTTATTTTTTATATATTAAAAAGACGTGACGGTCTGAAAATATGAAAAAAACGGTACTGTCCCGTTTAAACCGGTACGTATGGTCAGCCTATGTATAGTGCAACCCCCATTTTTGTTATTAAGTCTTCTCCCATAGAAAATACAAATATGACTAATATCTGTGATCTGCGGTCTAGATGGTCAAAGCCAGTCTACTCTAATATCAGATCCTGTTTCTTCTCAAATATTCCAGTAGAAATTTTCAGTGCCTTAAAGGAGCAGTAACATTTTTTTATAAGAAAAATTGTAGTGCTTTTCCTGCTGAGTAAAAGAATGGTGCTCATACTGCTGGGAGATGTGCCTTTCCAAAGTTATTACAGTTTAAACTGTTTTTTATATTAACAGTGCTCTATGGTGGCTAGATTTCAATTACTTATTCTGTTGCATTCAGTGGAAGAGGTGAGTCACTGACAAACTGTTCTCCCTAAAATGCGATAGAAAACGCTGAGTCATCTTTCTTTTGGAACTTTCTGGAAGTAATGATGCTGTTACTCACTTCCTGACAACTTGAACTGTTATACATTTTGAATAACACAACTGACAGCAGTGGGGGTGTCCTTGTTTTACTCAGCAGGAAAAACTCTATAACATATAGATTTTCATAAAATAGTTTACTGCTCCTTTAAGGTTTGATGTTGCAAGGTTTGATGCAAAATGTCAGTGGACCTCATTCATCGAGAGATGTAATTCTGGAGCAAACCAACAGAATTATAGGGGAGAAACTAAACTCCCCATTAGGACTTTTAACCCCTTGAATGCCAGAGAGGTCTACAACACATTGCTTTGCACAATGCATTGGAGAATTCCCTATCATTCAAGGGGTTAAAATCCCCTTTTAAATCATTGGGGATTGTTAGTACTCCCCATAGTGCAAATAGTTTGCCCCAGAATTCCTCCGTATTTCCTTTGAACATGAGGCCCTATTAAGTGACTTTGGAACAGCTGCATAACACCCCAGCACAGATCTCTAATGTTGTCTTGTGGGGCGCACATGGTCCCAATGCATTATGTTTCATAGAAAAACATATGCATGCTAAATATTTAACAAATATACACACCATATGATTGAAGAGAGGCGATTAATCATGTGCAATAAAGTGAGAGAAAATAAACATGAGATATTTACTGTTCTCAGTATTCAGCAACAGGGGTGGGCTAATGTCTAACTACAGTTCCCAGCATTCTTAGTGGGCCGCAGCCTGTTGTTGTTGGTTAAATACAATAAAGAATAAAATTATTATGGTATCTGACTGATGTATGAAGGATGCACGTCTGTGTATGTGTGTGTGTGTGTGCATGTGTATTTGTTTTTATGTCTGTTTATATACTTGTCGGTGTACGTGTGCATGTATGTTTGTGTGTGTGTATGCTGCAGCTTTATCTTTACATATATATATATACTAGTTGAACAGCCCGTTACACGGGCCACAGTGCCACTGCCACCCGGTCGCGGGACAGTCACGTTCAGTACAGACTGCCCGCGCCACAACTGATACAGAGCTGGACTCTCCTTCGGAGCGCCCAGCTCTGTATCAGCCGCGGCGCAGGCAGTCTCTACTGCGCATGACTGCAGCACGCGTAGCAGTGTGTACTGCGCATGTCGCGGCGTTACACACGATTTATCAAATTATTATATAGGATATATATATATATATATAGTATTAATACTGTATGAAGGTTACAAACCAGGTAAACCAGGATGACATATGGAATTCTTTGCTGCAGGATGTTGTACTTGCAGATAATGCAACTGCTGCAAAGGATACAGGTCTAGCACAGAACAATATTGAAAATTATGACAGATGGCTTCAATGCAGATAGGATGTTGATCCAGGGAAATATCTGACTGCCATTTGGAGTCAGGAAGGAATTTTTTTACCCACTTGGGGCTAAATCGGAAATGGCTTCAGATGGCTTTTTTGCCTTCCTCTGGATCAACAGGGGCATTTTTGGCATGGGCTGGACTTGATGGACACATGTCTTTTTTCAGTCTCATCAACTATGTTACTATGTATGTTACTATGTTACACTTTTTATCCCTATGTGTTGCATACTCCCTCTGGCACTCAATGGGTTAAACCTATGTCCATGATGTAGGTCCTTTCAGGCCTTCTTTGTGTTTCCCCTTTCCATCTTGTCACCTGATATTGTATTGGATAGCTGTCCTGCACTGGCATTGGCCTACCTGATTTGCCCACTTGGAGGTTGTAATGAGCAGCAGAACCTTCATAGGCTGCAGTGTAGAAATACTGTGCTGCAACTTCTATGCATTCTGTGTGGAGATGTTGACACAGGCTGCTGCGTTCACATGAAATGACAGCTGCCTGTGTGATCTGTGAGGCTGAGCCCAACGTGTTCTACTTACAGAGCAACTTATTCCGATAGGTATTGTTCCTCTTTCGGGTAGATATGAGGGAAGAAGGATGAAGATGATGGTCACTTTAGTCCAATGACAGCTGGAGCATTGAACTTTGCTCATCCCTTCTACAGCTATAGCTCTCATTTAAAGAAGAAGTACATTTTTCTATGTAAATATATTTTATAATGATTTTCCTGCTGAGCAAAAAACGGAAACTGCTACTGCTCAGAGATTTATTTCTTCCAAAGTTATCCCAGCTCAAACGCATTCTTTTTTAATGCAAGCTGTTAGCAACAGAGCGAACTGGTGTCCAAAAGGCACATTTTCTTATCATGCACTCTATGGGATACCTTGGGGGAGATGTACTAAGGTGTGATAAAGAGGTGATAAACAGGTGACAAGTGGAGATACTTCTCCAGTGTTCCAGTTCCTACATTATTCTGCGGAGCCATTGTACTAATATTTCTCCAACATAGTTACTGGAGAACTTAAATATCTTAGTGCGTTAGTGCCGTAGAATAACACAGGAATTGGAGAAGTAATATCACCGTGGAAGTTATCTGCACTTTATCACCTCTTCGTCACACCTTAATTTTGAGTGCCAGAGGGGTACGGAATGCATTGCTTTGCAATGCGTTCCGTACCCCTCTGGCACTCAAAGGGTTAACTCGTCTTACCCCTTCAGTCAGAGCATACAGAGTTCCACTGTAAGTGATTGAAACAACACCACTTGAGACCATACCGCTCCACATTTCAAATGACCAAAGGAGGGCACATATGTTTAAGGTGGTGTTGCTCAGGGCAGGGCTGAATTTGTATGTTAATACACTGTCAGATGGTCGCGGGGCAGTCATGCGCAGTAGAGACTGCCCGTGCCACAGCTGATACAGAGCTGGACACTCCTTCGCTCTGTATCAGCCGCGGCGCAGGTAGGTAATGAATTAACATACAAATTCAGCCCTGCCTTGAGCAACACCACCTTAAACATATGTGTCCTCCTTTGGTCATTTGAAATGTGGGGAGGTATGGTCTTCCCTGTAATAAGGCTAAATTCCTGACACGTCTGTGTATATATTTGAAGACACAATTTCCCATTCTTGTCACTAGTTAGGAATAGTATTCTGATAAGCTACTTGTACAAATTTTATTGATGCTTCACACCACCATTGCTGAAAGTCATCCAGCTGAAATGTTCCCTGCTGTGACATACACGGTAAGACAGCCTGTGTGCATCCACAGTGGTCCATCAACTGCAAATGTATGAACCTATTGATTTATTACTCTCAGCAAGAGCCCAATACACCTGTCCTCAAACTCTACTGTTTACTACTGCTACCATCTGCTGGTTCATTCCTATTATTTCTACTGATCTCACATAGAATCTGATGACTAAGAGGAACTGGAGTCATTATGAGGCAAAGCATCTGAACTCTAGGGAACAAATGCATATTCCCAATGATTTAAATGTGGGGGTTAACACCTTAAATACTAGATGCTTCTCCAATACCTTGCTGTGGGTACTGGGAGTTTTTATTTACATATTGTTTGGGTGAGTACTATGAAGTGGAGCAATTGTAAAGAAAAGCATCACCACTGTCAGTGACAAACAACATATCCATAGACTTAGTGGGGGATTTTAATTCCTTTAAATTTAGAGAGACCTCTAACACACTGCAAAGCAATTAATGCACTGAGAGACGGCCCAGGAGTTCCCCCACTGCACACTGGTCAGATATCGGCTATCAGTAGCAATAGTTGTAGTAGCACACACATATACATACTTTCATGCACACACACACAGAAGAATTTACATAAAATGGGAGATTTGGAAAACTGATATGAAGTTTAATGTGGGAAAGTGTAAAGTCATGCATCTGAGTAGGACAAATCGGAATGCTACTTATGAACTTAATGGATTCATTTTAGGGCCTCGTTGCTAGAGAAAGTCCTGGATATCTGTGTATACTACAAACTTGGACATAGTGATTATTGTCCTATAGCAGTAGCCAGAGGCGTAACTAGAAGCCTCTGGGCCCTGGTGCAAGAAGTGTCACGGGCCCCCTCCTACCACATTGGCCCCCCTTGACCACAATGCCCCTCAATCTTCACAATGCCCCCCATATCCTACCTACTACCTGGAGCTCCCGCGCGGTCCTCTTAGTAATGCAGAGCGCTGGGAGATGATGTCATCTCCCAGCGCACTGCATTACTAGAGAGCCAGAGGGAGATTGCAGGTGCCAGGTGGAGGGGTTGCAGGGGGCGGCCGGGCCCCTGGAGTGCACGGGCCTGGTCACAGGTGCGACCCCTATAGTTACTCCACTGGCAGTAGCAAAAGCAAACAAAATCCTGTCTTGCATAAAAGAGGTATTGTAGTAAGAGTTGAAAACATTATTTTGCCATTATACAAATCATTGGAAAGACCTCACCTCGAATATACAGTGCAGTCTTGGGCACCAGTTCTGAAAAAGGATATACGTAGAGGTGGAGAGGGTACAGTGAAGAGCAACAAAATTAGTTAAGTGAATGGAGGACTTGAAATGTGAAGAATGAATAGATAAACTTGGTTTCTTTACACTAGCGAAAAGACACCTAGGTCGGGATATTTTTACACTGTATTATATGTGAGGATGTCTCTGGTGAGCTTTTTATTCCAACACCTGATCAAATAACTATGAGTCACCCTTTACGGTTAGAGGAAAGGAGGTTTCAAATTCAGCAGGGGAAAGGTTTCTTACAGTAAGGCCTGTTAAATTGTGGAATTCCTTGCCAAAAGATGTGGTACCTGTGCATCCTGGTGTTCTGTGTCTGTGGTACCTGCACATGCTTCTCTTTTGTATATGTGGTACCTGCACATCCTACTGTTCTGTGTCTGTGGTACCTGACCATGCTTCTCTTCTGTATATGTGGTACCTGCACATCCTAGTGTTCTGTATATGTGGTACCTGCACATCCTAGTGTTCTGTATATGTGGTACCTGCACATCCTACTGCTCTGTGTCTGTGGTACCTGACCATGCTTCTCTTCTGTATATGTGGTACCTGCACATCCTAGTGTTCTGTATATGTGGTACCTGCACATCCTAGTGTTCTGTATATGTGGTACCTGCACATCCTAGTGTTCTGTGTCTGTGGTACCTGCACATCCTAGTGTTCTGTATATGTGGTACCTGCACATCCTAGTGTTCTGTATATGTGGTACCTGCACATCCTAGTGTTCTGTGTCTGTGGTACCTGACCATGCTTCTCTTCTATATATGTGGTGCCTGCACATCCTACTGTTCTGTGTCTGGGGGGCAATGTGGAAATGATGGGGCAATATGGATCTGATGGGGGGCAAGATGGAGATGATGGCAATGTAGAGATGATGGGGCAATCTATGTGAGGGTAAGTTGGAGCTGATAGCAATATGGAGCTGAGGGGGCAATATGGAGATGATGGGGGCAATGTGAGGGCAATATGGAGCTAATGGGGCAATATGGAGCTGATGGGGATAATGTGAGGGTAAGTTGGAGCTGATGGGGACAATATGGAGATGATGGGGGCAATGTGGAGCTGATAGGGGCAATATGGAGCTGACAGGGGACAATGTATGGGCAACATGGAGAAGATAGGGGGCAATGTGGAGATTAGGAGCATTGTGGGGGTATCCAGGTATCCAGTGGAGATGGCCAAAGGGGGGGGGTGGCTTCAGATTTCTGTGCCTACAGGCTCCTGAGATGTAAATTATTTTCTTTTTTTTAAATATATATTTTGAATAAATAATTATGAAAGGTGCCCTTTTTTTCATTTGAGCCCCTGCCCCCAAAATGTCTGTGCACGTCCCTGCAGAGAAATCTTGTTTGGGTGTGTAAGAAGTGATTGTTCTGCATTATATTTAAATGGACTCAGATTAGGAAATAGCCTGTCTGAACAGTAGGTTCTAACCTCAGTATATTAAAGTGGAACTTCCACCTTAATTCAAGTTTGCATATTTGAAAACTGCATTAAAAACTGCCTATATGTCATGTTAACCAAAAAAGCCAGCAAATGTACTGTTCAGGAGATATTCACAATTCTTTCATATGGTAATATATGCTAAATCTGGTCCCTGTAACATTTTCATCTGCCAATTAAGCTAATCAATGATGTTTCATATGCTAAATAAGCATTTTCAGTAAAGTGTCATATGCTAATTAAGTTCTCAATGACATTTCCTATTCTAATGAAGCTTTGTGCAGTACCAGGAAATGTTCACTTTTACTTTGCCCAGAAATAAGTGTGAATATCTCTTAAACTATACATCTGCTGGACTTTTGGTTAACATGTCCTATAGGCAGGTTTTAATGCAGTTTTCAAATATGCAAACTTGAATTGAGGTGACAGTTCTACTTTGATCTCACAAACAGTTATCTTTTTAGGATAGCATACACATTCATTAAAAATATATGTTTAGGATTAGATTTTAAGAATCTAGCATAAAGTAACTACATTTTACAGATATTAGCTGGAAGTACATGATGTTTAAAATTATATAATCCAAGTTAATTTTTTTAGGTGTTTGTGTCCCTTTAAAGGGATAGTAATGTTTCAAAATAAAAGCAGCTCCAATTAATCTTCCTAGTATTTGGGACATGGAGAGTGTTATTTCAATACTGTCAGAGTTGTAGTTCAAGAGTAATTGAATGATAAAGTGTCCCCCTCCCACCCCTTTTACCTAGTGTAAGCCACCTCCCCTCAGATGTGGAATCTGGCCCTGGGACAAGACAGTTCACATCAAGGGACAATCTTCTTACTGTGAACATAAAGAAAACCATGCCCCCTTGACAGGTTGTTCAGGTTTTTCCTTATGATCACTGAAGATTGTCCCTCTCTGTGATCCATCCGGACAGTCTTGCTGCTCTGAGGTCAGCAGTGTTATATGAGTAAAAGGGGCGGGAGGTGGATACTTTATCATTCAATTACTCTTGTACTACAACTCTGACAGTATTGAAATAACACTCTCCATGGCCCAAATACTATGAAGATTAATTGGAGCTGCTTTTATTTTGAAACATATCTATCCCTTTAAGGAATAAATGTGAATTATTGTAGTAAACTCCCTAAAATAAACAACAAAATCAATGCAGTATTTTAGAAATCTTAAGTCTTACTGAAGAAATCAGATCTGCTAGGTTAGTGATTCTCAAACATTTCACAGTGGTGGGAAACCAGGTAGCACACTATCATTCAAACTGCTTAACCCCTTAAAGGGGAACTACCACCCACCAGCTCCAAAAGGGACTGACAGCGCAGGCGCACGGATGTCACTCTGACGAGATGTCCGTGCTTCCTGCTACTGTGAGCCTCCGAAAAACTGGAAAATCTTTGAAACCAGGTAATATTTCTGGCGACTAGCGCTACTAAGCAGCCAGTCGCCAGATGAAGAATTAATTAATGTAAAGTTATCGTGGGGTGGTAGTTCCCCTTTAAATGCTTTGGAGAGCTGTCTAGCATAAAATGAGCTAAAGTCAAACAATGGTAGCACAGTAACATAGTTGATGAGACCTCTTTTGCATTCAAGGGGTTAAATGCTCCATTTAACCCTTTGAGTTTCAGAAGGGAAATCACTGCACTGCTCTGCAATGCATTGGATACCCCACTCTTACTCAAAGGGTTAAAGCAATATAATTGTTTTATTTGCTCTGTAAAATGTTGTTGGTTTGCCTCCCAGAATTGTTTCATCTTTACTTTATACATATGGCCCAATGAGTCTTGATAAAAACACCAGTTGGGGAAAAGAGAATCTATTTTTTATAAATAGAATCCAAATTTAGGCAAGAAAGCGATTCTTTCCCAAAGCAGAAAGTGTCAGCCGACATATAAATTGTATTATCCTGATAAATTTCTAGACGCATCCTCTGGTGCATAGAAACACAGAAAGTAAAATTGGATTATCAGCCTGGTACTTTGGTCTGTAAGCAAATCCTCCCAGTGCAGAGAAGCCACTGGCAATAGGTTAGGCTTAAGTGAATTTGCCTGTCAGATTGCAGTTCTTTGTTCAGTACCTGAACCTGGCTGTGGTCTTATTAAAGGGGAACATGCCCTTGAATTAAGTGGCTCTGAATTTGATTAATAGGAGGACTTGCTTAGGAATTTGTCTTTCATAAATAAAATCAAATGTTTTATTTTATGTTGATTTATTTGCATTTGAACTCTTCTTTAGAAGATAACTGAAGAGGAACATGTTACTGCTTTGAGAAGATTCTCTTGATCCATTAAAGGGACAGTAATGTTCCAGAAAAAATATTTAGCATTTTGTAGTTCTTAAAAAGTTGAATTGAATGCAAAAAAACCCTGTCTATCAAACCGCTATGGTTTGAGAGAAATCTGCATTCAAAGCTTGACATTTACAGCTGATGGCAGGAGATCCGTGTCGGCCGAACCGCAATCGTGTTATTTAAAACAAATTGCTTCATTGGAGTGGTCTACAATGTGTACCTAGTTTGCAAGCACACTTTGTAGACCATTCCAATGAAGTCATTCATTTTAAATAACACGATTTCGGCTCTGCTGAAGAGCCTTCTCATGTTGGCCAACACGGATCTCCTCTGACAGCAGGAAACATCAAACTTTGAATGTAGATATCTCTCAAACCGCCCCTTTTACTGATGTAACACTGCTCACCTCAGAGCAGCAGGGTGTGTCCAGGGGGATCACAGAGAGGGACAATCTTCAATTCAGATAAGGGAAAAAGCTGAAAAACCTGTCAAGAGGGGCAGGGTTTTCATTGTTCTCACAGTAAGAAGATTGTCCCCTTCTGTTATCTGTCTGGTCTATGGACTGGATTCCGCATCTGAGGTGAGCAGAGTTACACTAGGTAAAAGGGGAGGGAGGGGGAAACTTTATCATTCAATTACTCCTGAACTACAACTCTGACAGTATTGAAATAACACTCTCTATGGCTCAAATACTATGAAGATTAATTGGAGCTGCTGTTTTTGTGAAATATTACTGTCTATTTAAAGGAGAACTATCATCTTCTAACAATAAACCCTCCAGTTACATTACTATGGCCAGAAACTCTTATTGGCCCCAATGAATATTTACCTTGTGCCTTTTATCAGGAAATAAACCATCAGTATTGGGTATCATGTCCATGGAGGCAGATATGATAGGACCTCATGATCATGGTAATCGCAGCCTTTTAAGGACCTTAAAGGTATAACCCTTTGAGAAACAGAGAGGTAGCCAATGCAATGCAATGGATACATTTCTGGCACTCAAAGGGTTAAGCAAGCTGATGAAGGATTGAAGTACATTTCAAAGGAGTAAAAATGTTAGGACAAGAGGTCATAGTCTAACACTAGAGGGACATAGGTTTAGATGTGATGTAAGAAAGTTTTACTTCACTGAGAGGGCGGTAGATAAGTGGAATAGCCAACCAGCAGAAGTGGTAAAGGTTAATACATTGACGGAATGTAAACATGCATGGGATAGGCATAAAGCTGTCCTGGACATAAGACAAAGACCAAGGACCAAATAAGATTTGAAGTTTTTACATTAGGAAAAATGGGCGACTAGATGGGCCGAATGGTTCTTATCTTCCATCAAGTTCTATGTTTCTATGGATGAGATTTATAAAACCGTTCTTTGTCCTTTTGTAAGAATTGTCTTAAAGCCATGTCGATTGGTGAAAACATCAGGTTTGATTTATAAATTAGTAAGGGTATCTTTATAAATATGGAGTTATAAATGTGACACTTACGCCTGGAAGGGTTAAGAAAAGATTATACCCGATGAAAATACTATCGCAAAATTGTTACAGTTAGCAACATTTCTTTGCAAATTCATTGAACCACTTTTTTCTTCAAACCTAATGCCAGTTTGACAAAAAGTCAACTATACAGCGTTAAGGCTTCCTAAACTGGCATAATGAATTCTATAAATGCCAGCTATACTTTTAAATCCAAAATAACACTTTTTTTCACATAACTCCATTGTTCTAAATCTCCCCCTATTTTCTGATGCGCTCTGCCTGCTGCAGTTTAAAAAAATTACCTACCAGCAACTGTCCATGGAAGTGACATCCAGGGCAGAATTCAGGGGAGGGCTGGCCTGGGGGGCAGGGGGGCAATTGCCCCCTGGGCTGGACATATATCTGGGCCGGTGGGCCACTGCCTCACTAAGTCTCTCGCTTGATGCTGTAAATGGTGCTACACTAGCGATAGCTTACATCTGAAATGGAGTTACACAAATAGCACCACAGAGCTACAATCCAAGCATAACCCATTTCCCATGTAAGATATATGATATCACTACTGTAGTTTTACTGACTACAGAGCTTACAATGTATCAGTGGTGCAGCCTCATTTCATCTGTAAGCTCTGTGATATCACTTGCCTTACTTCACAACGTAATGCCAATTTTAAAATTACCTAAAGGGGGTGGACTGGGACAGTGGACTTGAACGATAGTAGAAGCCGGCCACTTGATTGTATTACCCCCCGGGCCACATGTTGCCAGCCCTCCCCTGGCAGAATTTATCTCTAGAACAAATACACAAGGGAAAAATCCATAGAGGCTATTAGTGTGTCAATAAATAAAGTGGACGATATTAGGAGATAGTAGGAAATGTTTCTTCTCCTTTCGAAACCACTCCTGAATACGCATTCAGGATTCTAGCACTAATGTAATCAAAGTGTGTCCTGTCAATGCCTTTGGGATCTTGTATATATACTCCCTTCAATTAATGACAGTCCCGTCTGCTGAATGACTCCTGAGCTCTTTCTGGGCAGAGAAACAGGAATACTGGAGAAATGTCCAACTGGCCTTCTTTGGTTGCTTGGCAGATGTTGTGTGTGCAGTTTTCCTCCCTGATTCAAAGAGGGCTTTTCCAGGATAATTATCATATGCGCTGTAGCTTTCCAGTTAACCTCATCTGTATGTGAAACATTGTGAGCCCACCCAATTTGTTTGATTAGACTAAGAAGGATATCTGTGGGTATCCTGCAGGGAAATTTGGAGATTTAGAAAGGTTCATGCTTTGTTCAGCTTCTCTTTCCCTCTCCGAGTGAAATAATCATTGTAGCCTTCCATCTTCCTAGGCACATCAGGGAGTCATTAATTCCACAAAATGCTACGGAAAGGATGGAGGATTATCAGCCCTCCATTTGATTCCCAGATCTTCCCATGCATTAGATATGTTCTTGCCTCTGTGTATGTCCTTTGTTGGAAGAAAATAAGCTGGTTCCATAACTTGATCACAAGTCCTAGAACACTTCGAAGTGGACAAGTTATTTGGAAAGTGGTTGGAAGTGTGTGTGAGGGAGGCATAGCCACGCTAACAGCACAGGGGAACAAGTATATGTAATTGTGGTGACACTTGACTAATCATACACACTTCATTTAGGAACAAACCCGTTACACAATAGAGGCCAAAGAAAAATGTCCATTGATATGAAGGATCTTTGAATCACTTGAATGCTTCACAATGCACTGGAGATGTCTCTAGCATTCAAGTGCATTAGAGACCCATTTAAATCAGTGACAATTGTGGGAATTTCTATTAGCTACCTGTGAAGGGATGCCCCTCTGGAGATTTTTTAATTTGTTTGCTGTGGTTCAGTTTGTTTGCCCCAGAATCACTCCACTTCTGTCTTTATGCAAATAAACTAAAGCTGTGTCTATCCGTTAACCCTTTTAGAACCAGAGGGTTCACAGTGCATTCCATTCCTCTTGTCCTTAAACCTTTGAACTATATATAAAAAAAAGGTCAGAAAATATGTTTGAGCCACGGCAGCACACAATCGATTCTTTTTACAGAAAGCTTCAAACAAAAGCAATTTTGTAAATTGATTTAGTGCATCAGAATCTATTTTGTGTATAGTTTTTGGCTGCAAAAAATATCAATTTTGTCAATCAAGAAAAATCAATTTTATGAGCTTGGTATCTCAGTGTTCAGTTTAACTGACGTGTACAAATATTTTAGCGTAAATTTCTTGTTAATCAATACGCTTCTTTGCAGATACTTTGTGGCTTGTGAAATGGTATATTTCACCACAAAATGAAAAATGGTGCACCCATTCCTACCCAGAAGTCTGTAAATGGAAAGGGGTCTAATTACCCACCCAGGAAGCTAACTTTTCTTTCAAAATTATTATGTATTGTATATTATGTGTGTGTACAATTTAGAATGCTGATAATAGAAATCCAAGGAATTCTCTCACACTGGATTAACCCTTTAGTTTATCTAAATGGTTTCTCTCCCTTTATCACGTCTTAGTGTATCTTCCCCCCCCTCGGAGTAATTCTGGAGAAAACCAAATTTGTCACAGGGAAGAAATAAAAAATCTCATGCAATGCGTTGTATACCCCTCTGGCACTCAAAGGGTTAAACGTGTCTCAATGCATTGGAGAACTCTCTAACATTCAAGAGGTTAACAGCTACTCCCTATGTCAATGAAATATGTATTTGTTCCCTATAGGAGCAGTTGATACGCCCCAGAATTGGTCAACTCTTGTATCTGTGATTGTTCCTTCGCACACAAGAGGATAAAGAGGCAGTGAACTCCTGAACATAATATGTAAAGTCAAATTGGCCATAGTTTTTATTATTTAATCTTACATTTTTAAAGAAGGACTACCACCCGACAAAATCTTTAGCTTAACTAAGTCCCCATCTGGCAACCAGCTGCTTAGTAGTGCTAGTAGCCAGAATAATTACCTTATTTAATAGATTTCTCCTCTCTTCCATGGGAAACAGGCAGGACAGAGCGCGGACATCTTGCCATTGTGAAGTCCGCGCGCCTGCGCTGTCAGTCCCAGCTGGGTCTAGGAGGCATTGCTAGGAGCTCCAGCTCCGGCTGGGACTGACAGCGCAGGCGCGCAGATGTCACAATGGCAAGATGCCCGCGCTCCGTGCTACTGTCAGCCATAGAAGAGAGCAGAAATCTATTAAATAAGGTAATAATTCTGGCGACTAGCGCTACTAAGCAGCTAGTCGCCAGATGGGGACTTAGTGAAGCTAAAGATTGTGTGGGGTGGTAGTTCCGCTTTAAAGGGGAACTACCACCCCTCAACAACTTACGCTTGAGTGGATGTTCATCTGGCGACTAGCTGCTTAGTAGCGCTAGTTGCCAGAAATCTTACCCGGTTCTGCAGATATCGGCGTTTTGCCGATGGTGACAGGAGCAGGAAGCACGGACGTCTCGTCACAGTGACGTCCGTGCACCTGCTCTGTCAGTCCCTTTTGGAGCCATTTGTCTCAAAACGTTATAGTTTTAGCGTTCGCAATATTTACACTCCCCCCTCCCCTTTCTCATACGTCAGCGATCTAGCTGACAGAGGCAGAATCCGGTCATTTGACCAGACAGAGGCTCTTCATCAGAGCAATAATCATGACATTTATGAACTACTTCATTGGAACAGTCTACAAAGTGTGCTTGCAAACCAGATTTCGGCTCTGCTGAAGAGCCTCCGTGTGGTCAAATGACCGGATTCTGCCTCTGTCAGCTAGATCTCTGACGTATTGGAAAGTGGAGGGGTGGGGAGTTTAAATGCTGCGAATGCAAAAAAAAGTTTTGACACATGGGAAGTAGCTTATTCTAATTCTATTATTAATATCTACAGTTGTAGAGATTTTTAAAACAAAGTATTACTATCCCTTCAATTTTTTGTTTCCAGAATGCTTTAGGCACTTGATTCTACTATGGCTATCAGGCACATTACAATAGCAGCGGTAGTTTTAAGACATAGTTTGATATTCTGTTGCCTGTGCTGCTACAAACTTCTGCCCGTTAAAATGCTAGATGGGTGCTACATTAGCTGGTAATGGAACAGAACATCCATTTACCATACTGTTGTATGTGGTGGCCATTAACATGCCTTAAAGGGATAGTAATGTTTCATAATAAGAGCAGCTCTCATTAATCATCATAGTATTTGGACTTTGGAGAGTGTTATTTCAATTCTGTCAGAGTTGTAGTTCAAGAGTAATTCAATGACAAAGTATCCCCCTCCCGTCCCTTTTACTGATGTAACACTGCTCAGCCAGAGCAGAAGGGAGGTGCCCAGGTAGATTGCAGAGAGGTACAATCTTCAATTAAGATAAGGAAAAAACCTGAAAAACTTGTCAAGAGGGGCAGGGCTTTCATTGTTCTCATAGGAAGAAGATTGTCCCCTGCTGTTATCTGCCTGGTCTATGGACTGGATTCCACATCTGAGAAGAGATGGCTTACACTAGGTAAAAGGGGCAGGAGGGGAAACTTTGCTTAAAGGTTTGAGAGATAAGCCTTATATCGTTCTTCATGTTTTTTAATGCCTACAAAATAAAATAAAGATAAAACAAAGTATTACTATCCCTTTAAGTAAATGCCTTTTCTGTCGCTCAAGCGTAACTATCACTCATATGAAAGTGTCCCCTAATTAATTTTACTATAAAGTTAAGCTCATAAATACTTTTATTATCCTTAGTAAGTCGGCACAAGATGACAGCACAGACATCTTGCTGAAGAGGCATCTGTGCGCCTACGCTGTCCGCTCCTGTCTCCTCAATGACTGGCAAGGTGCAGCTGTATTGTACTGCACAGTACAGACAGGGACGGACAGCGCAGTCGCACAGATGAGTCTCCGAAGAACTTAGATTTCTAAATAATGCCGTACTTAATAAGGGTTATAAATGGATTTATATGCTTAATGCCATAGTAAAAATGAATTGGGATGCACTTTTATATAAGTGATTGTTCCACTATAATTAAACGCCTACCAAACATAGGCATTGAGTCCCTAACGTATGGTAAAAAGCAATGACGTACAATAGAAAAGTAGTACAAACACACGCAACTAGGCATCCCTACACTAGTAACACACAAATGAATTGATATGGGGACCAAAGCCCCCATATCAGTTTATCCAAGTCTCCAAAAAAAATAAACAAATACACCTAATACCCCACCACCCAAAATACTAACAGCATCAAAAAAAAGTAACCCTTTGAGTGCCAGACAGGTATGCAACACATTGCTAGTTTCATTTGATGTTCCTACTTCTCCTGCTAATTAGTGCTAATTGTGCGACCAAAACACAATGGGCGTTTATACTCAATCTGTGTTCATGCAGCCAACACTCATTGCCAAGGAACAGAATTCCGACTCCACAACGATGTGTGTGCTGACCAGAACTCTCTCTGACAGGAATACAGGTTTTACGGACGCAAAAGAATCGAGTGCTCGGTTGGGGACAGTGCAGTGGCGTAACTAGAAGCCACCGGGCCCCCCCCCATATTCACATTGCCCCATGTCCATCTCCTACTTCCATCACCTGCTCCCGCACGGTTCTCAGTAATGCAGAATGCTGGGAGATGATGTCATCTCCCAGCGCTCTGCATTACTAGAGCGCCAGGAGATCAGCTGAGCTGCTGCGGGCGAGTGGCGATGGGTTCGCAGGGGGTGGCTGGGTCCCTTGGAGTGACGGGCCCTATTGTTGCACAACTGGGACTGTGAAATCAGGGATATTTTTATACAAAGTTGCAGCGTCACTGCAGAACGGAGTGATGTGTATGCTGAAAAGATGGCTTTTCTACATTGTTTCACTGTTTTTTATTTATTTTTTTTACCCTGTATCTGTTTTACTTTCTTTCCTGACAAAAAGCTCTCTGGAAACACATTCAGGGAGCTCCCTCTTAAGGATTAAAATTTTAAAAAAGATATTTGAAGATGTAAAAAAAAGTATAGACAATTTGAGAATCTATATTTCTCACTTGCAGAAAAATGTAAAGTAAAAATGGAGGTTGACTTTCACTTTAAATAGAGTAAAGAAATAAGAAAAATACAGGGATCAGCCTGCAGAGATCATGCTGCTCCTGTAATTTAATGTGAAGCAGATAATGTGAATCTCCCAGGAGGATTTGCACTTTACAAGTGGAAAGGAGAGAGACGCTCCCGGACTCCCACTGACACTACAAGAAATGCTGTTTGGATGACTTTTTTCCCTATAAAATGTTATTTGATTCTTTTTTTTTCTTCATTCCTCATTGGTACAAAATAATCAGGAAGAGAAATTAACCCAAGGGATGCTATATAGGTTTCCAGAACATTGCTGTGCAATATACTGAAGATCTTCCATACATTCCAAAAGAGTTAAATGGGACCTGTCAATTTAACTTAAAGGAAAAGTAACACCTCCTTATAAAAACTCTCACTTGTCTTACTATGGCCAGAAAATCTTGAATGCTCCATATGAATATTTCCCTTGTGCTTTTGTTTAAGAGAGGAAATGTTCAATTTGCATGTCATGTCCATGGAGGTAGACATTACAGTTGTTAGCTGGACCTCCAGTTCCACCCACTGTACCATGTAAGCATAGCCATACCTGGGAGCCCACAGAGAGAGCTCATATAGTGTGAATGGGGGATAAAAAGGATGTGATACGCATTACAAAGGATTGGGGCTTAATTGTGAGTGGGGTATGGCTTAACAGAAAGTGGGTGGGAAGGGGGCAGAACAGGGTGGGAAGGAGAATAAGTGGGTGGGAAGCGGGAAGAACAGGGAGGGAGATTAGAGAAGTGGGTGGGAAGTGGGAGGAACAGGTGGGAAGGAGAAGTTGTTGGGAAGTGGGAGGAACAGGGTAAGAGGGAAAAGTAGATGGGAAGTAGGAGGAACAGAGTGAGAAGGAGGGGAAGTGGGTGGGAAGTGGGCAGAACAGGGTGGGAAGGAGGAGAAGTGCGTGGGAAGTGGGCAGAACAGGGTGGGAAGGAAGAGAAGTGGGTGGGAAGTGGGCAGAACAGGGTGGGAAGGAGGAAAAGTGCGTGGGAAGTGGGAAGAACAGGAAAGGAAGGAGGATACGTGGGAGGGAAGTTGAAGCAACAGGGTGGGAAGGAGAAGAAGTGGTGGGAAGTGGCAGGAACAGGGTGAGAAGGAGGTGGGAAGTGGGAGGAATGGGTGAGAAGGAGGAGTAGGAGGTGGGAAGTGGGAGGGGCAGCTGAGAAGGAGGAAAAGTGGGTGAGAAGTGGGAGGAACAGAGTGAGAAGGAGAAGAATTGGGCAGAACAGGATGGGAAGGAGGAGAAGCGGGTGGGAAGTGGGAGAGAAGGAGAAGTAGGATCAACAGGGTGAGAAAGAGGAGAAGTGGGTGGGAAGGAGCAGGAACATGGTGAGAAGAAGGAGAAGGAGGCAGGAAGTGGGAGGAACAGGTGAGAAGGAGGAGAAAGAGGTGGGAAGTGGGAGGAGCAGCTGAGAAGGAGGAGAAGTGGTAGGAACAGAGTGAGAAGGAGAAGAATTGGGCAGAACAGGATGGGAAGGAGGAGAAGTGGGTGGGAAGTGGGAGGAACAGGGTGAGAAGGAGGAGAAGTGGGTGGGAAGTGGGAAGAACAGGGTGAGAAGGAGGAGAAGTGGGCAGGAAGTAAGAAGAACATGGTGGGAAGAAGGAGAAGTGGGTGGGAAGTGGGAAGAACAGGGTGGGAAGGAGAAGTGGGTGGGAAGTGGGAAGAACAGGGTGGGAAGGAGGAGAAGTGGGTGGGAAGTGGGAGGAACAGGTGGGAAGGAGGAGAAATGAGCAGGGTTTCACTTGAAACTCAACACCACCAGGCAATCAGCCTCTGTCCCCGTAGATCTGGTAATTAAGTGCAAAAACAGGAGTCTCCAGGTTAGATTCGAAGAGTTCCCAGTTATGAGCATAGCCCTTTAAGGACCAGAGGAGTGTGCAATGGAAAATTTCATAGAGACCGTAGGGAATTTCTGGCTATAGTAAGATATGGGGGTGATTATTTGGAGCTGTCATTTCTCCTTTAAAGTGCAATATCCATGATTTACTAAGTCAATTCGTCTTGTATTATGCAGCCCAAAACATCTCCAATCAGCTGTTCTGGGGGTCAGTGGCCACCAGTTGGCGCTATTGCTTGCAATTTAACTAACAAAAATAAGACTGATGAAGGGTTCACTGGTAGTCACAGACTCACACATATACTGACACCCCTGCCTTGTTCCACTGTCCCAGCTGTAATAATTATTTAAAGGGATAGTAATACTTAAAATGTCAAAAAAATATGTTGTAGGGGTTTATCCCCCCGAGTAAAGCAAGAGTACTCCCACTGCTGAAAGGTGTTTCATTCAAAAGTTATTAATTTTCAAAGTTGAATTTTTTAGGTGCAGTGTCACAGTGGCCTGAAATTGTATAGTGGCACTGTTGCTACACGATCCTATGGACAGCTTTAATGAACAGGACCCTCAGCAATTTTACTTGACACTTTGAATAACATTGTCCACAGCTTCTGATCAGTTCCGAAATTTTGCTTTCAGCAGAAAATTAGTTTCCAGGCGACAAATACATTTTTAACCCTTTGAGTGCCAGAGGGGTACGCAATGCATTGCAGAGCAATGAGTTGCGTACCCCTCTGGCATTCAAAGAGTTAAGCTCTTGGATGCTAGAGATGTTAACAGTGCTTGTAAGGGGTTAAAAAAATGAGAACAACATGGTTGTATGTAAATCTCTAAATTCGCTTTAGGGAGCCTCTGAAATACGTGAAACAGATTGTGTTTATAAAATGGGACAGACCACGTTAAGCGTTGCCATTTGTGTCTGCGGTAAAGCTTTTTGTATAATATGGGTTCTTGGATTTCATATTAAAATGCATTCTCTGCAAACTATTTGCCTTTTCTCTCTTTCTTTTTTACATTGAACCTCAACTTGAGAATTATATTTCTCCATAGAACTTGGCATTGACATCACAAGGCTGCTTGAAGTCATATTTTATACTAATCACAACATTTCAAAATGCAGTTTTCATAGTGTACACGAAAACATCAGTGATTTACTTCTAGATTCCGGCCTCCTTACAAAGAACCGTATTATTGAACCGTGATGAAAAATACAATCTGCATTTTATTAGACGCTGGGGAGATCTATTACCTACATGTCGTATTTTTCCATCTTATTGGAGATTAGATTCTCGTGCATTCTGTATTTTGTCCGTTAACCTTTTCTTACGTGAAAAAAAAAAAAATACTATCATGGCACAAATTTGCTTTCCACTATTTTAAAGTAATAGTGATGTTTTAGATTAACTTTTATTTTATTAGTGTACAGGGGTGGGCTTGGAAATCTTTGGCGTTGGAGGTAAGTATAATTTGTACTATCGCTCCAGGCCACCATCCCAGCCTTCCCCCCTGTTAATGTTATAATTGGAATTCATGTTATAAAGGCTATTATCGGTCCACAATTTAATGTTATTTAACGTAATTTAACCCTATGAGTGTCAAAGGGGTACACAAAGAATTGCAAAGCATACTGCCTGGCACTCAAAGGGTTAAACAGATCTACATTTTGAGTAGTGTTGCCTTGCAGAGTACTATACGCTTATGTAGCATCTACAGAGCTTTCATAATACCACAGAGCTTACTATTGAAATGGAGCTACATTAGTGACAGTACAGAGCTTTCAATGTAAATGGAGCGAGTGATACCACAGAGCTTATAATTGACAGACCACATTAAGCGTTGCCATTTGTGTCTGCGGTAAAGCTTTTTGTATAATATGGGTTCTTAGATTTCAAATTAAAATGTATTCTCTGCAAACTATTTGTCTTTTCTCTCTTTCTTTTTTACATTGAACCTCAACTTGAGAATTATATTTCTCTGGTTGCAGAGTACTATACTCTTATGTAGCCTCTACAGAGCTTCCATAACACCACAGAGCTTACTATTGAAATGGAGCTACATTAGTGACAGTACAGAGCTTTCAATGTAAATGGAGCTAGTGCTACCACAGAGTTTATAATTGAAATTGAAATACATACTTGATAACACAGAGCTTTCTATTAAAATTGAGCTACCGCACTGATACCACAGAGCTTACAACTGAAATATAACTTCTATGACTTTCAGTGGGTAGTCATAAAATTGTAAGCTCTGCTGTATAATGAGTGCATCTATATTGCAAGCTAGGGAAGAGAGAAGGCAAAGGTGGAAGTGGAGGGCAAAACATTTTTGCATGCATGTATAAAAGTGTATGTGAGTGTCTAAATGGATGGATGGGTGTTGTGTAACCTAACTCACACACACACACACACACACACACGTTTCCCTCTACCCTCCACCATCCCACACTTCACATTTCTTTTTCTGTTCCAAACATGTACAGTTTTGACCCGTACCATATACATCTGTGAGAAGGAAGGATGTTAGTCCAGCCCCTGATGTAAGGGATGCATATAATATAAATCACAGACTGAATAGACTTCATACACTCCTGAGATTCAGCTGATCTGCCAGCCAGTATAAAACGTCTCTTGTGGTGGTGGTGGTGGTGGGGATTGCATGTTTAGTGCCTAAACTGGCTGAGTTTACTTCTCTAAGAAAACAGTAGTCCAACCCTAATGTATAAGCGTGCTAGGCAATAATTAAGTATTCCACCGCCAATTCCCATTGGTTGGCACTGCACATGCACGGTACTGACATCAGCTTCTCCTGTCCTGAAATATGGATTTAAAGGTACACAATTAAAGACTTGAGGTACCACTGACTTGGTTGTATCAACGAGATTGCTAGATACTTGTGCATCTCCTACATAATGTGTGCACCCATGTCACAAGCACCACATGTCTGACCTTTCTGACCCAGGCATGGGACAGCAAACACTCCTACCCTTGATTGAGGACCTGGAGTGAGGCAGAGGTCTGCTAGCAATTGCCCACCCCTGTTAGTGTACATTATTTGTTTTGACTGCACGCAGTTTGGGAACCCCTGAATCCATTGGACAAAAAAAAAAAAAAAAGCCCCGTGGTCCTTAACTGCCGACTGGTCATTAAGGGGTTATATCTTTAAGGAACATAAAGGTGTTCTACACATTGATTTTGTAATGCGTTGTTCATTCCTCTGGGCCTTTAAGAGTTAAAGTGGACCTGTTACCTTGAATTCAAGTTTGCATATATGAAAACTTCATTAACCCCTTAAGGACCGGCCAATTGCGAATGTGGCCAGCACTTAAGGACCAAACAGTTATAGCATACACAATCTCCTGTCCCACTTATCAGATGATTCAGATGCACACAGAACCAGCAGATCAGCTGTTACATATCACAGCTACTCTTCCGGAGCTGTATTTACCTGAACCGACTGATCGCCTGTTTAAAGCCCACAGTGGACTATCAGTCATTCAGCTGATTTGCGTAAGAGTAAAACCCTGCTACACTCCGCCATGGATTGCATCACCCCATGGAGTAATTTTTGTGCCAACCAACTGCATCAGGTAAGACAAATCTTTCCATTGATTTAAATGGGGCTTTTAACCCTTGATTGCCAGAGACATCTCTAACACATTGCATAGTAATGTACAATCAATTGAAAATCAGGGAATTAATACTTGTCCCCGTGGTGCATTTGGCTTACCCCATAATTGCTCTGTTTTTTCTAGGACATCATCCTCACAATTCCATACTAAAAGAGATGCCGAAATGGATTTGCTAGTGCTTGGTCTGCCTAACAGCAATTCACTAACATTTGCATTCCTAGAATTCTCCCCCTTAATGACACTTACATCCAGGAGAGGGTAGTATGGGAGCACATGGGAGCCCGAAGATGTGCAGTACCTTTGCGCTTTGACTCCATGTACTAAACAGGACTCTACATTGCTTCAGTTTCCAGCTCACCCTATAGGGGGGTATACGGGCCATGCTGGCATTCAAGTTTTAACAATGGAGGAGTCTGTATACCAGTATGCACTAAAGAGACCATACACTCTGATTCACTGGTTCGCAGTCTTTTTTGGCTCAGGGTAAGCCCTAACACACAGTTGGGAATTCTCAGGTTCCATTTGACTTTTACTGGTCATTTGTCAGAGACATAATAAATGGTGCAAATTACGGCTTCCACCTTTTATACCTGCCCAAACCAAAGAGATGCACTATGTTTTAATCACAGCGAGATACGCCATATTTTTGGTGGTCAGTTTCTAACTTTATAATTCTTTCCAATGGGAAGTTTAATATGCCCTGCAGGCCATTTTTAAGCAGGTTATGCAATAGAGTCCTCTCTAGAATTCAAATAGTTAAAAGCCCCATTTAAATCAGCTGCACAAACAGCCAATTAGAATTAGTATCCTGGTGACAGATGTGTGCTCTAACCAACGGGAGTACAAGAGCTTGAAACTGAATGTGTTCGGGTTTCATGATCTCCCAAACCCAGCATGTCCTCGTAAAAAACTGGACAGGTGTCAACCCTAGTACAAATATAAAAATATGTCATTATTCTTAGATCTCAAAATCAGAATGACAAAAATCAGCACATTGTGCATAACAAATTCAATAAATTTAGATTTGAAAAGTCAATATTCATATTTTTGTCAAAGTCTTCATAGGAAAACTGGGGCACCCTAAGCTAGTGTGCTCACAACACGACAAATGCTACATCACACTGGTTGAGAACCACAGCTCTATTTATATTAAATACAGGACCAGCTTTCTTATTAGGCAAAACAGGCAACTTGTTAGAGCTCCAAGTTCTGGGGGGAGCCTCAGTTGTGCTGGCCACACCCACATTCTGAGTTGTGGGTGTGTTCAGAAAGTTCCTAGCGTTCCTGGTTTATGAAGGCCTGTTTACCAGTTTTCTGAGTCCTTTACTGACCACAATTTAACCTCTTGGCTGATACAGAAGTCTACATTGTGAGGAGACTTATCTTGCAGCCAATGGTTTACTTTGTGCTTATTTATTATAGAGTAAATATAGTTTATGCGCTATGATAAGTAGGGACTTGACCATGTGTGGAGCAAATGGCATATTGGATGATTATGTAAATCTAGGTTTGTGTATATACCACGAAATGCGTGCCTGGGAACGCTCAAGCTTTGACTCTGAGATGCAGGGCTTTCACTCAGATCTCAGGGTGAAGGGCCAAATTCTCAGGATGAAAGAGTCAAGTGTTACTACTATCTGATCTGCGCTAAATAACCATACCTAGGAACTTTGATGTCTGGTCTCCCTGGATGGGAATCCTGTGGTGCCACCGGGGGGTGAAAAATTAAGCGATTGGTGTGTAAAAGGGGCGTGACTTAACCGTGAGTGGAGGCGGTGCTTAACGTACATGAAAAATATTGTAAAAATAGGCTATGGAAGGAGGAGAAGTAGGCGGGGAGAAGGAGGAACAGAATGGGAAAGAGCAGAAATGGGCAGAGTTTCAGTAGAAACTCCCCACATCCGCAGAATCAGCCCCTGCCCCGGAGACTCTTCATTGCAGCTGTGCAAGTAACTGCTTCTTTAGTCTCTAAATTGGTGTCAGTTGTACCACAAAGGCAGATGGAGAAGTCCTGCCTGTCTGGTGTGTTCAGGCAGTGACACTTCTATAAGGGCGAGATGTTCAAAAAGGCACCAAATGAAAAAATGTTGGATCGTGAGTTGTTGGTAAAAGAAGGAAAATATTTTCAGAAGTAAGTCCATCACATTTGAAAAGGTGTCATAAAGAATTAAAAATGACAGTAAGAAGATGTTGATGAATATTGCCCTTAAACATTCTAGGGGGTTATGAACTAAGGTGGGATAAAGAGGAGATAACATCTCCAGTGATATCACTTCACCACTTCCTATGTCATTCTATGGAACCAATGCACTAAGATCTCTTCCACTTGAAACATCTTAGTGAATAGGCTCCACAGAATAACATTGGAACTGGAGAAGTGATATCACTGGAGAAGTCATCTCCACTTTATCACACCTTAGTGCATCTTCCCCCTGATGTTCAGATGTCTTTAACTTTGTCTTTGAAACAAACATTTTAAAAGAAAGAAAGACATTTTTTTGTCTTAAAACGACAAAGATTTTTTTTTTTTTTTTTTTTTTTTACCAGTTGACTTCATACTGGAAAAAAATGACGTTAATCAGACTAAAATGTGACAGCTGACAGAATTTTATTTCTGAAAATACCTTATAATATGTTGGTAGATTTAACCAATCCCACTTTTAAAGCATTAGTAATAGCTTAAAATAACAAGTGATATTGAAGATAAGCAAAATAGAAATGCATCGGTGCAAGTCCTATCTCTCAGACCTTTATGGCGGCTAGGAAGAGGTAAAAGGGGAGAGAGGGGGATCCTTGAAGTACTCTTGAACTACAAAACGGAAAAGACTGAAATACAGCTTTTCATGACCCAGGTTATAGGAGGCTCAATAGGAGATGCATTTTTTTAAGGAATTACTAAGCCTTTAAGGGTTAATATTTCCCAGATCTCAGACTGAGCTCATTATGAAAGTTCCTAGACCTGACAAAGTGCAGTGCAGGATACTGTCTTAGCACAGAAAATGAGGTGGGCTTGTAGATTGGTACATTCCCCTGTTCTCCTTTAACATATGTGTTCCCTTAATTGGAAAAGCATGCTAAGCAAGAAAGCTTTCTATATGGGTAGTGACATCTGTATCAGGCTCTAAGCTGTTTTATCAGGCGTGTACATAAAACTTGTAAAAATGGTATGTTACCCGACAGCCGCATGAAACATTGTTCCTTCTGAAGTTCTAATGCGTTTGTAATGTCTCGTTCACATCTCGGCTCTGACGATTATGGGATTCTGTGTTTACCCTAATGCGTTTCCTCTGGAAATTACCTCTACTAAAAGACTGATCTGCCTTCCCTATTGCCTTTTGTTTATTTTAAATCCTGTTTTATGATGTTTTTATTTTTCTTCTATTCCAAATTTATTTTATGTATTGGTATGGCAACAAAAGACTTTGCAACACATTGCATGCATATCTATATATATATATATATATATATATATATATATATATATATATATATATATATATATATATATATAAAACGATGGTAAAGTTGACAGAAACACTCTCAGGACTTGTTAATGGTGAAGAAAAATAAAGAGTTTTATTTAACAGATCAACGTTTCGGTTATATAGCCATAACCTTCATAACCTGATGAAGGTTATGGCTATATAACCGAACCATTGATCTGTTAATTAAAACTCTTTATTTTTCTTCACCATTAACAAGTCCTGAGAGTGTTTCTGTCAATGTTACCATCTTCATACACATTCCAGGTATGACTGAATGCACCCAGGCATTCAACTTGATCTAAGCCTGAGTGCTTCCTATAACGCAAATATATATATATATAGAGAGAGACAGAGAGAGAGAGAGAGTGGAGATTGTAGCCGTATTAGTCCAGTGATGCAGATGTAAAATAACAAATAAAATAAGTATCTTGTAATACCTTTTTTAATGGACTAAGAATTTTGGATTGACAAGCTTTCGGGAGAACCTCCCTTTCTCAAATCTTGAGACAGACTTGAGAAAGGGAGGTTCTGCCGAAAGCTTGTCAATCCAAAATTCTGTTAGTCCAGTAAAAAAGGTATTACAAGATACTTATTTTATTTGTTATTTTACATATATGTGTATATATATATATATATATATATATATATATATATATATATATATATAAAATATTGCAGGGCTTATCCTTCTGCGTAAAACATGGAGACTCCTTTAACAGTAATTGGAATTTTTAAATTTTGGGGTACAGTACCTCCCTGTATGTATCTTTATTTATATAGCGCCACACATGTACACAGCGCTTAACAGAAGTTGAAATAATACAATACAGAAATACAGAACTGGGTTAAGAGCATTTTTCTAAAGTGTGATCACTGCATTATTTTGGGGGTGAAGTACAGCAAGGGAATCATACACTGGGAAAGGGACCCTGCCCCAAGGAGCTTACAATCTAATTAGAATTCATGATGACATACAGAGACAGTAAGAGGAGGATTATAAGTGCAAGTACAAGGTGTGGTGAAGGAAGTGCAGAAAGATTCTGATGTGACTATTGGTGTCCAAGAGGAGGATATTGCTACTGAGATGCCTTGTTGAGCAGGTGGGTTTTGAGGAGAAGCTTGAAGGTGATGAGCGTGGATGATTGGTGAATGGTGATAGGGAGGGCATTCCAGAGTCGAGGGGCAGCCAGTGAAAAAGCTTGTAGCCGAGAGATGGCTCGCGTTGTGTAGGGAGAGGACAGGAAGAACCCTTGAGAAGACCGTAGGGGACGGGAAGGGGTGTAGCGGTAGATAAGAACAGAAATGTAAGAGGGTGCTGAAGAACAGAGAGACTTATTGGATAATCTTGTAAGAAACACAATACTTTATAGGTAGCCAACTGAGGGATTTCAGGAGGAGATGAGAGGGAAGGTATCTGGGAGCAAATGTGGTGATTCTTGCTGCTGAATTCATAACAGATTGAAGTGGAGAAAGATGAGAAGCAGGAAGACCAGAGAGTATAATGTTGCAGTAGTAGAATGTTGCAGTAGTCAAGTCTGGATAGAATGAGTAACTAAGAGAGAGTTTTTGCAGTTGACGTGCAGACGAAAGGACACATTTTGGCAACATTTTTTAGGAAGAAGAGAGATGTTCTGGTGACAGCTTGGATATGGGGGGAGAAAGTTAATTTAGAATCAAGTATGACCCCAAGACATCGTGCTTTGGATACTGAGTGTATGGCATAGTTGTCTATTGTGATGGAGAAGGGGGTTGGTGGATGGGTTTTTAGAGGGAACACCACCAGCTCTGTCTTAGCCATATTGAGTTTAAGATGGCTGTGGGCTGCACAGCTGGAGTGAGGTCGGGGACAGAGAGATAGATTAATGTGTCATCTGCATACAGATGGTAATTAAATCCAAGAGATGAAATGAAGTCACCAAGTGAGAGGGTGTAGAGGGAAAAGAGAAGTGGTCCCAGGACTGATCCCTGAGGAACACCTACTGAGAGGTCGTGGGGAGATGAGAAAGCATTAGCAAAAGAAACACTGAAAGTACGTTTAGAGAGGTCGGAGGAAATCATTTCTAGAGGTGTGTCACGGATGCCAAGGGTGTGCGGTGTATCTCCAGTAGGAGTGCATGGTTAACAGTGTCAAAAGCAGCAGATAGATCTAGTAGGATTAGTATACTGAATTGTCCTTTGTCCCTTGCTGAGTATAGGTCATTGGTAATTTTTGTTAGGGCTGTCTCAGTGGAATAGTTGGAACAGAAACCTGACTGTAATGGGTCAAGAAGAGAGTTTATATTGAGAAAAGAGATTAAGCGAGAGAATACAAGGCGTTCCAAGATCTTAGACAGAAAGGGGAAGAGTGAAACTGGATGGTAATTTGAAAGACAGGTGGGGTCGAGTAACGTTTTTTGAGTATAGCTTTGCGCAGTTGATCATAAAACTTCTTAGATGGTTTAGCAATAGTGCCACTGTAACATGTCAAGCCATGGAGGTACTGCATCCAAAAAGTGCAAGTTTGAGCTGCAATAACTTTTGGATAAAACATCTTGGAGATGTGAATCTAAGGAAGGAACCCTGTTCCACATATAGTGGTCTGATCCCTACTGTCGGGTTTTGAGCTGAGGACTGCTCCAGTCTTCTAAGGTTTCCACCTTCCTACCTCCCCCCCAGACCCTCCTTCTTTCCTTAATGCCAGTTGGGTCTCCACCGCACCCACCCTCCTTGGTTAAACGTTGGGTTCTAATGGCTACCGCCACCTGAGCTTGTATACCTAAGAGATGGAGAACCTCCACCCCTCCTTCCCGATCCGGAAGGCCCTTATCCATTCCATCGTAGATATGGAACAGCTCATATCTATCACATTTCCCTGGACATTCTGCATAACTTAAATGACACTTTTGTTCAGTGGATTGAATTCACCTCCACTTAACTTGGTCCAAATGGATAGCTCCTCCCCTTTCTCCTTTCCCCTCTATCCCCCCTCCCCTTTCCAGGAGAATTTTATTTGGTCAATGTTTTGTTACTCACCAGGACCTTTCTCAAAGGTCCCGGTGAGGACTGAAAAACTGACAAAATAAAATTATCCTAATCACAGACTTAAAGTCCCACAGGTAGTGCGGTCTTTTTTTCTATATTATCTTGTTGTGGGATTGTGCACTTTCGTAAATTATAATTACAAGAGTGAGTGCTTTCACCTACCACTTCTGTACACAGACAGATAGATAGATAGATAAAATTCATGCATTTTCTGCAGAACTGCTAAAAGCCAAACTCCTCCCACTGATGAGTTGAGTCAAGAAGCCTCACAAATAGTAATATGTCCGCCCCCATGGACATGATATATAATACTAATTAGGAATTAATTTGGGAAACCCAGTCCACAGAGAAATGTATTACAGTGGTCATTACGAATCTCTGCCCAGATTAAAGGGATAGTAATACTTCAAAATTACTATCCCTTATATTGAAGACCTTGAAAAACTGAATTACATGCCACAAGCGGCATCTCTCAAACCTTTATGATTTGCGAGATAGCTGCTTTTAAACTTTGCTCCCCCCTACCTCTCCTCTGACGTCAGCGTTTTTGCTGCAGCAGGGAAATCCCTTCTTTGAATCAAGCGGAGGCTCTTCAGCACAGCAAGATCTCGTTATAGAAGAAACGATCCTTCACTAAAATGGTCTTCTACATGTGCTTGGTAACCAAGCACACGTAGAAGACCATTTTAGTGAAGCATCTTGTCTTCCATAACGAGATCTCGTCTGTGCTAAAGAGCCTCCGCCGGTCCCGGGACCGGATTTCCCTTCTGCAGCAAAACCGCTGACGTCAGCGGAGAGGTAGGGGGGAGCAAAGTTTAAAAGCAGCTATCTCGCAAATCATAAAGGTTTGAGAGATGCCGCTTGTGGCATTTAATTCAGTTTTTCAAGGTCTTCAATATAAGGGATAGTAATTTTGAAGTATTACTATCCCTTTAATGGAAGTGAGGGATTATCATTAGGTATTTGTGTTACTTTGACCCCTTAAGGACCCAAGACTGTCCTGGACCGTCATGGGTTGTTATATCCTTAAGGACCGATGACGGTCCTAGACCGTCATGGAATTCCGGGCTGCACACGTGGCTGCACGCCGTTCGGGGAGTCCGGAATTGGATTCGGGAAAAAAAAGGTCCCTGGTCCTAAAGTGACCGCCGCGTGCACGTCCGGTCCTTAAGGGGTTAAATAAATTAACTTCTTTTGGTCTGGTAGTTTCTTGATTCTATTTCGTTCTGCTATTTAGCTGCCAAAGTTAAAAAAAAGAAACAAAAAGAATTATGCTCTGGAGGAAAGTATTACACACATCTGTTTCTGTTAATGGGAGTTGTTAGATAGCAGAACAACTTGTTTTTAATAATTCATGTCTCTTTAAATCAACTATTGGCATGCCAGGGCAAAATGTTGCATACTCCAAGAGCAATTCAAAGCAATGTGTTGGCTACTCCTCTGGCACTAAAAGAGTTAAGGCTAGTTTTACACATAGAGGGGTGCCTATTAATTTATATCTGTACTTAACCCTTTGAGTGCCAGAGAAGTATCCAACATATTGCATTGCAATGCATTGGATCTTCTCTGGAATTCCAAGAGTTAACATAACTTGTAGTGATTATTCCTTTATTTAAGAACACCAACTTAACCCCTTGCATACTAGAGATGTCTCCAACACACTGGTAATTATTTGGATGCTAGAAAACTATCTAGTGTTCAAATGGTTAAAAGAGCCATTTAAAATAATTGAAATGTTTAGCAAAAAACAGCAGCTCCAATCAATCTTCATAGTATTTGGGCCTTGGAGAGTGTTATTTCAATACTGTCAGAGCTGTAGTTCAAGAGTAATTGAATGATAAAGTATCCCCCTCCAGCCCCTTTTACCTAGTGTAAGACACCTCTCCTCAGATGTGGATCTGGTCCTGGGACAGGACAGCTCACAGCAAGGGACAATCTTCTTACTGTGACCATAAGGAAAACCCTGCCCCCCATGACAGGTTTTTCAGATTTTTCCTTATGCTCACTGAAGATTGTCCCTCTCTGTGATCCATCTGCACAGTCTTGCTGCTCTGAGGTGAGCAGTGTTACATCAGTAAAAAGGGTGGGAGGAAGATACTTTATCATTCAATTACTCTTGAACTACAGCTCTGACAGTATTGAAATAACACTCTCCATGGCCCAAATACTATGAAGATTAATAGAAGCTGCTTTTATTGTGTAACATTACTATCCCTTTAAATCCATTCGAATTTGGGGAATTCAGGTTCTCCCTCACCTGGTTATCCCCAGAATTGCTTCGCTTTTATGTTATGCATAATGCCATTGCTCCCCAGTGTGCTGGAGAAGTCTCCGACAGCTAAGGGAGAGATTCACTAAGCTGTGATAAAGAGGTGATAAAGTGGAGATGACTTCTCCAGTTTATCACTTCTCCAATTCCTATGACAGATTAAGTAAACTCAGCAACTCTGTCTGAAAAAATACCAGCAACTGTCATGTCCGCCTTCATGGACCTGACATCTGGGACTGATTATAGGCGTTATCTCTTAAGCATAACGCGCAAGGGCAAAATTAATAAAGGCCTTTGGGATTTCCTGGCCATAGAAAGCTAAATGTGGGTTATTATGGTCATAGTTCTTGAAATAAGTTTGTTGAAACAGCTTGAATAATCTTGTAGACCAGAAGTTTCATTATTTAACCCTTTAAGTGCCAGAAGGGTGTGCAATGCATCACATACCCCCCTCTTATCCTGAAAGGATTAACCCTTTGACTGCCAGAGAGGTGTCCAATGAATTGCAACGCATTGTGTTGGATACCTGTCTGGCACTCGAAAGGTTAACCCTTTGAGTGCCAGAGGGGTACGCAACGCATTTCAGAGCAATGTGCATACCTGGGTACTTTTTCTTCTGGCCTCCCCGGAGGGAGACATGACACAATTTGTGTCAAAAGGGGGCATGGCTTAATTGCAACTGGGGGCGGGGCTTCAGGAACTTGAAAAAATATAGGCAAATAGGCTGGGGAAAGAGGAAAGGTGGGCGGGAGTAGGTGGAACAGATAGGGAAGGAGCACAAATGGGCAGCGTTTCTTATGAAACTGCCCACACCCTGGAGAATCTGCCTCAGAGACCCTGTAATGCACAGTCAAAACCGGAGTCTCCGGGGCAAACTTGGAGAGTTCCCAGCTATGGCAATGCGTTGTGTACCTCTCTAGCAATTAAAGGGTTAAACAAGGAACTAGAATTAATTGGCTACAGATAACAAAAATGCAGGCTTTGCTAATCTCTCCATTTCCTGAGTCTACCTGTGTCTGGACCTGGAGGTGAAGCCAAAGTGCAGGAGAAATGTGAAATTCCGTGTCTCATTCCCAGCGTTTAGCTAAGCGTCTGAAATGAATTACCTCCCTGTCTGAAAGAGATTACTGTTCCTGTGCACAAAAGGAGCAGAATCTGCCCCGAGCGAGATCTGTTACTGGGCTAGAAAAGTGCGTGCAACTACATTCAATTCAGTAGGGGTTAAAAATCGATTATCTTGTAACTAAGAAATGCTGTGCATGTAAAATGCAGGAAAGCTAGGTAAACAGTCTGCCCCTAGCCTTTCCCACAATGAAACTGTGTATCAATTTATACGTTTCATAAAAAAAACTGTGTTTAGCTGTATGAATCTTGTTAAAGGGGATCTATCACCCCTATACATGTTTGTCTAAAACATTAATTTATATAGCGATTAGATTGAAAACTTTTTTAACCCCTTAAGGTCCAGCGATCCCGGGGTATCTGGTCCTTTAAAGGGATAGTAATACTTCGTTTTATCTTTATTTTATTTTGTAGGCATTAAAAAAACATGAAGAACGATATAAGTCTTATCTCTCAAACCTTTATTGTTTAAGAGATATTCACAAGCAAAGTATCCCCCCCCATTCAGCCAGATCAGAAGGGAGGTGCCCAGGTAGACTGCAGAGAGGGACAATCTTCAATTAAGATAAGGGAAAAAGCTAAAAAACTTGTCAAGGGGGGCAGGGCTTTCATTGTTCTCATAGGAAGAAGATTGTCCCCTGCTGTTATCTGTCTGGTCTATGGACTGGATTCCACATCTGAGAAGAGATGGCTTACACTAGGTAAAAGGGGAGGGAGGGGGAAACTTTGCTTGTGAATATCTCTTAAACCATAAAGGTTTGAGAGATAAGACTTATATCGTTCTTCATGTTTTTTTAATGCATACAAAATAAAATAAAGTTAAACCGAAGTATTACTATCCCTTTAAGGACCAGATAGACGAGTTCGACGTGCCATCCCACGTGACTGATCACGTGGGGCGGCACATCGAAAGAAGGACTGAAAGACATCACTCCGGTCTTGGAGCGATCAACTTCAGTCCACAGTATTACTCACCGCGCTCCTGCAGGAGCGCGGTGAGTAATAGTACGTGACGTACCAGGACCATCACTGGTCCTTACGTTCCGGACCAGCGTGACTGTACTGGTACGTCACAGGACACGAAGGGGTTAATTTTTTTAATTTTTTTTTCTTAAATCATTATTTTGCCCAAATTAAAGAGATAGTAATACTTGCAAATTACTAATCCCCATAGTGTAGCTTTGTTAAAAAGAAACTTATTGCCCCCAGTGTCATCTCTCAAACCCTTATGGTTTGAGATATGAGAGCGCTCAAAGTTCAGCACTGTCAGAGTTGTAGTACAAGAGTAATTGAATGATAAAGTATCCCCCTCCCGCCCCTTTTACTGATGTAACACTGCTCTCCTCAGAGCAGGAAGACTGTCCCGATGGATCACAGAGAGGGACAATCTTCAGTGAGCATAAGGAAAAACCTTACAAACCTGTCAAGGGGGGCAGGGTTTTCCTTATGCTCACAGTAAGAAGATTGTCCCTTGCTGTGATCTGTCTGGTGAAGAGACCAGATTCCACATCTTAGGGGAGGCAGCTTACACTAGGTAAAAGGGGTGGGAGGGGGATACTTTATCATTCATTTACTCTTGAACTGCAACTCTGAAAGTATTGAAATAACACTTTCCATGGCCCAAATACTATGAAGATCAATTGGATCTGCTTTTATTTTGAAACATTTCTATCCCTTTAACCATAGGATGTTCAACACATTGCTCTGCAAAGCTTTGCACACCACCCTGGCACACACAAGGTTACAACATACACAGTCCCCTGCCTTGCTTAACAGCTTATTCAGATACACAAAGAACCTGATGAACTGTCAAATCAGTTGTTAACATGTAACAGCTGATCTGCCTGTTCTCTGTGTATTTGAATCAGCTGTCAAGCAGGGCAGGGGCTTATATATGTTATAACCTTTTGAGAAGCAATGCACTGCTGATGTCTGTTGTGGTCAAAGAGTTAAGGGAGGGATAATGCATCCTCCCTGCTTCCCCAGCAAACTGAAGCCTGTGGCTCCATAGAAAGCAATGGGAAGACTCACAACTTTGACATCATCAGGTTGAGTAATTTGGGTCTGTGAGTGTGAACTCCAAAAAGTATAGACAGTTATGGGTGCTTAGTGCATGTGGTGAATCGCCATATTAACAAATAAACAAAAGAAAAGACTGATGCACTTCTACTGGGTAAAACTGGTGCAAAGTCTTTCCAGGACACAAAAAAAGGCAGAAAGTGTCTGAATAGAAGATGAACCCAAATATGTAGCTTCTTCCACTGGTGTCCACAGCTGCACCTACACATTCTAGTACACAGAGGGAAAGGGAAGGAATAGGAGAGAGGAAAAATCTGAGAGCACCTGCATTACAAAGGATTCAATCTGCCACCAATAATTACACTTAAAAGATATTTTTTTGCACGTAAACTTCAAAAGCCAACAACTTGTAAAGATGAGCAGCTTCCAGTATTGTGTGTACAGTGAAACCGACCAGGACCACTTGATACAGCTACTCGCTCAGCAGATACCTTCAGTAAAGGAGAAACCAAACATACACCGACCCTCTAAGGGTAAACTGCGATCCGATTTAGACAATAAGGCCCCCAGACAGACCCTACAAACAGATAAAAGAAATAAGCACATCAGTCTTGGAGACCAAAGGTACGAATACTTGAAATAGACTTTCTGAAGGATCTGCTTGAATTACCGACATTCACTTGTGTTTAATTGAGGAAATCCTGAAAACCTATGCAGTGGGGTAAGGTTGAGGACAGGTTTGAGCTCATGGAAAGAAGGGTGCCTGTGGTGCACTCCGGTGGACTAACTCTGGTGTTGTTAATAATAATAATAACCTAATTAGGGCTCAAAATTTCCACTCACCACTAGCCAATGGCGAGTGAAAATTTAGCCCTGGCGAGTAGAAATTCAGCCCTGGTGGGTCTGTTATGGCTTGCAGTGGCGAGTAACTTTTCAGGTCTGGCTAGTAGCAAGGGACTTAAAATTATAAGGCCTGACCTAATTTACATAGGACATTTCTTCCCGTAGGTACTTGAGGGGAGCTGGTGTGAATCATCCAGCTGACAGCAGCTGATAGTTGTTATTACTCAACTAAATGATACTAATTTTTTGACCTCAGAAGGATGAAATGTTGAATCAGACCTGCCAGGGGTAGAACCTACAACCCAGCTGAGCTGTCTCCTAAGCTACCCCTGCCCCATAACATGTTCTGTAAAATGGTTTAAAGGGATAGTAATATTTCATAATAAAAGCAGCTCTAATTAATCATCATAGTATTTGGACTTTGGAGAGTGTTATTTCAATTCTGTCAGAGTTGTAGTTCAAGAGTAATTCAATGATAAAGTAACCCCCTCCCGCCCCTTTTACTGATGTAACACTGCTCAGCCAGAGCAGAAGGGAGGTGCCCAGGTAGATAGCAGAGAGGGACAATCTTCAATTAATATAAGGGAAAAAGCTGAAAAACTTGTCAAGGAGGGCAGGGCTTTCATTGTTCTTATAGGAAGAAGATTGTCCACTTCTGTTATCTGTCTGGTCAATGGACTGCATTCCACATCTGAGAAGAGATGGCTAACACTAGGTAAAAGGGGCAGGAGGGGGAAACTTTGCTTGTGAATATCTCTCAAACCATAAAGGTTTGAGAGATAAGACTTATATCGTTCTTCATGTTTTTTTAATGCCTACAAAATAAAATAAAAATAAAACAAAGTATTACTATCCCTTTAAGGTTAACCATGCCCACTTTGTTGTCTTTTTAATAAATAGCATTAAACAAGGCATAGAGCAGCACAACAATCCCACAGAGTGTCCCACTGCCCTAACTTTGGTACAATATGGGGAGAAGTTTCTGTGTATTCAGCTTAATTGTTGTTAAGCAGACGTAGGGCTAAAAAAAAAGTAAATTCTAGTGCCTGCTTTTCTGCAACATCTTATTAGTACATTTACCCCACTATCTTTACAGTGTCACCCCATTGAACAGCTCTACGGAACATTCTTGGCCTCAATAAATAAATGACACAAATGTATTTCTCTCTTTTGATTCAAGATCATGAGGAATAAAGGCTTCGACCAAAACATCACTCTGAATAAAACTCCCAGCAAAAGACGTATGATTTTTTGTGTTGATTGCCATCCTTTGTTCAAGAGGTTTAACAATTCTGTTTGAAGCACCAGTCTGTCTGCATTTACTTTATGGGGGCTTCTGTGAGCAAATGAGGTATATTCTCATACCACTGACAGTCCCTCCCGTGTCATGCCGTGTTCAGTGTTCCTTTGCCTCTAGGGGCAGCGACAACTCGGTCCAACAGCAAAGACAAAAGAACAGACGAGATGAAAATATTTAAGAATTCCTATGAAATAAAGAGACTGATTTCCTATGAAGAAATGGATTGATTCTGGGACAAACCTCACCATAGGGAAGAGAAACAAATTTCCAAATTCCCACTGTTTTAACCCCTTAAAGGGATAGTAATACTTCATTTTACCTTTATTTTATTTTGTAGGCATTTCATAAACATGAAGAATGATGTAAGTCTTATCTCTCAAACCTTTATGGTTTGAGAGATATTCACAAGCAAAGTTTCCCCTCCTGCCCCTTTTACCTAGTGTAAGCCACCTCTTCTCAGATGTGAATCTGGTTGTAAGACCAGACAGATAACAGAAGGGGACACTCTTATTCCTATGAGAACAATGAAAGCCCTGCCTCCCTTGACAAGTTTTTCAGGTTTTTCCCTTATCTTAATTGAAGATTGTCCCTCTCTGCAGTCTACCTGGGCACCTCCCTTCTGATCTGGCTGAACAGTGTTACATCAGTAAAAGGGGCGGGAGGGGGACACTTTGTCATTGAATTACTCTTGAACTACAACTCTGACAGAATTGAAATAACACTCTCCAAAGTCCAAATACTATGATGATTAATTAGAGCTACTCCAGGACATATATGAAAACAAGTTATTTGTTAACACATTTACTGAACAGTGAATAGCAAGGGAAAGAGTTCATTTTTATGTGATGGCCATAAAATAACTGGTATCCAATTCCCATTTAATGTGGATTCAGGGAATCTGTTCATTCCTGTGCAGTAGAATCACCCTAGAATTACCCCACTTTTTTGTGCATGATTCTCAAAACTGTTTCTATTGAAAATGTAAAGCATGGAACAATTGGTTCTTATCTGCCATCTCAATTGATGTATCACACTAATATGAAAGCCTGTATACACGGGCTAAAGTGCACGCAGCAGCCCCGTTTGCTGCCCCGGAGCCGGGAGCAGAGACAGGCGATGATCCCTCCGGAGCAGCCTGCTCCGGATCAGAGCTTTCAGCCAGTCTCTACTGAGCGTTCCTGCAGTCTCTACTGCGCATGTGCGGTTACGCAATCAGGGAGCTTTGCGGCCTACACTTTATATTATTTAGATTCTAAGTATATATATATAGTTTAGAGCAGAAGTTCCCAAGTTACATTCTTGAGGATTGCCAACAGGATGGGATATAACTCTTTGAGTGCCAGAGCAGTACAGCACTCAAAGGGTTAAGTGTTTTCCTGTTTGAGCACAGATGGGTCAGACAAAATATATAAACCCACCTATGTGTAATCAGGAGCTCACCTTAAAGGAACAGTAATACTTATATAAAAAATATATATTGTATTGTTTATCCCCCTGATTAAAACAAGGGTACTCCCACTGCTGACGGGTTTTTTTATTCAAAAGTTTTCAAAGCTCAAGCTTGAATTTTTTAGGTGTACTATCACAGTGGCCTGAAATTGTACAGTGGCGCTGTTGCTACACCATTCTATGGACAGCTCTGGTCTGTTGATCATAAATCTCCATAAGATGGTATAGCAACAGCGCCACTGTACAATTTCAGGCCACTGTGATACTACACCTAAAACATTAAAGTTTGAGCTGTAATACTGTCTAAAACAACTTTCAGTAGCGGGAATATCCATGTGTTATTCAGTAGAATAAACAGTACTACATTTTTTTATTTTTTTTTTATTTTAAGTATTACTGTCCCTTTAAAGTGGATAGCTTTATAATGGCTTGGGTGAGCTTTCAAAATCACCTACATTTATGTTATCCATACTTTATTTAAAGCTATAGTGTAGGTGATATTTATCTTTATTTATATCTCAGTTAATGCAAATGAGGCACTACTGGTCAGCACAGCCTGGTGTGTCAGATACTAACATTCCATTATCCATCCCAACTGCCATTTCCTACCAGGAAGTACTGGCTCATGTGCATAAAATGACAAATAAATAAAGTAAAAATGTATGTATGTATCTTCATTTATATAATTTTAAACATGTACACAGAGCTTTAGAGAAGGAGTAATAATAGTGCAATACAAAAATATTATGGGACAGGGTTCACAGCTTCAGGCTAAAGTGTGGTCTTTGCATTATTAGCAGGGGGAAGAGTTCAGCGAAGGGAATCATCATTCATTGGGAAAGAGCTTACAATCTAGTTTTTAATCATGACATCGTTGATGAGGCGGAAAAAAGACATGCATTCATCAAGTTCAGGCCATGCCATATCACCAATGTTGTTCCAGAAGAAGGCAAATAAAATAATATTGAAGCTGCATACAGAAACAATAGGGGGAGGATCATAAGTGCAAGTACAAGGCTTAGTGAATAAGGATTCTGATGTGACTATCAGTGAGCACTAGGAGGATATTGTTACTGAGATTCCTCCTTGAGCAGGTGGATTTTTAGAAGATGCTTGAAAGTGATAAGTGTGGACAAGGTGTCTTAATAAGTCAATGTCTTGATAAGTCAGTGGCATCCACTGGTTGTTTGAGGATGATGGATGTTGTAGTCCAACAACGTATGGAGGACTGCAGTTTTCTTGCCCCTACCCTACACTGGCCACCGTTATGATGTGACCTGCCCAAGGTTAAAATCTGACAAGAGATGAATTGCAACTTTACCAAAGCGCTGACGAGTCACCTTCCATTCTGCTGGGAACACGAGATTCCCAAGTGATCTAATGCTTTTGAAGTTTGTTCTCCAGGTTAAATGTTTAATTCATTTCAAAACATCATGCTAATGATTTGCCTTTCAGCTCTTCTCAATCTTTGGAATTTAAGGGCGAATCTTAATTTTGTCACCCATAAATCAACATGGGAGTCAATAATTGCAATTATTGATTTTTCTTGTTGTTCTTGTAAAAAAAAAAATAAGGTAAGCATGTATCAATCTGAGATCATTCATATACGCTTTTATAAGGACTTGAACAAATGACACAAAATAGAATGGCCTTAAGCACGGTTGTCAGCAAAACACAAGCCGTTAGCTCTTGTATGTCTGAGTGAATTAATTGGGGCCTAGGAGAAAAAGCAGAGTGCACCAATTCTGCTTTAAAGGGATAGTAATAATCCTTTATTTATATAGCGCACACAGATTCTGCAGCGCTTTACACTCATATTGGTTCCTGTCCCCATTGGGGCTCACAATCTAAATTCACCTATCAGTATGTTTTTTGGAGTGTGGGAGGAAACCGGAGTACCCAGAGGAAACCCACGCAAACACAATGAGAACATACAAACTCATTGCAGATGTTGTCCTTGGTGGGATTTGAACCCAGGACCCCAGTGCTGCAAGGCAACAGTGCTAATCACTGAGCCACTGTGCTGCCCAGATAATACTTTATTATTAGTATCCCCCATATTGTACATATTTGTAAAATAATGTAATAGCCCCCAGGTTCATCTCTCAAACCTTTATGGTTTGAGAGATAACCGAAGGCAAAGTTCCCCCCTCCCTCCCCCTTCCCTGAAGTCAGCGTTGTTCTGACTGCAGGGGAAGTCTGTCGTACGACCTGTGTGTGGCTCTGCAGCTGAGCCGAAATCCCATTAGTGACAAAGAATTACTTCACTGAAACGGTCTTCTACATGTAATTGGTCCGCAAGCACATGTAGAAGACCGTTTCAGTGAAATAATTATTTGTCACAAACGAGATCGCGGCTCTGTTGCAGAGCCACATGATTAAAGTCAGTCAACGCTGACTTCAGGGAAGGGGGAGGGAGGGGGAAACTTTGCCTTCGGTTATCTCTCAAACCATAAAGGTTTGAGAGATGAACCTGGGGGCTATTACATTATTTTAAAAATATGTACAATATGGGGGATAGTAATAATAAAGTATTACTATCCCTTTAAACCAATTGCAACATAAATGACAGATAAACATTGCCATTAATTTAATCGTTTGAGTCCCAGAGATGTATCTAATGCATTGCAACACTCAGTGGGTTAAATGTCTCATAGAAGATAGAGGGAGCTAAACATTCAATTCTTATAATGATAATGAAATCAAAAGACCTCACTTACTTGTGTAACAGCAGGTAAGTAGTCCTGTACTAACCAGCTAATGAGCAACAGTGGATTAGCCCACCTCTGACAGGGATTTTAGGAGGTGGTGTTAATCTTTTAACCCTTTGAATGCCGGAGGGGTGTGCAACGCATTGCTTTTCAATTGCTTTTTTGAGTGCACCCCTCTGGCACTCAAATGGTTAACTACAAGAGAAGGTGACCTGTGCACCAGCATAGGTGGCAGAGGCTTACACAGCAAATGGATATAACCCGTTGAGTGCCAGAGGGATAAGCAAGGCATTGCTTACCCTTCTGGCACTCAAAGTGTTAAACAAAGGCTTGTAGCGTATACAGCTCATTCCTGACTCTAAAACAATCTCCGTGGGTCAATCAGTAGTTTTTGTAGCAGACAGCACACATGGGTTTATATTCTCATATATATGAGCTAATATTATTACAGCCAGCTGTCTGCCAGTCCTATAAAAAAGAACAAATAACGGCACTATGTACCTTTTTATTATAAAATAAACTAGTTCCGGTCTCAGGTGGTTGCTTCATAAAGGTCTGATATTTTTTTTATTTTTAGTAAATGCAACTAGCTAAGAGTAAAGACTAAATACAGATTTTTTTTTTTTTTTTTTTTTAGAAATCTACTCATTAAAAAAAAAGAAAAAAAAAGAAGACAACATTTAATTGAGTGCGAAATTTTATTTCTCGCCATCATACAAATGGTTTGATCCAGAAGTACATCTTTTCAGCCCCCCATGAAAATTTCCCCATAGAGGCTATATAAAATTCTACATATGGATATAGTAACATAGTTGATAAAGCTAAAAAAAAAAAAGACATGCGTCCATTTATTACAGCCCATGCCATATAGAAACATAGAATTTGACGGCAGATAAGAACCATTCGGCCCATCTAGTCTGCCCATTTTCCTACAAAAAAAAAACAAAAAAACTCAAACCTTTTATGGTCCTTAGTCTTTTCTTATGTTCACGACTGCCTTATGCCTATCCCATGCATGCTTAAATTCTGTCACTGTATTAACTTCTACCACTTCTGCTGGTAGGCTATTCCACTTATCTACTACCTCAGTGAAGTAAAATTTTCTTACATTACGTCTAAACCTGTGTCCCTCTAGTTTTAGACTATGGCCTCTTGTCCTATCATTTTTACTCCTTTGAAATGTACTGCCCTCCTGCACTTTGTTGAATCCCTTCATGTATTTGAATGTGTCTATCATATCCTCTCTCTCTTCTCTCCTCCAAGCTATATATATTCAGATCATTTAGTCTATCCTGATATTTCTTTTCCTGTAGACCAGTCAACATTTTAGTAGCCCTTCTTTGAATTTTCTCTAAAGTAGCAATATCCTTCTGGAGATGGGGTCTCCAGTACTGTACACAATACTCTAGGTGAGGTCTAACTAAAGATCTGTAGAGTGGCATGACCACTTCCCTTTTTCTGCTATCACCCCTGTTGATCCAGAAGAAGGCAAAAAAAAATATTTCCAATTAAGCCCCAAGTGGATAAAAAAATTCCTAACTCCAAATAGCAGTCAGGTATTTCCCGGGATCAGATCCTATCTAATTTAAAGCTAACTATGATAATTCACAATATTGTTCTGTGCTACAAAGGCATCCATTTCTGTTTAGAAAGCAGATACAGAATCTGCAAGCAGCATTCCAAGGCAAAGAATTCCATAATTTTACTGCTCTTACTGTAAAAAAAAAAATCCCTGCCTTTCCTCGTCTTAATGGATGGCATCTCATTCTTAACTTAGCTCTTTGAGTAAGTAATTCATAGGTAGGGGTTCACTGGGCAACAAAAAGACTGAGAACTAGCAGGTTAAAATAGAGACATGAAAAGACAAAGAGCATTGATTCCCTTACATGGAACTTTTGGCGTGATGCAGGAAATGTGCGCAATCGCTATTTTCCGTGTGAAAACCACTAGGGAATAGGTTTGTGCATGATTTTGTTGAATTGCGTATGAAAATCCAAGATTAGCGAATGGCTGCATATATTTTTTTTATTTTTGTGAGCGTGACTAAGATTACCGAATCTGTGTGAGTGGAATAGTGAATGCGCCCAATGCAAGAACTGCTATTGTGTACTGTTGTTTATGCGCAATTCAAGAAGCGTTCGGTATTTAGCTTCCTGGATTAGAACATGCGCAAAATCTATCTGCGCACAAAAATGCCTTTATCCAATGCGAAGGTTTCTTGCATCGCACCATAAGACCCGTATAGAGTTATTCTGGAGTAAACCAACTGCACCATAGGGGAAAAAGAAACATTCCAAAATTCCCACGTGGTTGAATAGAGCTTTTTAACCCCTTGAATGCTTGAGTGGTCTAGCATTTAACCCTTTGAGTGCCATTGCTTTGTAATGCGTTGCGTACCCCTCAGGCACCCGAAGGGTTAAGGGGCTGAAAGACCAATTTAATTTAATAGGCATTTTTATGTCACCTCCTGTGGTGTAGTTGGTTTACTCCAGACTAAGTCCTGAGGCCTGTGGGCCTTATTCATCAAGGTAAAATAAGGCAGTTCTGGGACACGCCATCTGCACCACAGAAGACAAATGAAACTTTCCTTGGATTTAAATTGGGTTTTTAATCCCTGAATGCTAGAAAGGTAGCCAATGTCAGACCTCTCTAGCATTCAGGTAGTTAAAACACTATTTCAGTCAGCTTGATTTTGGGGAACTTTCAGTCGTCCCCTGTTTTGTAGTTGTTTGCTCCAGAATTACCTCAGAGTTAGGCCCTAAGGGCGGAATGCAATAAAAGTGTGTAATCACTATTTATAGTGTACAGTGTACTTTTGATGGCAAAATGATTAGAATTAAAACGTGACTGAATTGCATGTGTTTTTTCTCAATTAGCAAATGTTCGCTCAGTTTTTAGCGAATGCATTTCAAAACGTGGCTAAAATGGCAGCCGTTGTGTGAGAGGTATAGCAATTGCGCATAATTCAGCAAAGCAATTGGCACACATTTTCATACATCTGGCTAACTTTGCCATTAATTTAGGAGCATTTGCTAACTCTGATGTTAATTTAGGACAATGTGCTATTCAATATCAAGGCTTAATAGGTGCGCAATGACAAACAGCACATAAATGTATGTTTTTTATAAAATAGCTAATGCACCACATTCTTGCTTTCCCCCTAAGTTTTGTATTCAGCACACGGTATTTACACCTACCGCATCCCAAAATCCTTCAACTGAGGCTTAAGGCGAGTGTCATTGGCAATTCTGTCATCTCAAATAATGTTTCTGATGAAGTTGTGATAAATCGCGGTCAATGCTGGGGCCGGCAGGGAATATTTTTTTTAATCTCACATACATGGCTGAAAATCTAAGACGACCTCTGGGCTTCAAGGCCTCAGGCCGGACACACAATGTACCGGATGATAAAATCACAAATACCAGCGAAAGCTTTGGGCTTTTTTGTCAAAGATACTTTACTTGATGCAGCCAATCACAATCTGAGATGGACATGAAGTAAAGATTGTGTCTGATACATAAAAAGAAAAAAAAATAACACTGCAAATAAAATATATATTTTGAATCATTTTAATTCCTAGAGCTTTATAGTATAAAACAGGGGAGGGTAACATGATACTCTCCTGCTGTTGAGAACTACAACTGTCATAATTCACTGGTGGGGTATTATGATGGAATTGTATGTCTCAACAGCTAGAGGGCTTCAGGTTACCTGTCCTGGTATAAAAATGTGCTTAAAGGAGCAGTAAACTTTTTTATGAAAAAATATATATTGTAGGGATTTTCCTGTTCAGTAAGATAAGGGTACTCCCACTGCAGAGAGATTTATATTTCCAGAGTTATTACAGTTTAAACCCATGTTTTTTTTACATTAGCAGTGCCCTCTAGTGGTCAAATTCTTATTAGTTTTCCTGTTAGATTCTAATGGAGAGGAAAGTCAGAAAAGTCAGAGACATACAGTTCTCCATAGAATGTGATAGAAACTGCCTGTCACTTCCTGTCAGTTAGAACTATCAAGAAGTAAACACAGTAAATTCACTTCCTGATTATTTAAACTGTTATAAATTTTGAATAAAACATCTGACAGCAGTGGGAGTGACCTTGTTTTATTCAGCAGGAAATGCTCTATAAAATGTTTTCTCATAAATAAAAGTTTACTGCTCCTTTAATTATATATATATATATATATATATATATATATATATATATATATATCTCCATAGGATAAATAGGCACTCCTTAATCAAAAAATAAATAAGTGAATGATGCCTTGATGCTGCAAAATAATATTAAATAAGCATAGTAGGCTATGAAATGGGAGCAAAACTAAGTGAGCACTCAGAAGGACTTCATAAAATAATTTTAAAGTTGTTTATTGTCAACGTTTCGACCCCATTACACAGGCCTTCCTCAAGACCTAGTCTTGAGGAAGGCCTGTGTAATGGGGCCAAATCGTTAACAATAAACACCCTTAAAATTATTTTATGAAGTCATTCTGAGTGCTCATTTAGTTATGCTACCTTTTGATACCCTGCTATGCTTATATATATGCTAGCGAATAGTGTGCAGCATTGCCAGTTCGATTGAGCACACCGTGCAGTTCGGGGACCAACGGGTCCACTGTAGTGGTGAGATTCACTGCAGTTAAGAGTCTTTCTGCAGCGATTTTTAAAGCGGGCCCCCTGCCCATTCAGGTGAAAATCTTTGCCCCTGATTGGCTGCCTGCCTCTGATCTCCAACACCTGCCACTTCTGCAGAAAGTAAAAATATAGCCCCTTCCCTGTGAATGTTGCCGCAAGAAGGAAAAGATGTACAGCACATGCCTACTTAATAGTCCAGATTTTTATTCCTTAGGGACGAAACAAGTATGTGATGCAATCTGTATTAATGAATGTACACGGTCACTACTCTGATCCTGAAAGGGGTAAAGATCTCTATAATCGAAAGCAGGTGAACTAATACTACTGAAATGTCCACTAATTACTTACATGTGCTTAGACAATTAAATCCTAAAAACATGCATCACAGCATACCTCCCAACTGTCCCTGTGTTTAGGAGATCAGACTGTGTGGTGTGTATAGAAGTGTATCACCCTGGTGTCCCTGTGTTTAGGAGATCAGACTGTGTGGTGTGTATATAACTGTATCACCCTGGTGTCCCTGTGTTTAGGAGATCAGACTGTGCTGTGTGTATATAAGTGTATCACCCTGGTGTCCCTGTGTTTAGGAGATCAGACTGTGTGGTGTGTATAGAAGTGTATCACCCTGGTGTCCTGTGTTTAGGAGATCAGACTGTGTGGTGTGTATAGAAGTGTATCACCCTGGTGTCCCTGTGTTTAGGAGATCAGACTGTGTGGTGTGTATATAAGTGTATCACCCTGGTGTCCCTGTGTTTAGGAGATCAGACTGTGTGGTGTGTATAGAAATGTATCACCCTGGTGTCCCTGTGTTTAGGAGATCAGACTGTGTGGTGTGTATAGAAGTGTATCACCCTGGTGTCCCTGTGTTTAGGAGATCAGACTGTGTGGTGTGTATATAAGTGTATCACCCTGGTGTCCCTGTGTTTAGGAGATCAGACTGTGTGGTGTGTATAGAAGTGTATCACCATGGTGTCCCTGTGTTTAGGAGATCAGATTGTGTGGTGTGTATAGAAGTGTATCACCCTGGTGTCCTGTGTTTAGGAGATCAGACTGTGTGGTGTGTATAGAAGTGTATCACCCTGGTGTCCTGTGTTTAGGAGATCAGACTGTGTGGTGTGTATATAAATGTATCACCCTGGTGTCCCTGTGTTTAGGAGATCACACTGTGTGGTGTGTATAGAAGTGTATCACCCTGGTGTCCCTGTGTTTAGGAGATCAGACTGTGTGGTGTGTATAGAAGTGTATCACCCTGGTGTCCCTGTGTTTAGGAGATCAGACTGTGTGGTGTGTGTATATAAGTGTATCACCCTGGTGTCCCTGTGTTTAGGAGATCAGACTGTGTGGTGTGTATAGAAGTGTATCACCCTGGTGTCCTGTGTTTAGGAGATCAGACTGTGTGGTGTGTATATAAATGTATCACCCTGGTGTCCCTGTGTTTAGGAGATCACACTGAGTGGTGTGTATAGAAGTGTATCACCCTGGTGTCCCTGTGTTTAGGAAATCAGACTGTGTGGTGTGTATATAAGTGTATCACCCTGGTGTCCCTGTGTTTAGGAGATCACACTGTGTGGTGTGTGTATATAAGTGTATCACCCTGGTGTTCCTGTGTTTAGGAGATCAGACTGTATGGTGTGTATAGAAGTGTATCACCCTGGTGTCCTGTGTTTAGGAGATCAGACTGTGTGGTGTGTATATAAGTGTATCACCCTGGTGTCCCTGTGTTTAGGAGATCAGACTGTGTGGTGTGTGTATAGACGTGTATCACCCTGGTGTTCCTGTGTTTAGGAGATCAGACTGTGTGGTGTGTATAGAAGTGTATCACCCTGGTGTCCCTGTGTTTAGGAGATCAGACTGTGTGGTGTGTATAGAAGTGTATCACCCTGGTGTCCCTGTGTTTAGGAGATCAGACTGTGTGGTGTGTATAGAAGTGTATCACCCTGGTGTCCCTGTGTTTAGGAGATCAGACTGTGTGGTGTGTATAGAAGTGTATCACCCTGGTGTCCCTGTGTTTAGGAGATCAGACTGTGTGGTGTGTATATAAGTGTATCACCCTGGTGTCCCTGTGTTTAGGAGATCAGACTGTGTGGTGTGTATATAAGTGTATCACCCTGGTGTTCCTGTGTTTAGGAGATCAGACTGTGTGGTGTGTATATAAGTGTATCACCCTGGTGTCCCTGTGTTTAGGAGATCAGACTGTGTGGTGTGTATATAAGTGTATCACCCTGGTGTCCCTGTGTATAGGAGATCAGACTGTGTGGTGTGTATATAAGTGTATCACCCTGGTGTCCCTGTGTTTAGGAGATCAGACTGTGTGGTGTGTATATAAGTGTATCACCCTGGTGTTCCTGTGTTTAGGAGATCAGACTGTGTGGTGTGTATATAACTGTATCACCCTGGTGTCCCTGTGTTTAGGAGATCAGACTGTGTGCTGTGTATATAAGTGTATCACCCTGGTGTCCCTGTGTTTAGGAGATCAGACTGTGTGCTGTGTATATAAGTGTATCACCCTGGTGTCCCTGTGTTTAGGAGATTAGACTGTGTGCTGTGTATATAAGTGTATCACCCTGGTGTCCCTGTGTTTAGGAGATCAGACTGTGTGCTGTGTATATAAGTGTATCACCCTGGTGTCCCTGTGTTTAGGAGATCAGAGTGTGATGTGTATATGTGTATCACCCTGGTGTCCCTGTGTTTAGGAGATCAGACTGTGTGGTGTGTATATAACTGTATCACCCTGGTGTCCCTGTGTTTAGGAGATCAGACTGTGTGGTATGTATATAACTGTATCACCCTGGTGTCCCTGTGTTTAGGAGATCAGACTGTGTGGTGTGTATATAACTGTATCACCCTGGTGTCCCTGTGTTTAGGAGATCAGACTGTGCTGTGTGTATATAAGTGTATCACCCTGGTGTCCCTGTGTTTAGGAGATCAGACTGTGTGGTGTGTATATAAGTGTATCACCCTGGTGTCCCTGTGTTTAGGAGATCAGACTTTGTGGTGTGTATAGAAGTGTATCACCCTGGTGTCCCTGTGTTTAGGAGATCAGACTGTGTGGTGTGTATATAAGTGTATCACCCTGGTGTCCATGTGTTTAGGAGATCAGACTGTGCTGTGTGTATATAAGTGTATCACCCTGGTGTCCCTGTGTTTAGGAGATCAGACTGTGCTGTGTGTATATAAGTGTATCACCCTGGTGTCCCTGTATTGCTCCACAGCAATACCACTCACATTAAAGAGATTCCCCGGAGTGGACCGCAGGTTAGCGGAGGGGAAGCATGTCATGGGGAGGGTTGATTCAGGAAGGAAGTGTGTGTGTGTGTGTGGGTGTGTTAGGGAGGAGCAAGAGGTAAAGGGTTTAAAAGGTGCTAGAGACAGGAAGTGAGCTGTTGTGTGAAGAAGAAAGGACAGAGGAAGCGTCCCGCCCGCCCGCCCCTTGTTTCTGAGGGTGTGGTTGTGTGTTTTTTCTGCTTGGCGGATAGTCCTTGCATGGTTTGCGGAGATTGATAAATGAGGTGGTAAGTTAAGGGATTTTATCCTCAGGTGGAAGCCCTTTGAGAGTTTGCCCCGGACTTAGGTCGCGGGAGGTGACGTTACCTATTGGACCTAAAGTGGATGGCCAATGGGGTAATTTATTGGGAATCAGCTGTAAGTGCTGAAAAATGGTGGAATCAGCTGTAAGTGCTGAAATGGTGGAATCAGCTGTAAGTGCTGAAAATGGGGAATCAGCTGTAAGTGCTGAGGAATGTTGGGATCAACGGTAGTGCTGAAGAAGGTTGGAATTTTAGCATGAGCCCGTACAATTTGGCCATGCTTGGTTTCAAGGGAAATGGATTGGCAAGGACTGTCAGTTTAATTAGAGAGTATTGGTTATTGTTTCATTGTTATTGTGGTGTTTGAGTAAGGAAAATAACATAATGTAAATAAAATGTTAAATAAAGCTCTGGTCTGTTATCCCCACCAATAGATGTGTCTGTTTTTTATTGCTGGATCATACCCTATCCCTATGACATGTTTGAATACAATTTCAGTATATGTGTTTATAAATTAGTCTGTGTAAGTGCTCTTGCTCTAAATCATTTATTCGGTTACGCAAAGACGTGTCAATAAAATAACCTAAAGATTCTCCGTAATGCCCCTCCCACCAGCAGCACACTATAAGACACGTGTCCCTCTTTGTCCATTTGAGATGTTTGGAGGTGTACTGTAAGGAACAGAGACAGGGAACTCTGATGTAAAGGGAAGAAGCTGAGAGTAAAAACTGGATAAAATATCTTCACTTCCTAAGACTACTTCAGCGAGAGGAGATTGGTTGTATGTCAACCTCACAACTTTCCAAATGTTGGGTGTGGAAAAAAAAATCCCCTATGGAGGTCAACCCCCTTTTACTGGGGATTTTTTTCTAATTCTCTCCCCCAACATTCTCTTCCCACACTTCCTCCTATACTTTTAATCTCCACACTGATGACACAAGACCTTTCTATCAATGCAAATGGAGTTAGCACATTGATAGGAAGGTCCCAGAACGGAATGTGTGTATCTGGTGTCACCCGTGTGGAGGTGGACCACACTCCAAGAAGGCTGCCTGGTACATTATTGAAGATTAAAGGTAGAGGGAGGGAGATATTCTGTACTGTATGTTGAATGGGACTTTTTTCCTATGTGGTGGGCAGCCTGAATAAAGGTCACCCCCAGATAAAAGGCAAGGTCACTTTTTTATTTTTCTAAGGTAAATGCCTGAAGAAACCTCACCTCATTTTCTAGCATATATAGTAGTATAAATTAAATGTTAATTTGGGGGAACCAATCCACACAACATTGATTCAAAATGGCCATAAGGAATTTTGTGCAAGGTTAAGGAAAGTGGGGTCTCTTATTAGAAGGTTGCATTGTTTATTTAATCCTTTGATTACCAGTGGGGTGTACAGACTAATGCATTGCTCACTTCTCCTGTACGTAAAGGGACTTATTTCAATATTTATAGTTGCCCTTTAATTGGGAGTGGTCAGTAGATTTTTAGTAATGTAGTCGTTATTAGCATGCATGGGAACGTTCAAAATGAGTTGACCCTCAGATCTCTGAAATGTTAATTTTGCAGTTGTAGATTGTAGCCGATATGTCCCCCCTGCCTGCTGTAATCCAGAGGCACTCCAATCTGTCCAAAAGGAACCCTTAAAGGGATAGTAATGTTTCACAAAAAGAGCAGCTCCAAATAATCTTCATAGTATTTGGGCCATGGAGAGTGTTATTTCAATACTGTCAGAGTTGTAGTTCAAGAGTAATTGAATGATAAAATATCCCCCTTCCGCCCCTTTTACCTAGTGTAAGCCGCCTCCCCTCAGATGTGGAATCTGGTCTGGATGGATCACAGCAAGGGACAATCTTCTTACTGTGAGCATAAGGAAAACCCTGCCCCCATTGACAGGTTTTTCCTTATGCTCACAGATTGTTCCTCTCTGTAATCCATCCGGACAGTCTTGTTTTTCTGAGGTGAGCAGTGTTACATCAGTAAAAGGGGTGGGAGGGGGATACTTTATCATTCAATTACTCTTGAACTACAACTCTGACAGTATTGAAATAACACTCTCCACGGCCCAAATACTATGAAGATTAATTGGAGCTGCTTTTATTGTGAAACATTACTATCCCTTTAATAATAGTAATGTGACGCTCTAAATGGCTGTACGATTATTCCTCATACTTTTTAATATTGTTCATATCTGTGTAATTTTATTGTAATTATATTTTAGAGATCACCCTCCCCCCTCTTCCCAACATCACTCACCTTCCTACAGATCTAAAATCCATCACTTGACCGGACAGATCGCAACGAGGGACAATATTGTATAACTGTATAAGGAAAACCCTGCACCCTTGACAAAGGATAGGTTTTTCCTTATGTTGACACAATATTGTCCCTCGCTGTGATCCATCCAGACCGGCTTTCTGATCTGAAGGAAGAAGAGTGACATTGGGAAAAGGGGCAGGAGGAGGAAACTTTAAAATATAATTATAATAAAACTACACCGATATGAACTTATGAATGATACAGAACATTTTTAAAAGTATGAGGAATAATCGTATACTCATTAAAGACATTATTATCTCTTTAAAATTCTAAAATTTAGCGTTATCATGACTTGAGTACACACAAGACAAGCAGGACTTTTTCCTCTGCTCCTGTGGTAGAAATGACACCAATTTAACCCATTGAGTGCTAGAGAGGTAGGGAACGCATTGCGAAGCAAAGAAGAGCCGCAGGATGGTCCCGGGACCGGATTGTGCTTTTCTCAGCTAGGTGGCAGACTTCTGGGAAACCCAAACTTTACATGCTTCAATCTCTCAAACTATAAAGGTTTGAGAGATGGGACATAGCTCTTTCTATTCCTGTCTTTAATGTCTACAATATTATTTTTTGTCAAATTCTAGCAATACTATCCCTTTAAAGACTAATAAAGCTGTATTAGGTGCAGGTCATGTGACAGGAAACAGGCCCATCACCATGAAATACCGAGATTTGGGTCAAACCCCTGATTCTTTGTGCCAATCCCTCAGACCTCCCAGGCTCGGGTATTTCTAATGAAGCTCTTGCAGCGGAGATAAATGGTGTGTTAACAACAGTAAAGTGATTAAGGACAATACATTACCATTTAAGTGATTAATCAATGTTTGAGCCTGGGGCTGTATCTGCATCTGGCGTGTTCATGTGAGGATTGACTCAGTAATTAAAAGAACCAGAGCTGTAACTATAGGGGTTGCAGAGGTTGCCATTCTCAATGACGCGACATGTACAATTTGCGACGCTTTAAGACGCGCCGTGGTGAATGCGCCATTCGGAATGACGCAGCCAAACAAATGTGACACTTTAAGATGCAACATTTTTTAGTGCGCCATTGCAAAAGGATAGCCCAGTGTGCAGGGGCCCAGCTTCAAGGGGAGGAACCACATGTGCCTTATTGTCCAATAGGCTTTAGTTAAAGGGATAGTAATACTTCGTTTTAACGTTATTTTATTTTGTAGCCATTAAAAAAACATGAAGAATGATATAAGTCTTGTCTCTCAAACCTTTATGGTTTATGAGATATTCACAAGCAAAGTTCCCCTCCTGCCCCTTTTACCTAGTGTAAGCCATCTCTTCTCAGATGTGGATCAGGTTGTATGACAGGACAGATAACAGAAGGGGACAATCTTCTTTGTATGAAAACAATGAAAGCCCTTCCCCCCTAGGGTGACCACGGGTTCCGGAATGTCCGGGACTGTCCCTTATTGCAAGCATATGTCCTGCGTCCCGGGTCATCTCCCACCGGGACAATGAAGTGTCCCGGAATGAAGCCAAGCCACCCACACAGCAGTGTTTGCTGTGGGTTTTTTTTATATATGCCGCCCTGGATGTCAGCCTGCAAGCGGTGTGTCACATCATGGACGCCGCGAGGGAGCGCTTGGTAGCATAAATCCTTGCTCCCTCGCGGCGTCCATGATGTGACACACAGTTTGCAGGCTGACATCCAGGGCGGCAATCCAGCTGATCTCCTGGAGGCAAGCGCTCTAGTAATACAGAGCGCTGGGAGATGACATCATCTCCCAGCGCTCTGCATTACTGAGCACAGCGCGCGGGAGCTTCAGCTCTGTGCCGGAGGAGGCACAGAGCACTTTCCACACCGCTAGACCACCGGGGACTCAAGGTAGGGCAACAAGGGGCAATGTGGAGATGAAGAGGAGTAGGGTGACCACATGTCCCGGAACAGCAGAACGGAAATGTGGTCACCCTATTTCCCCCTTGACAAGTTTTTCAGCTTTTTCCCTTATCTTAATTGAAGATTGTCCCTCTCTGCAGTCTACCTGGGCACCTCCCTTCTGATCTGGTTGAACAGGGGGGGGATACTTTGTTTGTGAATATCTCTTAAACCATAAAGGTTTGAGAGATAAGACTTATATCATTCTTCATGTTTTTTTAATGCCTACAAAATAAAATAAAGTTAAAACAAAGTATTACTATCCCTTTAAGTCTCTGTGAAAACATTGTTGTGTTAGGGGCCCTAATAAAAATGTCTTCACTGGGACCCACCAATGACTTGTTACACTACTGAAAGGAAAACTAAACTTAACATGAAAATGGTTAATATAACATTAAGTACAATGTGCTTGTAGGAGATTAAAATATGTTCCTAAACTTGTTTTTAACCCTTTGAGTGCAAGAGCGGTGTGCCACGCACTGCGGAGCAATGTGTGGCATACCCCCTCTGGCACTCAAAGGGTTAATGTGTATGTAAGTTGTCCTATTGAGAGTCCATTTATTTCTGTTTGTAATGAGGAATAACAGCTAGTTCGCCACTGCTCTTCTGTTCGGAAAGGCCGTTACCTTATTTACAACCATTTGCAGACAATCCTGGCCAATCACCTCAGAGACATCTACCAAGCTTGCAGCGTTACTGGGAGCAAGAGAAAAGAGAGGAATGTCTGCTCCCTTGGGGTATATGTAAGACTAGATTTTAGCCTCAGAAAAGAAAAAAAAAAGAAGTTTTACAGATGTTGTTAGCACGTAGGCTTCCAACATGCCACCTGTTGGCCCAATGCAGCCCACCTGGACCCAGAGTATAGCCCGTTTGTAACAAATGCTTCTTTTTATTTACTTAATTATATATCTCACAGGAATTAGTAAGGCAGTGAGGCCTAACCACATGCACATTGCTGTCATTGCTGAATTGAAAAGCTGCTGTTTTTAGTGTGTTAAAGGGATAGTAATATTTCACCAGAAACAGCAGCTCTGATTAATCTTCATAGTATTTGGGCCATGGAGAGAGTTATTTCAGTACTGTCAGAGTTGTAGTACAACAGTAATTGAATGATAAAGTATCCCCCTCCCATCACTTTTACCTAGTGTAAGCCTCCTCCCCTCAGATGTAGAATCTGATCTCTTGACAGGACAGGTCACAACTGTGATCATAAGGAAAATCCTGCCCCCCATGACAGGTTTTTCAGGTTTTTCCTTATGCTCACTGAAGATTGTCCCTCTCTGCGATCCATCCGGACAGTCTTGCTGTTCTGAGGTGAGCAGTGTTACATCAGTAAAAGGGGTGGGAGGGGGATACTTTATCATTCAATTACTCTTGTACTATAACTCTGACAGTATTGAAATAACACTGTCCATGGCCCACATACTATGAAGATTAATTGGAGCTGCTTTTATTGTGAAACATTACTATCCCTTTAAATACCAGTGTTCTCATTGACTTCATCAGAATTGATCAATGACTTGCACTAAGCCTAGGGCCAGATTTCCCAATAGAAATAGTAGGCAACTGCCTAGAGTGCCAAATTTTGACGGGCGATGCCTCAGCTGTGCAGGCCACACCCATACTCTCTGTTGTGGGTGTGGCCAGAGCAATTTAATTGCCCCAGCACCAGTTTTATAACCCTTTATGGTTTGTTAGTTAACCCCTTGGACTGCTAATGCAATGCATTGGAGATCTCTCTAGCAACCAAGGGGTTAAAGCTTTATCTTTTTTTGGTTCTTGCTTGTTACAGGCCAAGGGTATTCAAACCTCACAAGTACCCCTCTTTAGGAGGGACAGTCCCTCTTTTAGACCCAAATCCCTCTGTCCCTTTTTCCCACCCTGATGTCCCACTTTTTAGGAGATCAGACTGTGTGGTGTGTATATAAGTGTATCACATTGCTCCACAGCAATAAAACTCATATTAATCTACATTACATGGGTTTATAAATTAGTCTATGTAAATAGAAAACCTTTGGTCTTGTTAGAAGTCATTTGTTAGGTTACACAAGGAGGTATCAATACGTCATGAAATAGCCTAAAAATTATTGGTAATGCCCTGCCCACCAGCCACGCCCACAACACCACCCCTTAAAACACAAGTGTCCCTCTTTGGCAATTTGAAATGTTGGGAGGTATGGGTATTTTCTGTGCAGAGAAACAGTGGATGGATCTGGGGTAGGATCATGTGAGGAATGGGGGTGTGGTCATGGGTGGAGTTTCAGGTACCTAGAGTGCCTTGCCTGGGGGAGCCTCGGATGTTAAACCAGCTCTGACTAAGCCTATAATGGTAGACTTTTTTAAGACTACAACTGACTGCTATTTTTCTTTTAAATGGCTAACAGGCTATAATGTACCACAGTTATCAATAACTACTTAATGCTTCCCTCATACATATGGATTTGTGGTCGTGTGCGGCCCACGATGCCCCTGTGCTTGCATAAAGAACAGGATATTTAAAGAGGAGATAACCTCTTCAATCAATCCCTGATGTCATGTCCATTCAGACAGGTATCATAGCTGCTAGTAGGACCATGGGACACAAAGTCCAGTCACTGCACATGGTAACATGGGCTGTGCAGTGCATTACTTCAGGTGAAGTAGGCCTGTGCAGTATGCCTGATTCAGTTTAAAAATACTGCCAGCAACTGCCATGTCCGCCTCCTCGGACACCAGGACTGAATGAAGATGTTATCGTTTCAAAAAAGGCACAAGGAAAAATTCATAGGGGCCATTAGGATTTTCTGACTACAGTAAGGCAAGTGTGGGTTATTTTTAGGAGGTATTACTTCTCACATAAATGTATATAACCCAAGTTCATGTGCTAGTGTTCCTTTAACACACAGCTATTGGGAGCTGTGCACAAGAGACAAGCACAAAGAGCAGATAGGGGGTTTACTTGCAGAAAGACTGTAGAGAAGAGCAGCAGACGTCCCAAAGACCTTCCAGGAACAGTAAAGTTAAATAAAATGCAGGGTCTGCACCCCTGACTACCACTTACTTGTTCTGGTACCTCAGGGGTTAATACTGAGCCACACAGCCAATCCAGGACTGTTTCTCTAAGACCAGGATGAAGGAGATTCCACTTCCTGTTCTTGATCGGAGAGTGGGTCCATGGGAATGAAACTCAGACCCCATAGATCCAGTGCTTTTATGTAGCTCTTAACCCTATGGGGGAGATTCACTAAGTGGTGATAAAGTGGAGATGACTTCTCCACTTATACCACTTCTCCAATTCCTGTGTTATTCTGTGGAGCCAATGCACTAAGATTTCTTCAACTTTGGAGATATTAGTGCATAGACGCTAAATAATAACATAGGAACTGGAGAAGTGAAGTCATCTCCACTTTATCACCTCTTTATCACAGCTTAGTGAATCTCCCCCTATGAGTGCCAGAGGGGTATCCAACGCATTGCATACCATAGTGGCACTCAAAGGGTCGATCTTGTGTATCATCATTATCTTCAGGTGTTGTTGATCCACTGCAGGATAAAGGCCTCCTCAACAACTTCTGTCCTGTGTCTTTTGTTGCCAACAAATGTGGTAATTTTATCTACCTATCTTGTCTTTGGTCTTCCTCTTGGACAATCCAAAATTCAATTTGTCCATCTACCATCAGGTCTTCTTGCTATGTGGTCTGCTCACTTCCATTTTAGGTGCTTTACCTTTTCATTTACAACATAGACCTTTGTTTGCTGATGAATCCATGCACATGTTTTTCGGTCTCTTTTTGTTATGTTTAGAATTCACCGCTCCATACTTCTCTGTGTAACCTTCAGTTTTTGGATGGCTTTGACATTCAGTGTCCATGTTTCGCAGGCACACGCAAGGATTTGGAGGATACACCAGTCAAAATCCTTTGGCTTGAGGCACAGTGGTAAATGTGTCTTAAAGACAGTACTACTAAGTTTTCCAAATGCTTGCCATCCCAGTTTTATTCATATGTATAGCACCTTTGAAATGTAGCACTACTGAAATATGTAATCCTAATCTCATATGCACTGAACTGTCAAAAAGTGCACTTCCTCCTCTACCCGCTTGTATCTGTAGGCTACCTATCCTGTACTTAGACTGTAAGCTCTGACATTTAAACAAACATTAATGTGAGTTTTATTGCTGTAGAGCAATGTGATACACTTATATACACACCACACATTCTGATTTCATAAAAAGAGGGACATCAGGGTGATACACTTATATACACACCACACAGTGTGATCTCCTAAACACAGGTACACCAGGGTGATACACTTATACACACACCACACAGTGTGATCTCCTAAACACAGGGACACCAGGGTGATACGCTTATATACACACCACACAGTCTGATCTCCTAAACACAGGGACACCAGGGTGATACACTTATATACACACCACACAGTCTGATCTCCTAAACACAGGGACACCAGGGTGATACACTTCTATACACACCATACTGTCTGATCTCCTAAACACAGGGATACCAGGGTGATACACTTATATACACACCACACAGTCTGATCTCCTAAACACAGGGACACCGGGGTGATGCACTTCTATACACACCACACGGTCTGATCTCCTAAACACAGGGACACCAGGGTGATACACTTATATACACACACCGCACAGTCTGATCTCCTAAACACAGGGACACCAGGGTATTACACTTCTATACACACCACACAGTCTGATCTCCTAAACACAGGGACACCAGGGTGATACACTTATATACACACCACACAGTCTGATCTCCTAAACACAGGGACACCAGGGTGATACACTTATATACACACCACACAGTCTGATCTCCTAAACACAGGGACACCAGGGTGATACACTTATATACACACCACACAGTCTGATCTCCTAAACACAGGGACACCAGGGTGATACACTTATATACACACCACACAGTCTGATCTCCTAAACACAGGGACACCAGGGTGATACACTTCTATACACACCACACAGTCTGATCTCCTAAACACAGGGACACCAGGGTGATACACTTATATACACACCACACAGTCTGATCTCCTAAACACAGGGACACCAGGGTTATACACTTATATACACACCACACAGTCTGATCTCCTAAACACAGGGACACCAGGGTGATACACTTATATACCCACTACACAGACTGATCTCCTAAACACAGGGACACCAGGGTGATACACTTCTATACACACCACACAGTCTGATCTCCTAAACACAGGGACACCAGGGTGATACACTAATATACACACCACACAGTCTGATCTCCTAAACACAGGGACACCAGGGTGATACACTTATATACACACCGCACAGCCTGATCTCCAAAACACAGGGACACCAGGGTGATACACTAATATACACACCACACAGTCTGATCTCCTAAACACAGGGACACCAGGGTGATATACTTATATACACACCACACAGTCTGATCTCCTAAACACAGGGACACCAGGGTGATACACTTATATACAGACAACACAGTCTGATCTCCTAAACACAGGGACACCAGGGTGATACACATATATACACACCACACAGTCTGATCTCCTAAACACAGGGACAACAGGGTGGGAAAGAAGGACAGAGGGATTTGGGTCTAAAAGAGGGACTGTCCCTCCTAAAGAGAGACACTTGGGAGGTATGATACTGTAAAAGTCATGTATTGTATCACAGTTCAGGAACGTTTTGGAGTCAATGACGGCTGCACCCCTGGTCTTCCATTAAGTGTAGATAGACATGTCTGACTGTGCCCACTGCCACAGGGATTTTTTTCAGACCCAGTTCTCTACAAAGACAGAGAATGAATGACAAACGCATGCACGGCTTCAAACCAAAATGATCACTTTTCATTTTAAATTTAACCGCTGTATCATGTATATAACAAGCATTAAAGTGATCTTCAGATAACAGAAATGTAAGTTTTAAGAGCTGCTTTCCGTGAGAATAATATGTTTCCTATTGAGAATCCAATGTGCATTTGCATCCCCAAGCCCCCACACAAATAGACCCCTCTTAGAGGCAAAGGTGGGTGGAAATAAAAGCTTGGCTATAGCTGAGAACATGTGCATTTCTTCATATCAATTGTATATTGCATTGCCTGATTTATAACGTCAAAGTGGATCAATTAATGGGAAACCAATTGCACCATAAAAAAATCCCCTTTGGTTAAAATAGGTTTTTGCTTTATTTTTACCCTTGAACTCTAAAGAAGTGTCAGACGCATTGCTCTGCAATGCGTTGGAGACCTCTCCAGCATTCAAGGGGTAAAAAGTGTATTTAAATCAATGTGAATTTTGGAAAATCTTATTTGTACCCTACAATGCTGTTGATTTGCTTCTATACATAAGGCATGTTGCGTGGTGTACCTGAAAGGGAAAATGAAAAGGGGGGGGGGAATCTAATTGCTCAGAATTCCCCCCCTCACTCTCTTTTGCACCCTAAGAGCAGATGTATAAGGTTATTGCTGTGATGGGGTCCAGTATCCAAGACAGCCCATCGGCTCTGGACTGTTCAGTGATCATACTTGGGAACTCTCTGGATTACTTACCTGGTCCCCCAGGACAAAGGTTGATTCACTGGCGGTGGTGAGTTTCCCATCAAAGTCTGCACACTTCTCCTCCTTCTTGCCCTGTTCTACCCACTTCCCGCCTACTTCTCCTCCTTCCCACCCTGTTCCTCCAACTTCTCACCCACTTCTCCTCCTTCCCACCCTGTTCCTCCCACTTCTCACCCACTTCTCTTCCTTCCCACCCTGTTCCCCCCATTTCCCACCCACTTCTCCTCCTTTCCACCCTGTTCCTCCCACTACTCACCCACTTTTCTTCTTTCCACCCTGTTCGTGCCACTTCCAACTTCTCCTTCTCACCTTGTTCCACCCACTTCCTGACCAATTCTCCTCCTTCCCACCCTGTTCCTGCCACATTCCCAGGTATGCCAGTGACCCCCTAACAATTAGACCAGGTGTTGGCTGCTGACATCATCCCACACACCTGTTACCAGCCAGTCAGTTTCCAATAGTGTTAGTAAGACCCTTCCCTTTTTTTATTAACCCTATGAGCACCAGGGACATGTCCAAGAAATTCAAATGAGTCAGATAGCCCTCTGAAACTAAAACTGTTACTTTTAGTATATGGTGCAGCAAACAATTTGCTTTTCCTCTCTGTCTTTCGACATTACTATAAGAACTTCTGATATCCTCCAATGAGCAATTGGATTCGTGTCTTGCTCTGTGGTTTTATATAAGGTCTGTGTGGAGGAAGAAGCCTCAGATTTCACACCAGAGCCCAATAGGTTCAATTTACTCCCCCACCAATGAGATCAGAGAGAGAGAGAGAGAGAGAGAGAATTAGCACCTCAATAGTGAGAAATGCATGTTGCATTTAGCCTGTCTTGGACTACCACTATAATCACCCTCTGCAAACCAATGGACAGTAAGTGTTGAAAGGGTAGGAAGGATTATAAAGAGGTGCATGATAATTGTCACTTCCTTTTACTGCTTGAACTGAACAGCGTCCCTCAGTCCCTTGTGTTGGTAATTTCAGGGGGTTGTTTTAGGGTGTATGAGTTGAGGAAGGTGGGGGTTTGTTTCTTGTTTGTTGCAGCTTTGTGGGAGCTTTGGGCCCTTTCCAGTGTGTATAAGGTCATTAAGTTGGATATGGTTACAGAAAGATGGTAGGCCAGCAGCCTAGGGACAATGACACCCGGACTGTGTCACGGGTTTGGACACAGGCCCCATTGAGCTGCAGTGACCAGCTAATGGAACGCAGTAAGGTGGAACAAGATTGGGGAGAGCCTAAGGCTCAAAAGGGAGTAGGCAGGTTTTTGGCCTACTAAAGTTTGGTTATTGGCAAGGGCTTAAAAGCTGGTTTAAAATGGTTATTATGTATTTTTAAATAAAGCTGTGGCCTGAGATAACTCATAATCAAGTTGTCTGTGTCTTTACTTGAACCAATACACCCATGCATAAGACAAGTCCAAACACAAAGAAGAAATAACCATTTACATATTGAACTGATACCTCCCATAAGGGCAATGCAGCTCAATTCCCCTCTGTATGAGAATTTCTGCAAACCCCAGACATAAGTTTCTGCCTTTTTGTGCTTCATCATTAAGGTGTGGCTGGGCTCAAAGAGGGACATTTATGAGGGATAACTGTATTTATTTTATGCATTAGAAACTGTGGTTTCCTCAATACAGTTATCTGTGATGTAACCTAGAGGCATTAGGTCACCCCTCCTGACAACGAACAATAGGCTTCAATAGAACTGAATGTGTTGTAAGGGTTATTTGTCTTTATCAGACTGAAAACTGAAACAGCTGGCAGTCGACAAATACAAAAAGAAAAAATGAAGTAGATAAAACTGATGTTTATGGGAAACATAACAATGTAAGTCAAATTGCAAACAAATTAAGAACCACTTATTCCTAATTAACAGCTCACCTCCCAACATTTCAAATGGCCAAAGAGGGGTACACTTTTTTTAGAGGGTGATGTTGGGGGGCGTGGCTGGTGGACTGGGCATTAACGATAATTTTAGCTTATTTCATGACCTATTGATACCTCTTTGTGTAACTGAATTAATTATTTAGAACAAGACAATAGTATTTATTTACACAGACTAATGTATAAACACATGTACTGAAGTTTATATACACATTAATGTGAGTTTTATTGTGTACCACACAGACTGATCTCCTAAACAAAGGGACACCAGGGTAGGAAAGAGGAACAGAGGGATTTGGGTCTCAAAGAGGGACAGTCCCTCCTAAAGAGGGACACTTGGGAGGTATGAAATAGTTCCTCTTTAACCCCTTAATGACCCATTATGTGCCAGAACTGTCATGGGTAAACTTCCCTTAACCCCTTCCCGACAATGGACTTACCTGGTACGTCCTGCAAAAACTGTCACTTAGTGACAATGGACATACCAGGTACATCCTGGAAATCCGGGTCCCTGCGCGGCTGCACGCCATTCGGGGACTCCGGAATCATTTGGCAAAAAAAAAAAAATGTTAGCCGGGCGTTAAGTGTCGGCCACGTGCATACACGGCCTGTCACTAAGGGGTTAAAGACCTGGCACTTCATGGGTTAAATGATAGCAGAGCGTCTCTGTGGCCACTGCTATCATTCATTTCAGGCTGAGACTGAGTGTTCCAGAACCATTGCGTTCAGTCTCAGTGCTTGTCTCTTGTGCCGGGTCATGTGATCGCTGCAGGAGCAATGTACCAGCATTTTCAATGAATGAAGCAGTGTGCTAAGCATACTGCCTCTGTGTCTGTGCTCTGCCTCGCTCTTTTTTTTTTACACTTTTTTTACAGTTTTCTTTAAATTTATAAAAAATAAACAGTGGGTTATCCATATAAATATGGAATCAAAGGAAAGCCCTATTTGTGTGTAAAAAAACAATATAATTTATGTGGATGGAATAAAAGGCTTAGAAGGAAAATACTGTTGAATAAAGACATAGTCAAAAAGGTCGGAATTGCTCCAGTCCTTAAGTGCAATCCACCTTGGATGTGTACCTAAAGAAGAGGTATCTACATTATTGCCTACAAGGTTAGACTGTAAAAAAGAACAACTAATCAGAACCCAACATACATTTAATAATGTCATGATTTTAAAAACAAGCGTGAGAAAAAGAAGAGTTTATAAATTAGTCTGGGTAAATAAAATACTTTGGTCCAGTTATAAATCATTTATTAGGTTACAGAAGGAGGTGTCAATAGGTCACAAAATAACATAAAAATTATCGGTAATGCCGCTCCCGCCAGCAACGCCCCCAGCAACACCCCCTAAAACATAAGTGTCCCTCTTTGGCAATTTGAAATGTTGGGAGGTATGTGTCGATCAGTATAAGGGAAAACCCTCCCCTTCACAAAGGAGGGCAGGATTTTCCTTATGCTGACACAAGATTGTCCCTCGTCACGGTCCATCCAGACTGGATTTCTGCTTTGTGGGAAATCAGCGTGACATATGGAAAAAGGGCGAGAGGGGGACGCTATAAAATAAAACGTTATGGACAGTTAGAAAGGTACACTTTGTTATAAAAAAGTATATTGAAGAATCGACCTTACCTTAATATCTAAACATTACTATCTCTTCAATTTGTGCGTGTGTACTCACAAATTAATTGCAAAATAAAGACAGATTCTATACGTCTAGTTCCCTTTTAATATGTATGAATCTCAAGTCATACAGATATCAACTTCTGAATATAGAAATTGAATACCGTAGGTCTTTAACCCTTTGAGTGCCAGAGTGGTACGGAATGCATTGCTTTGCAATGCATTCCGTACCACTCTGGCACTCAAAGGGTTAAAGCATAGAAGATGAATTCATCTACAGTCTATTGTGTGTGATTTTATAATAAGTGAAATAATAGATCATGAATAATTATTTACTACGCTGAGTGTGAAAGTAGGGAGAGGAAATGCACGTACATCTTATCAGTGGAATTTTTTAGTTAATGAGTCAATTCCATAAAGAATAAGGGTGCATATATTAGATTAAAATGGGTTTTATGAAGCAAAATTAAGAGTCCAATCAATTTAATGTCTCAGAAGAAAAACGGATGAAGGAATTAAAAGTTTAACCACTTGAGTGCTAGAGAGGTCTCCAATGCGTTATGAACCGGTATGTTGGAGACCATGCTTGCATACAATGGTGTGATATGGATTCCTAAAAAATAAATAAATGTTACATTCTAACATCACGGGGGGGGGGGGTGAATTCACCAGTCCAGGAGACTGACATACCTCCCAACATTTCAAATGGCCAAAGACGGACACTTTTATTTTAGGTGGTATTGCCGGTGGCGGGACTGGTGGGCGGAGCATTACCAAGAATTTGTAGGATATTTCATAACCTACTGATACCTCTTTAGGTACCTGAATAAATTATTTAGAGCAACACAAAAGTGTTTTATATATACACAGACTAATTTATAAAGACATATACTGACATTTAAACAAACATTAATGTGAGTTTTATTGCTGTAGAGCAATGTGATACAGTTATATACACACCACACAGTCTGATCTCCTAAACACAGGGACACCAGGGTGATACACTTATATACACACCACACAGTCTGATCTCCTAAACACAGGGACATCAGGGTGATACACTTATATACACACCACACAGTTTGATCTCCTAAACACAGGGACACCAGGGTGATATACTTATACACACACACCACACAGTCTGATCTCCTAAACACAGGGACACCAGGGTTATACACTTCTATACACACCACACAGTCTGATCTCCTAAACACAGGGACACCAGGGTGATACACTTATATACACACCACACAGTCTGATCTCCTAAACACAGGGACACCAGGGTGATACACTTATATACACATCACACAGTCTGATCTCCTACATACAGGGACACCAGGGTGATACATTTATATACACACCACACAGTCTGATCTCCTAAACACAGGGACACCAGGGTGATACACTTATATACACACCGCACAGTCTGATCTCCTACATACAGGGACACCAGGGTGATACATTTATATACACACCACACAGTCTGATCTCCTAAACACAGGGATACCAGGGTGATACACTTATATACACACCACACTGTCTGATCTCCTAAACACAGGGATACCAGGGTGATACACTTATATACACACCACACAGTCTGATCTCCTAAACACAGGGACATCAGGGTGATACACTTATATACACACACACCACACAGTCTGATCTCCTAAACACAGGGACACCAGGGTGATACACTTATATATACACACCACACAGTCTGATCTCCTAAACACAGGGACACCAGAGTGATACACTTATATACACACCACACAGTCTGATCTCCTTAACACAGGGATACCAGGGTGATACACTTATATATACACCACACAGTCTGATCTCCTAAACACAGGGACATCAGGGTGATACACTTAAATATACACCACACAGTCTGATCTCCTAAACACAGGGACACCAGGGTGTTACACTTATATACACACACCACACAGTCTGATCTCCTAAACACAGGGACACCAGGGTGATACACTTATATATACACACACCACACAGTCTGATCTACTAAAAAGAGGGACAACAGGGTGTGAAAGAGGGGAAAATGGATTTGGGTCTCAAAGAGGGACTGTCCCTCCTAAAGAAGACACTTGGGAGGTATGGAGCCATAATATCTCTTAAAGAGGGACACTTGAGAGGTATGGATAGACATTAGTGTCTAGCTGCACACATGGATATACACTACAGAGTATGATCACTGTAGTGTGGACCGGCAGACACATTTCTGTAGCAATGGACTTTAATACTAGAAAGACCCATAAGCAGCTTAAGCTGTGTGGCTACACTAACACCATTTCCTATATTTCTTGCTTATATATATATATATTGTAGTGTTTTTCCCCCTGAGTAAAAACAAGGGTATTTCCACTCCTGAAAGGTGTTTTATTCCAAAGTTTTTACAGCTCAAACTTGAATTTTTTTAGGTGCAGTATTATCACAGTGGCCTGAAATGTTACAGTGGCGCTGTTGCTACATCATCCTGTGTACAGCTCTGGTCAGTTGACCATAAATCTCCATAGGATGGTGTAGCAACAGCACCACTGTATAATTTCAGGTAACTGTGATGATTCTGCACCTTAAAAGATTCAAGTTTGAGCTGCAATAACCTTTGAATAAAACACGTTTCAGCAGTGGGAGTACCCTTGTTCTACTCAGTGGGATAAACTCTACAACATAGTTTTGTTTTTGTTGTTTTACATTTTATGTATTACTATCCCTTTAATGCATTGACCTATGCCTGATTTTATCTCAGGTGCCCCTAGGTAAGGAACTCCAAACACCATTAGCTCCACCCATGATCACACCCCCCACTCCTCATCTGACCCCACCCCCAGTCTCCTCCACTTTTTCCTGACCCACAGAATACCCATGGCCCACTACAAGCAATCACAAAAAAAAAAAGCTTTAACCCCTTGGTTTCCAGAGAGATCGCTAACGTATTGCTTAACAATGCGTTGGAGATCTCTCTCTAGCATCCAAGTGGTTAAATAATAGCCTGTAAAGGGGGATAAAACTGATGCAGGGTTACTGAGATTGCACTGGCCACACCCACAATTAAGAATGTGGGTGGGGTCAGCACAGCTGAGGCACCACCCCTCAAAATTTGGAGCTCTATTGGGAAATCCGATTCTGCCCCTTTTCCTCCCATTGGTGTAAGCAGCATTAACCCTTTGAGTGACTGAGAGGTAGCCAACGCATTGCAACGCAATGCCTTGGATCCCTCTCTGGCTCTCAAAGGGTTAAGGGGAGGACTTGAGACATACATAGCTTGGTAAATTGGCATTAGGCATGTGTAGGGGACAGAACACCAGTTCCAGCTCCTGTTATTGAATGTAATGGGTGTTGTACATTCGACCCAATGTTTTTTTTCTCAAGCAATTACTTCTTCTTTTGAATTATGGTCACTTGTCTCTTGAAACCATTTGTTTCAATTACCTTTCCTGTTAACCTATTCCATCTGTTGGCTACAATTTTCTTGAGATATTTTTGTCCTAATTTCCTACTTTGGCCTCTGTTTTCTTAAGATCTCTTCAATAACACGAGCCATCTTTTTCTGGTTCCTGTATAGCAATCATTCTGGAGATAAAATCAATAAAATAGAATGACGTGACAGGATAATGAGATCCTGCTGCTGAATAAATGGCAATCCATAGCTCTAAAGTTTATTTTATAAAGCCAGTAACTCGGACGCAGTCACAGCAAAGATTCTTTTGGCAAGGTTCCGCTCCCGTCTAGTGACTAGGAAAATAAATGTTTTTCGATCATGGCAGCATCGGTTGGTCTAGAACTGTGTTCCTTTGTTTTCTAGTGAAAGCGGATAGGTTGACGATAACAAATTTTCTTGAAAAACAAACATTTATACTACAGATGTGCAAAGTGCGGCACATTTTTTAATGTAAAAAACATGGAAGAAGTAGCGCAAATGAACCAAATTGTAAACATGCAATGTTGTGGCTGTTAGTTTAAACCTAAACACAAGATTATTTTACACGGATTCTTGTCAGTTGAGTCAGTTGCTTAGCTCTCTCAGGAAAAAATATAGGAGGCAAATAAAGTTTTTTGATACCTTTATTGGCAGATCTGATTTCCATTCTAAACAATGCAATGTGTACTTGTATTTAAAGCGGAACTACCACCCGACAAAATCTTTAGCTTAACTAAGTCCGTATCTGGTGACTAGCTGCTTAGTAGCGCTAGTCGCCAGAATAATTACCTTATTTAATAGCTTTCTGCTCTGTTATGTGGCTGACAGTAGTACGGGGTGCGGACATCTTGCGCGCGGACGTCACAATGGCAAGATGTCCGCTCTCCGTGCTACTGTCAGCCATAGATGATTCTGGCGACTAGCACTACTAAGCAGCTAGTCGCCAGCTAAAGATTTTGTCGGGTGGTAGTTCAGCTTTAAGAGAGATGTTTTAATATTTATCTGTATAACATGCCTGAGGAAGAGACCTTAAGGTCTTGAAAGCTTGGATTCTAAATATGCTTAGTTAGCCAATAAAGGTATCAAATACTGTATTTGCCTCCTGTATTTCTAAGGCTAACACGGTACCAACTCTCATCTGTTAAGAAAAAATACGTAACTTGCAAGTGTATTTATTTTTAATAGTTAAAATACAATTTAAAAGTATTTTTTGAGTATTGAAATGTGTAACAGTGTACGGCGTTTAAATTACTGTACAAACAATTTTTTATGTCTGATTTCAACAATTCAAAGAAGCTGTTTTTGTTTAAGCCAAATCTTAAAAATGTTTGTAATATCCAATAGTAAATATTTCCATACTATATTAATTGTGTAGCATGAATTATTTATTTTGAGTGATTCTAAAAACACAAAGAAACATTATATTTAAATTGCAATTTAATATAAGGTAAAATATTATTTTGGCAATAAAATGCATTTTTTTCTCCCCAGATAAAATATTATAAAGCAGTCATATTTTCTAAACTCTGAATGTTTTTTTTAGTATACAGTGTTCTGTATCTGGGCAGTCTGGATTAATTCTGGAGCGAATCAATCTTCTTAAAGTTCCCATTTATATACTAAAATGGTTCTATAATTTTTTCAGGAAAGAGGTAAAAGTTTATTTAAAGGGCAACTATCAAGTTTTAGAAAGTGGGCTCCTAAGGGTGCAGGCTTGTTAGAAAACCATGAGGCTAAGCTGTGCTGCCCCAAGACTTTTCTGATCAGCCTTTTCGAGGGGTCTGACCTTAAAGGGATAGTAATACTTCGTTTTATCTTTATTTTATTTTGTAGGCATGAAAAAAACATGAAGAACAATATAAGTCTTATCTCTCAAACCTTTATGGTTTAAGAGATATTCACAAGCAAAGTTTCCCCCTCCCGCCCCTTTTACCTACTGTAAGCCATCTCTTCTCAGATGTGAATCTGTTTGTAAGACCAGACAGATAACATCAGGGGACAATCTTCTTCCTATGAGAACAATGAAAGTCCTTCCCCCCTTGACAAGTTTTTCAGCTTTTTCCCTTATCTTAACTGAAGATTGTCCCTCTCTGCAGTCTACCTGGGCACCTCCCTTCTGATCTGGCTGAACAGGGGGGGGATACTTTGCTTGTGAATATCTCTTAAACCATAAAGGTTTGAGAGATAAGACTTATATCGTTCTTCATGTTTTTTTAATGCCTACAAAATAAAATAAAGATAAAACGAAGTATTACTATCCCTTTAAGGGGTTAAAAGCCACATTGAAATCACGTAAATGCTTATTTGTCCCTGGTAGGGAAGTTGGTGTGTCCCAGAATGACTCCAGGGGGGAGATGCACTAAGGGGTGATAAAGAATTGATAAAGTGGAGTTGGCTTCTCCAGTGATATCACTTCTCCAATTCTTATGTTATTCTATGGAGCTTGTGCACTAAAATTTCTCCAGTTTTGGAGATCTTAGTGCATATGCTCCATAGAATAACATAGGAACTGGAGAAGTGATATCAATGGAGATGTTATATCAGTGTTATCACTTCTTTATCACCCCTTAGTGAATACCCCTCCCAGGCATGATAATATGGAGATAACTGCTCCAGTGATATCACTTTTCAAGTTCCTAAGAATACCTAGTAACTTTGTCTGGTGGGGGCTTCTGTGGTGCTCCTGGGGTAGATAAATGACGTGATTCAAGTCCAAATAGTGGCAGGGCTTAATAGTGAGTGAGGGTAGGGCTTTTCTGACATGTCAAAAAGTGGTAGAATAGGCTGAGGAAGGAAGAGAAGTTGGAGAGAAATGGGATGAACAGGCTGTGAAGGGGCAGAAATGGGCGGAGTTTCATTAGAAACTCCCCACATCAGTGTCTATCCCCACAGACCCAGTAATCAACAGCAGATCCAGATAGTTCCCAGGTATATTCCTATGTTATTCTATAGAACCTATGCACTAAGATTTCTCCCCCATACCCCCCCCCTTTATCATGCCTTAGTTCATAACCCCACCCATGATCGTCTTGTAGCCAAGAATGAAACACCAGAATGTTTATAGATAAGATTCTTATGAGTATCCTGTTTATGAATACAATTAAAGGAGAACAAATACCCCTATTAATAATCCCGACACTCCACTTATTTTTCTAATTTTCATAAATTCCTAATGGCCCCCAAGAATTCTTTGTATCTTGGTTCAAGGTTAACATCTCCAATCAGCACTAGATTTCACGTCCACAGATGCGGAAGTGACAGTTGTCGACAGGAGCGCAGGACATCCGACTCTGCTCACTGCACATAGTAATCTTAACGGTTTAAGGACCAGAGGGGTGTGCAACTAGCAGTTAAAGCGGAACGTTCAGTTCATACTTAGTCACCTTGCATTCATTAAACGCAAGGCGACTAGTTTTGAAATAGATGTTTTACCTTTAAAAAATAGCCTAGTGTAAAGTTATCCTTTCCGTTTGGAGATTGATGGGAAGGTTAGTGAGGTCCGCTTCCCTGCGCAGTCAGTCCATTCCGGTAACCATATGGTGTACTGCAGTGCTACTCAATGGAGACTGGGACTGACAGCGCAGGTGCACAGACAAGATGTCTGCCTGTAGCCTGGGTTCCGGTCTCCAAACAGGAAGGATTCCTTTACACTCTGCTATTTTTTAAAGGTAAGACATCTATTTCAAAGCTAGTCGCCATGTGTTTAATGAATGCATGGCAACTAAGTTTGAACTGAAAGTTCCACTTTAAAGGGTTAAGAAGGCTCATGTAGTCTGCCTGCATCTGTTTGAAAAAACTACCAATATCTGTCATGTGCCCTACCACGGACATAACAAACAGGACTCATTGAAGATGACTCAATTCATAGGGCCATTGGGATTTTCTGACCATGGTAAGGTAAGTAGGATGTTATTATCAGTAGGTATTCATTCTCCTTTAAAAGGATAGTAATACTTTGTTTTATCTTTATTATATTTTGTAGGCATTAAAAAAACATGAAGAACAATATAAGTCCATAAAGGTTTGAGAGATATTCACAAGCAAAGTTTCCCCTCCCGCCCCTTTTACCTAGTGTAAGCCACCTCTTCTCAGATGTGGAATCCAGTCCATAGACCAGACAGATAACAGCAGTGGACAATCTTCTTCCTATGAGAACAATGAAAGTCCTGCCCCCCTTGACAAGTTTTTCAGGTTTTTCCCTTATGTTAATTGAAGATTGTCCCTCTCCGCAATCTACCTGGGCACCTCCCTTCTGATCTGGCTGAACGGGGGGGGATACTTTGCTTGTGAATATCTCTTAAACCATAAAGGTTTGAGAGATAAGACTTATATCGTTCTTCATGTTTTTTTAATGCCTACAAAATAAAATAAAGATAAAACGAAGTATTACTATCCCTTTAATGCTCTATAACAAATGTGCACAAAGAATTACCCCCAGTGTCAAGGTGGCACACGGCTAAAACCTGATCCATTCATGCGAGTATCTTCAGCTCATAAACTTGTCACTGCCAACCAGATTTGGCATGGAGCAGCATTCTTTAACCCTTTGAGTGCAAAGCAATGCATTGGATACCGCTCTGGCACTCAATGGTTTAAGCTATAGACCACCATATTAGTGCTCTGGACCTTGCAAAAAACAAAAATAATAATAATCATTCCAAGAAAGCTACTGCAGCAAAAGTATGAATCCACCAGTGTAATCCCACTGGCATTAACCTGTAATCCCGGTAGCTACCCGTCAGTAAATGCACCACAGTGCGTGATCTCTGTACTGCATGCTGGCATACAATCTCCTCCGGGCCCAGCACTCCGTCCTATAGCATGAATAGGAAAAGGGTGTAGAGAAAAGGAATGACCACATTCTATCACAATGGAAATCTAGTACTATATCTTGGAATGGGATTTTAAGAAAGATAGAATTTATTTGTATTAATGAGTACTTATCTTCCATTGAAATCTGTAAACCTTGGGATCCATGGCTAACTAGTCATTTTGGTGCTAAAAAGGCGTTTAGAATTAAAGAGGAACTACCACGCCTTGTAACCTTTGCCCCAAATAATTACCGATCTTGCAACTAGCTGCTCAGTAGTAGTAGTGCCAGAATTATTACTGCTTTATTGAGACTTCTATACTGCTCCCAGGACTGACAGACAGGAAACAGCGCAGACATCTTTCCATAGTGACGTCTGCTCGGTCAGTCCCAGTCTGCTCTAGGAGGCCGTTCAGTACCAAAGGGACTGATGAAGTAGGGATTGTTCATCTGGTAAAGGTAAACAGTATGGATACAAGTGCAGAAATGGCTTGCTCAAAAATATCTTTTTTTCTCTATTGCACAAACGTCAAATTAATGGCCCAAATTGGTTTCCTGTGGATAAATATAGAAGGCTAAAATGCTCTATGGGGTGAATGTACAATGGTAATTTCAGTCTAAATCAGGCACTGTAATTGTGTTTTTGTCCCTACACCTGCCCAATGTTGATTTACTTACACACATTCCCCCAGTGCTGCTTGTGCCTATGCGAGGACAAAAGGGCAGTGTATGGGCATTCCTTTTCTCTTTTTTTTTTTTTTTTTTATTTAAAAGTTAACGTAGAATAGAAAAATGTAGAATTGTCATACAATACAATAAGTTAACCATTATAAACAAGTATAAATAAAAAAAAAATTTCTTAACCCCTTTGTGACCACTGACGTGCCAGGACTGTCACTGTGGTCCGGCACTTAAGGACCAGTGACGGTCCTGGCACGTCATGGAGTTCAGGACTCCCGGCACAGCTGCACGCCACTCCAGAAGCCCTGAACCGGAAGTAAAAAAAAAAAAAAAAAAGCCCCATGGTCACCAAGTGCCGGCCATGCGTGCACGCGCCAGTCCTTAAGAGTTTAAAGCGGAACTACCACCCCTTGTAAACTTTGCCCCAAATAATTACTCATCTGGTGACTAGCTGCTCAGTAGCGCTAGTCGCCAGAATTATTACCGCATTATTGAAAATTCTTTACTGCTCCCGGACAGACAGGATACAGTGCAGACATCTTTCCATAGTGAGGTCTGCGCGCCTGCGCTGTCTGTCCCTTTTGGAGCTGAATGGCTCCTAGCAACGCCTCCTAGAGCAGACTGGGACTGACAGTGCAGGCGCGCAGACATCACTATGGAAAGATGTCTACGCTGTATCCTGTCTGTCAGTCCCGGGAGCAGTGCAACATTCTCAATAACCAGGTAATAATTCTGGCAACTAGTGCTACTGAACAGCTAATCACCAGATGGGTAATTATTTGGGGCAAAGTTTACAAGGGACGGTAGTTCCGCTTTAAGAAAAAGTTTTTGATTTATATTTGTTTATGATTGTTAACTTATTGTATGACTATCTACATTTTTCTATTCTACTTTAAAGGGATAGTAATACTTAAAATGTAAAAAAAAATATGTTGTAGGGTTTATCCCCCTGAGTAAAACAAGAGTACTCCCACTGCTGAGAGGTCTTTCATTCAAAAGTTATTAATTTTCAAAGTTGAATTTTTAGGTGCAATATCACAGTGGCCTGAAATTGTACAGTGGCGCTGTTGCTACACCATCCTATGGAGATTTATGGTCAACTGACCAGAGTTGTCCATAGGATCGTGTAGCAACAGTGCCACTGTACAATTTCAGGCCACTGTGATATTGCACCTAAAAAATTCAACTTTGAAAATTAATAACTTTTGAACAAAACACCTCTCAGCAGTGGGATTACTCTTGTTTTACTCAGGGGGATAAACCCTACAACATATTTTTTTTTACATTTTAAGTATTACTATCCCTTTAACTTTTAAATAAAAATGTAAAAAATCCTTTTTATAAAAAAAAAAAAAAGAGAGAGAAAAGGAATGCCCATACACTGCCCTTTTGTTCTCGCATAGGCACAAACAGCACTAGGGGAATGTGTATAAGTAAATCAACATTGGGCAGGTGTACGGACAAAAACACAATTACAGTGCCCGATTTAGACTGAAATTACCATTGTACATTCACCCCATAGAGTATTTAGTCCTTCTATATTTATCCACAGGAAACCAATTTGGGCCATTAATTTGACATTTGTGCAACAGAGAAAAACATATATTTTTGAGCAAGCCATTTCTCCACTGGTATCCATACTGTTTACTTTAAGTCTTTACCATTACCAAATGGACAATCCCTACTTCATTAGCTACAAAAAGGAAGAAACAAGCCTTGACACCTGGTCATTGTTTTGTTGTGTGTGTCTATGTGAGTATACATACAGTCCCACTTAATACCTTCAAAAAAGCCTAGAGGCAAACAGCTGTTGGCAGGAGTGGTGAGGACCTTCAGTAACGAGAACTTGGTAACTCCTTCCACTGCTGGGAATCTGGACCCTGATGAAGGGTAGACCTCACATGCTGTCCACTCACAGGGGCTGACCTACTAAGAAAAGTGGAACAATTCTGGGACAAACAAAAATTCCCAAATTCCCGGTGAATTAATTTGAGCTTTTAACACCTTGAATGTGAGTGTTTTTCCTGTCCCGGGATTAGTATCACCAGGTAGGTCATTTATTCATGACACACAGCCCAGACAGGATATTGCACACTTGGACCTGATGTTAGATTCCTTGGTCCATATTGTCTCATTATGAGAGGGTGGTGGTACATATCAGGTGTCATACCCTTTATTGATTAAGATGATTTTATTTGATTTAAATATTCATTAATGACACATATATGTGAGTGTTTACTGTACTTTTAATAAAATAGTATTTTGATTATTATTTGGTTGAGAGTTTCTCATTTTTTTATCCTTTCTGCTGACCTGGTGATGTTAGTGCCCCATATACTTTATTGTATTTTTGAATGTGAAAGGATTCAATACTTCACAGAGAATTGGAGACCTCTACAGCATTCCAGGGGTTTCAATGATATTTAGCAAAATGTTCATATCAACCCTATGGTACAGTGGGTTAGCTCCAGGATTGCACATCTTTAGCTTGCTGAATAAGCCCATAAAAGTCCTATTTATGCTTGTGGTCTTGTGATTCCTTGTAGCCAATATACTCACTGAGCAGTAGGAAATCAGCCTGCTCTTTGATATGTACCCAGAGGTTTTTATCAATATATTTAGTGAAATGTAGCATCTGATACATCCTGATTTCCACTGCTTAGTGGGTGTCTGGAGGTGTAGCTGGGGGGGCACTTATTCCCGCCCCCCTACACCTGCCCTCTGCATATAAACTGGGCAGACTAGCCTGGTGGTCATATTATGGCTTTGCTTCCACCTACCCCTACACCTGCCCTCTGCATATAAACATAGGAGCTGGGCACACTGGCCTGGTGGTCATATTATGGCTTTGCTTCCCCCCCACCCCTACATCTGCCCTCTGCATATAAACATAGAAGCTGGGCAGACTAGCCTGGTGGTCATATTATGGCTTTGCTTCCGCCCACCCCTACGCCTGCCCTCTGCATATAAACATAGGAGCTGGGCAGACTGGCCTGGTGGTCATATTATGGCTTTGCTTCCCCCCCCCCCAGAAAATTTTCTGAAGATGCCCTGTCTGTCTCATGGAAACATCTCCAATCATTGATTACATTTGGAAATATTATTACCAGACTTATTGCAAGGTGGCTAAAACCCAGCATTCTGAATAATAGTCAAATATCTGAGAATTGTAAATATTTTGACCTTAGATAGCCATACCTGGGAATTCCCCAGAACTGCCTCGGAGACTCTGGTTTTCAGAATGAGTTTCCAAGTCTCACTGGCTCATTTTCCAGCTTTGTGAGTTCAGTGGTATTCTTAACTATTTACCACCTGTTCTACCCACTCCCACCCTGTTCCTTCCTAGCACTCCAACTGTGTGTCACCCTGATTAGGCTCCTCCTACATAATGACATGAATAGCTTAATTTGGACACTCCCATACCAGTTAAGCCCCTCCCACATTATAATGCAAATAGCATAATTTCTCTCATCCTCAGCCCTGTGTGTTTCTCCAGGTACCATGAACATACCTCCCAAATGTCCCTCTTTTGGAGATATTAGGGGTCCTTACCTCCCAAGTGTCCCTCTTTAGGAGATATTAGGGGTCCATACCTCCAAAGTATGCTTCTTTAGGAGGGACAGTCCCTCTTTGAGACCCAAATACCTCTGCCCTCTTTTCCACCCTGGTGGCCCTGTGTTTAGGAGATCAGATTGTATAGTGTGTATATAAGTGTATCACCCTGGTGTCCCTGTGTGTAGGAGATCAGACTGTGTGGTGTGTATATAAGTGTATCACCCTGATGTCCCTGTGTTTAGGAGATCAGACTGTGTGGTGTGTATACAAGTGTATCACCCTGGTGTCCCTGTGTTTAGGAGATCAGACTGTGTGGTGTGTATATAACTGTATCACCCTGTTGTCCCTGTGTTTAGGAGATCAGACTGTGTGGTGTGTATACAAGTGTATCACCCTGGTGTCCCTGTGTTTAGGAGATCAGACTGTGTGGTGTGTATATAACTGTATCACCCTGGTGTCCCTGTGTTTAGGAGATCAGACTGTGTGGTGTGTATAGAAGTGTATCACCCTGGTGTCCCTGTGTTTAGGAGATCAGACTGTGTGGTTTGTATATAACTGTATCACCCTGGTGTCCCTGTGTTTAGGAGATCAGATTGTGTGGTGTGTATATAAGTGTATCACCCTGGTGTCCCTGTGTTTAGGAGATCAGACTGTGTGGTGTGTATATAAGTGTATCACCCTGGTGTCCCTGTGTTTAGGAGATCAGATTGTGTGGTGTGAATATAAGTGTATCACCCTGGTGTCCCTGTGTTTAGGAGATCAGATTGTATAGTGTGTATATAAGTGTATCACATTTCCCCACAGCAATAACACTCACATTAATATTTGTATACACATCAGTATGTATCTTTTTAAATCAGTCTCTGTATATAAAATACTCTGGGCTTATTCTAAACCGTTTATTGAAGTACACAAAGATGTGTCAGTAGGTCATGAAATAACCTAAACATTCTTGTTAATGTCCTGCCCACCAGCCACACCCCCAGAAACACCACTTAAATCACAAATGTCTCTTTTTTGGCTTTTGGAAATGTTGGGAGATATGCATGGATGAGAACGTTCACTGGTGTGACGTAGACAGCTAAATCTAAATAGTTATTAAATGTACTATAAATTTAATATTATCATGTAATGCAAGGGGTGAAGAAGAGATAATGTAAATATGGGCAGTAAAGGAATCTAATCAGTAACATGTGCTTAAGATATGAGAAAAGGTTGCAACCAATCAAACAATGAAGACAAAACAAATGTTAATAAAATAGCTAAGCCATGCTCAAGTATTGTTCCAGGATACAATGTTTCAGGTTCATGCTGAGTATTTATTTTCCACATTTTATATTTTCTAGGGCTTCATATCATTGTTATTCACTTTTTTGGCATATGTTCCACTTTACAGATACCTCTGCCCACCATCACTGGTAATGGTCAAAGTCATGTCTGAAATAAAATGTATTTTTTTACCCTTTATGTTACACAGTGGAATACAACACAATGACTTGCATAACTGTCTATCACTCAGAGGGTTAAACATAGTGCAGATAGGTAACGGCTTCAAATTTATTTACACATTTAATAATTTATGCTTCTTGTGTGGATATATTTAAAAATGAGCATTTCTCCAAAAAGTGTTGGAAGTGCCATTCAGATTATCATTTGTTTTATATAATTGTATTGTTGTCTTCTGGTATTGCTATAGTTGTCTAACTACCACCCCCCCACCCCCAAAAAAAAAAAAAAATATATATATATATATATGTGCGTGTGTGTGTTTACCGTCTGGTTTACTTGTCAAAAAACAAATGGAAGAGGCCTTTGAACAGTGCTCTGACACCCAATGTAGTGCATGAGACAACGTTCTTGTCCTTTCTATGGGACGGCTTCACAACCACTTGCCACCAGGCCTCAGGCTATGAGTGGAGACCAGCATGTTCCTGAATCCTTTGTAATCAACTTGTCTCCTAGACTCTGAACATAAATAAATATCTCCTTCATAACTCACTGATAAAACACTGGGCAGTCAAAAATGACACTCAGGGCTTTAAAAAGGCAATCTGTCATGGGACTAAGGTTAATTAAGAGCAGTGGTTTGGATTGAAACTACAAAGGGAACCATTTCTTCCTAAATCTACCTTCTATTCAAGGGCAAGTAGCAATAAAAAACCACCATAAAGCTCATACTAGTTAATCCCTCCTATTCCCACCTCTGGGAGTTACAGCTTTATTAAACTCCAGCCATAAGCCAACCTCTTCTACTGCCTGTAAAGGCTGAAGCTACCATTTGTAACCTCATTACTACTGGCTGTGTATGTGTGTGTGAGGTCACAGCAGCCAACAAGAATTGTCAGCTACCTGTTTTAAAGGGAGAATCTCAGAGGCACCTGTTCACTGAGGGATAAAAGTTTATAATACTGATACTGACAGTGTGGATGATTAACCTTTTCCAGACCAGAGGTGCGTGAAATGCATTTGTGCACCCCTTTGGTCCTTGACCCCTAAAGTCAAATGACATGCCAGGAACATCACACAATTCCACATTTGCAGGATGGATGATGTCCTACCTTGTCATGTGTTAATGATGAAAGTGCATCTCAAGACGCTCTGTGATCATGGAGGGGAGGCTGTAACTGCTCCAGGACCGGAGAAGTCAGTTCTAGCTGTTTTCCGGTTGCTCCACACGTGGGCTCTGCTGCAGAGCTCACATGTGCAAATGGAGCCACATGACAAAGGCAATGTATGTAAACATTCCGTCTGTCACTGTTCTCTGCCTCTCTCCTCCTCACTGTACTCTCAAGGGAGAGAGAGAGACAGACAGACAGATCATAGCATTGCAAATGGCCAAACAGGGGGAACTTTTGTTTTAGGTGGCAGTGCCAGGGGCAGTACTGGTGGGGATAGCAGTAACATATTTCTACGGTTACTTCATGATTGTTGACACATTTTGGTGCCGAATAAATGATTTAGAGCTAGATCAATGTTTTTTATTTACAAACACATATACTGAATTTTAAACAAACATTAATGCGAGTTTTATTAGAGTGGAGCAATGTGATGCACTTATATACACACTACACATTGTGATCTTCTAACACAAGGGACACCAAGGGGGTAAAAGAGGGACAGAGGGATTTGGGTCTTAAAGACGGACTGTCCCTCCTAAAGAGGGACACTTGGGAAGTATGAACAAAAGTTCAGTCCCTGTTAAAAAAAAAAAATGCACTAATTGAGTGAAAATCACCACAGGAAAGTGGTTAAAAAATGTTGTGCATTTTTTTATTTATTTTACTTTTTATATTATTATCAAGCTAGCTGATGGGATACACATATATTTATGAAATCAAAAGAAAGCACTACTTATCTTTGAAAAACTGTACATAATTTGTGTGGCTGAGGGAAAATATGGTTGAGCAAAGTCATAACAAAAATTACATTATTTTCAGTTTTTATGCTAAAAAAAACCTGAGGTATGGAGCTGAATTTTCCCTTCCTTTTATTTTGCCAAACAGTGGTAATTCCCATCCTCTAGTCTGCTCTTATTGTCTCTCTGCAAAGAAATGAGCAAGTGTTAATTGTGAAACGCGTTAGGAGATTGGCACATCTGACAATGTTTTAAAAAACAACAAACGAGAGAGAATGGTTCACACTCACAGACAAAATTATTTCAATGTGCTTTTATTTATTGCGTTACGTTTTCAGCTGCTATTGCAGCTTTCATCTTCCTGAAACTATTTAGCTGTGACTGTGAATCATCCCTTCTTGTGTCATTCATATTTCAGCACCTGTGACTGTGAACTAAAGTACGTGAGTACAGCTGATTGACTTCACTCCTCTCACAATAAAAGGGATCAATTTAAGTTGTATGTAATTAAATAATTGTTGTATTAGTTATATGATATTAAAATCATGAAGCATGCAAGATCGTGTGTCCAAAATACAACACGCAGATCATGTCAGATGCCAGAATGGAATCCAAGGACCAGAATGCACTGCAGCCATGTGACAGCCTCACGCCCTCTACCTCTGTTCACAACATGGTGGCACACAAGACCAAGACAGGATGGCTTAATTTGGTAGAATTGCCATACTTTAACCCCTTAAGGACCCTTGACGTACCAGGACCGTCATGGTCCTTGAAATACTCAAGGACCGATGACGGGCATGGTACGTCACGTACTTTTTACTTACAGCGCTCTACCGGGAGCGCTGTAAGTAAAAATAGGGCCTGAAATTGACCGCTCCAAGAGCGGAGCAATCTCTATCAGGCCCCATAATGACGCGCCGATACACGTGACAGGTCACGTGTACCGGCGCGTCCAAGTGCGCCTATGCGGTCATTATGGGACGGAAATGTCCCATGACTGCCTGTCCTTAATGGGTTAAACAACAAAAGAGCTCTTACTGAACCCTGGTACCCTGGTCCCACTACACCCCAATGGAAGAAATCTATTAATGTGTTTTTAAAGCAGAAATAACTGTTTATTTAAAAAAATAAACTATATTGTAGGTATTTTCCTACAAAATAAAACAAGGGTGCTCCCATTGCTTAGAGCTGCTTCAGTTAACAGTTATTACATTGCAAACTGTTGTTTTTATCGTAAACTGTTAGCAAAAGTGCCACCTGGTGTCCAAACTGTTGAAATGGCTCACAGAAAGTTATTCCCTAGTATTCTATTGGAGGCATGAGCCACCGGCTACGGTTCTCTATAGAATCTGTCACTCTCTGTAAAAACTGTCTTTGTGACAGTTAAGTGTAATAGCTTCTTAATAAAGCAAGTCCCAGCAGTGAGAGTACACATTCAGTTCTGTGGCCCTAAAGTATGTTTTTTGTTTGTTTTGTTTAGGTTTGGTTTTTTAATATGAAAGCTTTACTGATCCTTTAAAAAGGACCTGCACCTTTTCAAGTCCTCCCCTCACCAGAGACTTCCATCTTGAAAGGATTTTCATGATTATTCCTCCTGAGAGGTGGAAGGAGTGATTTTCTGGACACACGAGTAATTAATTATACAACTTTATCAGGCAGGTCAGACAACAAAGATCTGTTGAGATTAGATTCCCCAACTACTTAACCAAAAATCTCTAAAACTATTAAGCTGATTGAAATACACAAAGGAAATATATTTATTTATTTATTTTATTTAAAAAATGTTTTACCAGGAAGAATACATTGAGATTTCTCTCGTTTTCAAGTATGTCCTGAATAGTTTTCAGTAAAGGGTTACATATTTACACAAATTGAGGGACATATTACATATTATTATATATACATAAACATATAAATATACATACATATAAAATATTAAAATTATATACAGTTACACACTGTTTTTAGATATAAAGAAGCATTTACTTTTAAGGATTTTAGACTGGGAGCAGATATGATTATTTCAGGGAGATTGTTCCAGGCTTTTGGAGCTCTGAAGGAGAAGGCAGATCGTCCTGCTTCTTTCTTGTATTGTGGTATACGTAACGAGTTGGTAGCAGTGAGCGCAGGTTATAGTTAGTATGAAGAGAAGAGTGAGCATACCGCTCAGGTAGTGTGGTAGTTTTCTGGTTGTGTACTAAGCAAGAAAGGTGAAGGGCACGTCTAGATTTGAGTGTTTTTCCAGCACAGTAAGCTATTGAAATGTCTGTGCCATCAAAAAATACCGCAAAAAAAAGAGCCGTCATGAGTTAAAGTTAAGAGGTGTTTTCAATGGAAGAAAACACCTCTTACTTTAACTCACGATGGCTCTTCTGTCCTTCTTTTCTATCTTCTGTCTTCTTTCGTCTCTTCTTTCGTCTCTTCTTTCTTCTTCCTGTAATAGAAGAAAAATAAGTTTCAGTTCAAAGCATAGATACGTTAACCCCTTGAGTGCCAGAGGGACTGGGGCCCAAAGGGTTGAAGTACATAGTAGTGTGTCTTCAAATAAAAATCCTCCATATATAATAATACACATGTTAGGAAATGTTTGCCATATATCGTAATGCCATGATATCTCTATTGTCTATAAGTAAATAAAAAAGCCAGCTCAGCTTAAATCGTTGCTGTCTCCACCGCTGTGTGAGGCACTGAGGCGGCGGCAGAGACAGAATAAGGTGGCACAGCCCTCCCCTCTTCTTCTTCATGGATCGATGCCCGCTCCGATCTGAGGGAATTAGAATTGAGGCTGCCCTTATATTGGGGCAGCCTTACTTCTAATTCGCTCACAGCCATTGGCTGGGATATGCTTACGCACCTCCCAGCCAATCAGTTTAAAGCACAGCCGCTCAAATCTGATTGGCTGGGAGAGGCTGGGAGATTTGTAAGCATATCTCAGCCAATGGCTGTGAGGGAATTAGAAGGCTGCCCATATATAAGGGCAGCCTCAATTGTAATTCCCTCAGACCTGAGCAGGGTTTGGCCTGTGAACAAGAAGAGGGGAGGGCTGTGCCACCTTATTCTGTCTCCGCTGCCGCTTCAGCGCCTCACACAGCAGCAGAGACAGCAACGATTTAAGCTGAGTTGGCTTTTTTATTTAATTATAGACAATAGAGATACCATGGCATTACAGTATATGGCAAACATTTCCTAACGTGTATTATTATATATGGATGATTTTTATTTGAAGACTGGCACACTACTATGTACATTAAGCCTTTGGGTCCCAGAGAGGTACGCAACGCATTGCTTTGCAATGCATTGTGTACCCCTCTGGAACTCAAGGGGTTAACGTATCTATGCTTTCAACTCAATCTTATTTTTTTTCTTTTACAGGAAGAAAAAAAAAAGAGAAGATAGAAGAGAAGATAGAAGATACAAGAGAAGATAGAAGAAATAATGGAGACAAAAGGAGACAGACAGTGGATAACAGGTAAGTTTAACACAGACTTTTTAACGATCGGTGCTCGACAGTATGTCAGGCACCGTTCATTAGGTTTTTACTGTTAAGTTCCCAAAATTGGTGTTATTTAGTGGCGTTTTGGAAACTTAACGCACAAAACGGACGTTTGGACACAACGCCAGTTTTATCTCCTATCGTCTGTTGTGTTAAATGTCGGTAGGACATTTGAATACCGACTAAGACCTTTTATTTTGTCAGTCGGTATCCATTTTGTCCTACCGAAATTTTTCTACTCCAACATTTGGATCGAGCCCTTAGTTCTTTAAGCATGTCACAGTGATGGGTAGTGGAATTACGCTGGAGGCTAAATCGGCATAATGAATTATACAGTGTCAATTTTACTAAAATGGATTTCTGGCGCTGGAGCATATAGTCTATGACTGGCAACAACATCTGTTGTACAATACATTTTCTAACCAGGATACTTAAACATGATTTGTTTCTGAAAAGAGTACTTATTTTGAGACAAAGTTTGGAGGTTAATTTATCAATATGAAAACCAAAAGTGAGGTTAGGGTCAAGCCACATACCAAGATATTTGTAGGAGTCCACTGGGGCCAATTTACGATTAGACTCTGTTACAATGGGTAAGTGAGTATTGCAGATATTACGCAGTTTGTGCTTTGTCCCAAATATCATTGTGACCATTTTGTCTGTTTTTAAGAACAGTTTGTTCTTTGCTATCCATATTTCAACCTCGCAGAAATCATGTTGTATTATGGCTTCAAGTTGTGATATGGTAGAGTTTTTAGCATATATTATGGTGTCATCTGCATACATGTGTACTGAAGGTGATTTGCAAACCTTGGGCAGATCATGTATAATATATAGGTTGTTTAATCAGATCCGTATTACAAGACTAAAAGCCTCTCCAGGGCTGGAGGAGATTATCTGTTAATTTTATCTGACTATTACCTCTTGCAATGAACCAAATAATGGCTTATTTAAAGGCAACAAAAATAAAACATCTAATTAATTTAACTGAGGTGTTAAGCCCTTAAAGGGATAGTAATACTTAAGTATTACTAATCCCTATATTAAAGTACTACTAAAAAAACACGTATTGCCCCTTTATGGTTTGAGAGATGAACGCTTCTAAAGTTGCCCTCTCCCTCCCCCTTCCCCGTAGTCAGCATTCTAGCTGACTCAGGGAAATCCGGTCATAGACCATCAGGCGGCTCTGCAGCAGAGCCGCGATCGCGTTAATTAAAAAAAAAAACTTTCACTAAAACGGTCTTCTACGTGTGCTTGCAAACCAAGCACATGTAGAAGACCATTTCAGTGAAAGTTTTCTTTTTTAGTAACGCTATCCGGCTGTGCTGGAGAGCCACCTGAAAGTCGTACGACTCTCTTCCCTGCAGTCAACTAGAACGCTGACTATGGGGAAGGGGGAGGGAGAGGGCAACTTTAGAAGCGATGAGAGATGACACTGGGGGCAATATGTTTTTTTAAGTAGTACTTTCCTATAGGGATTAGTAATACTTAAGTATTACTATCCCTTTAAATGCTAGAGAGAGATTACCAATGTTTTGCTGTGCAAGACATTGCAGACCTCTCTATCATTCAAAGTTAATAGCCCTATGTAAATGAATGGTACTTTAACCCTTTGCTTTGCAATGCTTTGCTTACCCCTCTAGCACTCAAAGGGTTAAGGAATTTTGATTCGTCCTCTATGATGCGATTTTGCTTGCTGTAGAATTGCACCAGTCCTTCAAGGTCTTTACTTTACTAACGGCCAGTTCACTATACAAATACAGTGCATTAATAATCCTATATAATAATTCGCTAAAACGTGTGTAACGATGCAGTCATGCTCAGTAGACACTGCTTCGTGTGCTGCAGTCCAGCTCTGTATCCGCTGCGGAGCGGGCAGTCTCTACTGCGCATGACTGCCCAGTGACTAGGTGGCAGTGGCACTGTGGCCCATTTAACGGGCTTTTCAACTAGTATACTAATAAATTGCCATACATTATCCCCGGTGCATACAGCAACTATTTCAGCACTTTTCATTAGCAGCACCACAAGGTAGATTAATGGGTGAAGAAACAATAATTAGTACATAAGGACAAAAGCCTTGTACATAACACAAGCTTATTAGTATTAAAAAGTACGTGTGGGGGGCTAGGCCATGAGACTGATTGATTTTCCCCATTATATAGCTGGAGGAAGACTCAGAAAAAGAAAACCTTTTAAGCATAATGACTGTATTATATAGCTAAATTCGATAAGTAGTTGAAAAGAAAAAGTGAGTGGCAGACAAAGATTTCCTTCCAATCTCTCTTCAGTTAGAAATTGCTTTAACCATTTGAACTTTGCTATGCATTAGGTACTTAACTGGCAGCGTGACATTTTGTGTGGAAAGGAGCTCTGACAAGTGGAAGTATACCAGAGCTGTATCTTGAAATTATACGTAGCCCTCCTGAGGTTTTACATGGTCCTAGGCGTCTTTTAAACTCTCTTTCAGCATAATTATATATGTGAAAGTAAGGGAGCACTTCATCATATCTTTCCATAACTGAAAGCAATTTTTAGTACTGTACTTATAAAAAGAAAAGGGTTATTTCACTGTATGGATGCAAGATGTTTGTACGGTACATTGGGGATGAAAGTATTGGAGAACTCTCAATAATTCATAGTAACATAGGGTCTTATCCATCAAGATAAGTAAGTGCAATTATAGAGCAAACCAACTGTACCATAGGGGAAATAAAAATTCCCATTAATTTAAATTGGGATTTCACCCTTTGAATGCTAGCGGGGTCTCATTTTGAATGCATTACGAAGACCTTGCTAGCATTCAAGGGCCTAAAAAGCTCAATTTAAATTAATGGGAGTTTTTTTTTTTTTATTATTTCAACCCTATGGTATATTTGGTTCGCTCCAGAACGGCACCTCCTTAACTTAATGAGAGCAAAATAAAGATATATATCCATGAAGTTCAGCTTATGCTACAACACACAGTTTCAACCAGAGGAAAGCAAAGAAAAAACATACAGAAGCATCTACAGTATCTGCAAGCACAGCTGACAGGCAAAGAATTTCAAAACTTTTCTGCCCTTACTGTAAATAACCTAGGTCTTTGTTTTAGTTCAATATGTGTAGCTGGTTTGCTTGAGCACGTGAAAGTATGTTTGGTAGCTCTCTAGGTATTTAATCCCTTGGATGCAAGAGAAGCCTCCAATGCATTTCTTTGTAATGTATTCAAGACTCCAGCACACAAGGGGTTAAACCAAATGTTGTTAATATTTGGACCACCAGCTGATGGGAACTACAACTCCCATCAACCCCAACTAGGTGCTAGCTGGTTGGGGTGATGTAAATTTTAGGTACCGATAGCTGAAGGTGCAAATATTGAATACACCTGGGCTAAAGAAATACGAACACCTAAAAATTAAATTGGGTTATGTCATTTTTCATGTCATGCTCTTCTAGCTAGTATCTGTAAAAACATGTTATTTTAGGTTAAATTACTAAAATATGTTAAACTAATGCACACCTCCCAAGTGTGTCGCTTTAGTCGGGACTGTCCCTCCTTGAGACCCAAATCCCACGTTCCTCTTTCCAGCCCTGGTGTCCCTCTTTTTTGTTTTAGGAGATCAGACTGTGTGGTGTGTATATACCCACATTAAATTCAGTAGCTGAGCAGGGCCGGATTTATAATAAGGCAGAGTAGGCATCTGCCTACAGGCGCACCCCACAGAGGGGCGCCTGTCATTGGGATCGTTTTGGTTTTTTTACACTTTTTTTTTTTGTGCCGCCCAGCAGCTCCACAGCCGCCGGATACTGCTGTCTTCCTGCACTGATGACATCCGGAGCGCAACCACTCCAAACGCGGAGACGCCGCGTGGAGCGTGCAGGTATTTTCTTCCTCTGTTCTGAGGCCAGTTTAAAACTGGCGCCCAGACAGAGGAAGAAAACCCCTTCACGCTCCATGCGGCGTCTCCGCGTTTGGAGTGGTTGCGCTCCGGCTGTCATCAGTGCAGGAAAGTGAAAAAGAGGTACGGGGGAGAGATAGAGGCACAAGGGGGAGAGAAAGAGAAGTACATGGGGGAGAGAGGCACAAGGGGGAGCGAAAGAGAGAAGTACATGGGGGAGAGAGGCACAAGGGGGAGCGAAAGAGAAGTACATGGGGGAGAGAGGCACAAGGGGGAGCGAAAGAGAGAAGTACATGGGGGAGAGAGGCACAAGGGGGAGCGAAAGAGAAGTACATGGGGGAGAGAGGCACAAGGGGGAGCGAAAGAGAGAAGTACATGGGGGAGAGGCACAAGGGGGAGAGAAAGAGAGAAGTATATGGGGGTGAAAGAGGCACAAGGGGGAGAGAGAGAAGTATATGGGGTGAAAGAGGCACAAGGGGGAGAGAGAGAAGTATATGGGGTGAAAGAGGCACAAGGGGGAGAGAGAAGTACATGGGGTGAAAGAGGCACAAGGGGGAGAGAGAAGTACATGGGGTGAAAGAGGCACAAGGGGGAGAGAGAAGTACATGGGGTGAAAGAGGCACAAGGGGGAGAGAGAAGTACATGGGGTGAAAGAGGCACAAGGGGGAGAGAGAGAAGTACATGGGGTGAAAGAGGCACAAGGGGGAGAGAGAAGTACATGGGGTGAAAGAGGCACAAGGGGGAGAGAGAAGTACATGGGGGAGAAAGAGGTACATGGGGGAGAGAGGCACAAGGGGGAGAGAAAGAGAGAAGTATATGGGGGTGAAAGAGGCACAAGGGGGAGAGAGAGAAGTATATGGGGTGAAAGAGGCACAAGGGGGAGAGAGAAGTACATGGGGTGAAAGAGGCACAAGGGGGAGAGAGAAGTACATGGGGTGAAAGAGGCACAAGGGGGAGAGAGAAGTACATGGGGTAAAAGAGGCACAAGGGGGAGAGAGAAGTACATGGGGTGAAAGAGGCACAAGGGGGAGAGAGAAGTACATGGGGTGAAAGAGGCACAAGGGGGAGAGAGAAGTACATGGGGTGAAAGAGGCACAAGGGGGAGAGAGAAGTACATGGGGTGAAAGAGGCACAAGGGGGAGAGAGAAGTACATGGGGTGAAAGAGGCACAAGTGGGAGAGAGAAGTACATGGGGGAGAAAGAGGTACATGGGGGAGAGAGGCACAAGGGGGGTAGAGAAGTACAAGGGGGGAGAAATAGAGGCACAAGGGGGGGAGAGAAGTACAAGGGGGGAGAAGTAGAGGCACAAGGGGGAGAGAGAGAAGTACAAGGGGGGAGAAAGAGGTGCATAGACCCCATAGTAAAATAATAACAATGACACATGTTAATGTGTTAAGTTTTTTATTCTGCTGTTTGTTTTTAACACTGTTCATTAAATCAGTTTAAATAATGAAAAATTAGCATTTTTTTTATCCGATTAATCGAAAAATATTTCAGTCAAAACTTTTTGAACTTTTTTTTTTTTTTTTTGGCGGGGGGGGGGGGCGCTTCAGCTTTCTGTGCCTACAGGCTCCTGAGATGTAAATCCGGCCCTGTAGCTGAGTTCATAAATTAGTCTGTGGAAATAAAATACTTTGATCTTGTTCTAAATCATTTATTCTGTTACACCCAGCGGACACATGTAACAAGTGTCCCTCTTTGACCATTTTAAATGTTGGGAGGTATGATAACGGATGTTATCACTGGGGAGGTATGATAACGCATGTTATCACCGAGGAGGTATGATAGCGCATGTTATCACTGGGGAGGTATGATAATGCATGTTATCACCGGGGAGGTATGATAACGCATGTTATCACCGGGGAGGTATGATAACGCATGTTATCACCGGGGCCCTCCAATGATTAGTTCCTCCATTGCGCTTATCATTTGTTTTAGTTAATAGATTGTCATTGACATCCACAGAGAAATTTGTAGTTAAAACAGCAATGTAATCCAAGCCTATTATACAAGTATTCTGAATGTATTATTGTCTAAGGATTTACCTAGGCAGGACCTAGCAGATATTTCCTTGGGGTGTAGTAGGGGGTTATTGGAGAATTATCCAGGAATAACAAGCTCCACCCATGTCACCACTGAGTTACACCCACTCTCATCCCACTTACACCCACTCTCATCCCAGTTATACCCCACTTGCTGCTCCGCTCCCTCTCCACATATCCTTACATGCTTTCTCCTACCACTCCATGCCCATAGACAGTGGAACAATTTTGGGGAAGACAAACTGAACTGTAAGGAACAATTTTTAAAAAATCCCCAAATTTCTATCTGATTTCAATGGGACTTTTAACCCTATTTAAATCAATGTGCATTTTGATTTGTCCCCTATAATGCAATTGGTCTGCCCCAGAATGGCATACCTCCCAACATTTAAAATTGCCAAAGAGGGACATTTGTGTTTTAGGGGGTGTTGCTGGGGGTGTGGCTGTTGGGCAGGGCATTACCGAGAATTTTTAGGCTATTTTATGACCAGGGTGATACACTTACATACACACCGCACAGTCTGATCTCCTAAACACAGGGACACCAGGGTGATACACTTACATACACACCGCACAGTCTGATCTCTTAAACACAGGGACACCAGGGAGATACACTTATATACACACCACACAGTCTGATCTCCTAAACACAGGGACACCAGGGTGATACACTTACATACACACCGCATAGGGTGACCACATTTCCGTTCTCCTATTCCGGGACATGTGGTCACCCTACTCCTCTTCATCTCCACATTGCCCCTTGATGCCCTACCTTGAGTGCTCTGTGCCTCCTCCGGCACAGAGCTGAAGCTCCCGCACGCTGTGCTCAGTAATGCAGAGCGCTGGGAGATGATGTCATCTCCCATCGCTCTGTATTACTAGAGCGCTTACCTCCAGGAGATCCGCTGGATTGCCGCCCTGGATGTCAGCCTGCAAACGGTGTGTCACATCATGGACGCCGCGAGGGAACGCTGATTTATGCTACCAAGCGCTCCCTCGCGGCGTCCATGATGTGACACACCGCTTGCAGGCTGACATCCAGGGCGGCATATATGAAAAAAAAAAAAACACAACAAACACTGGCTTCATTCCGGGACACTTCATTGTCCCGGAGGGAGATGACCCGGGACGCGGGACATAGGCTTAAAATAAGGGACAGTCCCGGACATTCCGGGACCCGTGGTCACCCTAACACCGCACAGAACCACACAGTCTGATCTCCTAAACACAGGGACACCAGGGTGTTACACTTCTATACACACCGCACAGTCTGATCTCCTAAACACAGGGACACCAGGGTGATACACTTACATACACACCGCACAGTCTGATCTCCTAAACACAGGGACACCAGGGTGATACACTTATATGCACACCACACAGTCTGATCTCCTAAACACAGGGACACCAGGGTGATACACTTATATACACACCACACAGTCTGATCTCCTAAACACAGGGACACCAGGGTGATACACTTCTTTACACACCACACAGTCTGATCTCCTAAACACAGGGACACCAGGGTGATACACTTCTATACACACCACACAGTCTGATCTCCTAAACACAGGGACACCAGGGTAATACACTTCTATACACACCACACAGTCTGATCTCCTAAACACAGGACACCAGGGTGATGCACTTCTTTACACACCGCACAGTCTGATCTCATAAACACAGGGACACCAGTGTGATACACTTATATACACACCACACAGTTTGGTCTCCTACACACAGGGACACCACGGTGGGAAAGAGGGATTTGGGTCTAAAAGAGGGGCTGTCCCTCGTAGAGAGGGACACTTGGGAGGTATGGAAGTGCACCGTGCTCAGCACTAGCATATGGATAGGAAGTGAGATTAATTGGAGATTAACGTGTTGTTAGAATCCAGTGTATTGATATTGTTAGGAGACACACAAATCAATCCCATTTAATATGCACTAACAAACACATTCACAGTCGCAGTCCCAGAGGAACAGGTCAGCCTTAATGTCTTTATAAACTCAGAGTTTGTATATTGATCTTTTTTATATTAATACTCTTTTATATGCACAGTATAGGCATCTGTGTTTATTTATTTTATTCTTATTATAATTATTTTATTTAACCCTTTAAGTGCCAGAGGGGTAGGCCACTCATTGCAAAGCATCCAAAGGGTTAAAGTAATGTGTCATTTCCGCCCCCCCCCCTTTCCCCTTTAAGAAAAGTTTTAAATGAAGACAAAAATAAGTTGCTCATAACCCTTTGAGTGCCAGAGGGGTTCGCAACGCATCGCAAAGCAATGTGTTGCGTACCCCTCTGGCACTCAAAGGGTTAAAGGAGAAGTAACACCTAATAATAGCCCCCCCCCCAAACTTACCTTACTATAGCCAATAATTGATTATGGCCCATATGGATTTTGACCTTGCCTTGTTTTAAGAGGTAACATGTTCAATAATTCCTGGATGCCTGGTCCATGGAGGCGGACATGACAGTTGCTGCTAGCTGGGCCACAGGACACAATCTCCACCCATTGTTCACTGTAATCTCAACCGTTTAAGAACCAGAGGAGTGTGCAAGGCATTGCAAAGCCTTTAAGAATCAGAGGAGTGTACAACATATTGCAAATGAATTGCATTGCATACACTTATGGCTCTTAAAGGGTTATAGATGCATTGCACATCCATCAGGTCCTTCCAGGCTTTGCAATGCCTTGCACACTCCTCTGGTCATGAAATGGTTAAGTAGACTCATGTCCTCCCTGCTTCACTACCAGCAGCTATTAAGACCACCTCCTTGGACTAATTGGTGATGCTATCTCTTTAACAAAAGCACCATGGGAAAATTTGTAGGGGTCATCAGTATTTCCTTTTCACAGTAAGGTATGTTGGGAGGGGTCATTATTAAGTGGCATTATGCCTCTTTAACTGGTTTTACAAAAGTACATACCCAGGTAAGTGCCATAGATAAGTGAAGTTTCCTTGATCTAGTGCCAGGATCAATTAGGCCAATGTTGAAAAACAATTAACCCTTTGAGTGCCAGAGGGGTACGCAACGCATTGCAAAGCAATGCGTTGAGTACCCCTCTGGCACTCAAAAGGTTAAATTCCCATCAAGCCAATTCAGACAAAATAACCGGGAGGGAGAGAGAGGGACAGAGAGAGAGAGAGAGAAAGAGAGAAACCTTGCTTGATAGTAAGATAGTAACCTGTATAATTTCATTATTAATAAATTGTAATTGCTTGATCACTGTATAAGTATTAGTAATTATCACAATATGTAAGTTGTAACCATTCATGTGATTACTGACCTGGACACGTGTCTGTGTCTATGTAAGTGTGGGTCTATGTGTATCACTGTATATGTGTGTGTGTGTGTGTGTGTGTCTATGTAAGTGTGGGTCTATGTGTATCACTGTATATGTGTGTGTGTGTGTCTATGTAAGTGTGGGTCTATGTGTATCACTGTATATGTGTGTGTGTCTGTGTCTATGTAAGTGTGGGTCTTTGTGTATCACTGTATATATGTGTGTGTGTCTATGTAAGTGTGAGTCTATGTGTATCACTGTATATGTGTGTTTCTGTGTCTATGTAAGTGTGGGTCTAGGTCAGTGATCAGGGCCGGATTTATAATAAGGCAGAGTAGGCATCTGCCTACAGGCGCACCCCACAGAGGGGCGCCTGTCATTGGGATCGTTTTGGTTTTTTTACACTTTTTTTTTTTGTGCCGCCCAGCAGCCCCACAGCCGCCGATACTGCTGTCTTCCTGCACTGATGACATCCGGAGCGCAACCACTCCAAACGCTGAGACGCCGCGTGGAGCGTGCAGGTATTTTCTTCCTCTGTTCTGAGGCCAGTTTAAAACTGGTGCCCAGACAGAGGAAGAAAACCCCTTCACGCTCCATGCGGCGTCTCCGCGTTTGGAGTGGTTGCGCTCCGGCTGTCATCAGTGCAGGAAAGTGAAAAAGAGGTACAGGGGAGAGATAGAGGCACAAGGGGGAGAGAAAGAGAAGTACATGGGGGAGAGAGGCACAAGGGGGAGCGAAAGAGAGAAGTACATGGGGGAGAGAGGCACAAGGGGGAGCGAAAGAGAAGTACATGGGGGAGAGAGGCACAAGGGGGAGCGAAAGAGAGAAGTACATGGGGGAGAGAGGCACAAGGGGGAGCGAAAGAGAAGTACATGGGGGAGAGAGGCACAAGGGGGAGCGAAAGAGAGAAGTACATGGGGGAGAGAGGCACAAGGGGGAGCGAAAGAGAAGTACATGGGGGAGAGAGGCACAAGGGGGAGCGAAAGAGAGAAGTACATGGGGGAGAGAGGCACAAGGGGGAGAGAAAGAGAGAAGTATATGGGGGTGAAAGAGGCACAAGGGGGAGAGAGAGAAGTATATGGGGTGAAAGAGGCACAAGGGGGAGAGAGAGAAGTATATGGGGTGAAAGAGGCACAAGGGGGAGAGAGAAGTACATGGGGTGAAAGAGGCACAAGGGGGAGAGAGAAGTACATGGGGTGAAAGAGGCACAAGGGGGAGAGAGAAGTACATGGGGTGAAAGAGGCACAAGGGGGAGAGAGAAGTACATGGGGGAGAAAGAGGTACATGGGGGAGAGAGGCACAAGGGGGAGAGAAAGAGAGAAGTATATGGGGGTGAAAGAGGCACAAGGGGGAGAGAGAGAAGTATATGGGGTGAAAGAGGCACAAGGGGGAGAGAGAGAAGTATATGGGGTGAAAGAGGCACAAGGGGGAGAGAGAAGTACATGGGGTGAAAGAGGCACAAGGGGGAGAGAGAAGTACATGGGGTGAAAGAGGCACAAGGGGGAGAGAAAAGTACATGGGGTGAAAGAGGCACAAGGGGAGAGAGAAGTACATGGGGTGAAAGAGGCACAAGGGGGAGAGAGAAGTACATGGGGTGAAAGAGGCACAAGGGGGAGAGAGAAGTACATGGGGGAGAAAGAGGTACATGGGGGAGAGAGGCACAAGGGGGGTAGAGAAGTACAAGGGGGGAGAAATAGAGGCACAAGGGGGGGAGAGAAGTACAAGGGGGGAGAAATAGAGGCACAAGGGGGGGAGAGAAGTACAAGGGGGGAGAAGTAGAGGCACAAGGGGGAGAGAGAGAAGTACAAGGGGGGAGAAAGAGGTGCATAGACCCCATAGTAAAATAATAACAATGACACATGTTAATGTGTTAAGTTTTTTATTCTGCTGTTTGTTTTTAACACTGTTCATTAAATCAGTTTAAATAATGAAAAATTAGCATTTTTTTTATCCGATTAATCGAAAAATATTTCAGTCAAAACTTTTTGAACTTTTTTTTTTTTTTTTTTGGCGGGGGGGGGGGGGGCGCTTCAGCTTTCTGTGCCTACAGGCTCCTGAGATGTAAATCCGGCCCTGTCAGTGATTCTCAACCAGGGTGCCATGGCACTTTGGTGTGCCTCAGACTTCCACTTAGTGTGCCCCTTGTTTTCTATAAAGATTTTGACAAAAGGTGAATGTGGAGTTTTTAATGTATATTTATGTAAATGTTTATGCATAATATGTTTATTTTTGTTATTCTGATTCTGAGATCTAAGTATAGCTATATATTACTTATTTGTACCCTTCATAACACCCATGACAAATGGCACAATAAATGACAGGGGTGCCCTGAATTATCTAAATTACATATTAAGTGTGCCCTGAACAAAAAAGGTTGAGAACCACTGGTCTAGGTGTATCACTGTATATGTGTGTTTCTACATAAGAGTGAATATGTGTATAACTGTACGTGTCTGTGTGTGTGTGTCTTGTGGGGGAGGCATTAGATGTCAGTTATAGTGTACTGCTAATTGTTTCAGCTTTCATTCTTGTAAAGGAAAATTTCTCTTATGAGGCTTCCGTGATTGTGAAAGCCTACTCTTTGTTTTTTTGAGGTGTGACCAAGTGCAAACTAGAGCAGGTTACTATATATATGTATATAGATATACATATATATATATATATATATAGATAGATAGATAGATAGATAGATAGATAGATAGATACTTATCAAAATGTAGTATGCTAGAAGGCACTGATTTGTACAACTAAGGTTCTTTATTTGAGTCCCCTATCCAGACTAAAACTCTAGCACTGTATTCAGCACTTATGTACTCTGTATGTCTCACATTACCACTTTAGATTGTAAGCTTTTTGGGGCAGGACCTCATTTCCAGTGATTCACTTTGCAAAGCACTTGTAACCGTGTATTGTCTAAACCCTTAATTATGAAGTGCTGTGTACACTTGTGGTGCTATATAAATAAACATTCATTCATTCATACACAGCAAACTGCAGTTACAAAGCAGAAGACATATAGATAGATATACCTGACTGCTGTCTAAAGGACACTTACCAAGGGAAGTCTATCTGTTTGTTCCTGACACATAGAGGCTGGGTGTGAAACCAGCAAAGTTTGGGGGAGATTCACTAAGAGGTGATAAAGTGGAGATGACCTCTCCAGTCTATCACTTTTCCAGTTCTTATGTTATTCTATAGAGCCTATTCACTAAGATTTTGCCAGCTTTGGAGATCTTAGTGCATAGACTTCATAGAATAACATAGGAACCGGAGAAGTGATATCAGTGGAGAAATCATCTCCACCTTATCTTCTCTTTATCACCGCTTAGTGAATCTCTCCCTTTGTATCATAGAGCCACATAGTTCATTGAGGTCTTCTAGCCCACTACCAGCCAGGGGACAATTTTCTGCCACCCCACAAACATGTGACAGGATACTCTTTGTGGCTGCACAGAGCAATAGGAGCCAAATTCTATGTTTCTGTTTAGTAAAACATGATAATTACCCTTTAACAAATTAGATATGTATTACTTAGGCCTAATTCCCCTTTAAGGATTCAAGGTCCTAGTCCATATCAAGATAATAGACCATCTGTGGTTTTAAGGAAGTCAGTGAGCTTTAGAAGCGAATTGGCGCCTTGTTTACTTTAGGCTATATCCTAAAGCACAGATAAGAATATGTGGTTTAGAGTTAATCCAGTGGTTACCTAATCTGTGGACATTGTAAGATTTCTAAATTTGATGGATTGTCTGAAAGGTTCTCTCTGCAATTAAGTGAAACATAAGACAGTTTCTAAAGTATACATTTTAGCCAATGTAATTATAAGATTATTTTTCTTATTAGGATTATCGTATACGTATTAATATTTTAAACTATCGTGACCAGATTGTCATTTTATCAGGTGATGCTTTGGAAAAAATATGCTCTGCAGGATTGCTCTGGTTTCTGCGCAGTACTGCTGAGTGAACTTTTCTTAAGTGTTCTGCATTGACCAGAGAGGGGAGGTCTTCATCTTAACTTTTTCAGGGCAATCAAAGGGTTAAACCCAAGTACACGATTTGCAAGAGTGAGTATGTTGATCTACTTGCTTTTTCCACTGTCAACAAGAACAACAAAAAGAAAGAGGAGGAGCATAAGAGCTATCGCAAAATCTCAAAGGGTTTTGGGAATTAGGTGAGGGCATTTGTGATTTTGGCCAGTGTCACTTTTTGCAGAAATGTGTGTCACTCTTCTGCTATCATGTGCAATGGTTACATATATGGCGACCAGTCCTGATGGTGCTATGGCGAGCTGTTCCAGCATCATGCGGTTGTTTGTCCATCTATGTAGTCAGTACAGATCGACATTGGTGTCTGACTTTTGATCATGACAAATCCGGATCATTTTCTGGTTGCCCTGGTGTGCTTTTAAGTTGGTCCTAGTCGGATTGGGGCTCTAATGTACAGTTCTCTGCCAAGAGGGCTGGTTTGTGATGGAAGCTCATTGATAGCCACTGCAAGTGGAGGACCACCTGTAGTTCCAGCCGAATGCTTCTCTTGTGGAGGAGCTCACCCACACTCCAAATGCCTCAACTCAGAATGAAGGATTTTCAGCTGGTTTCTGGATTCCCTTCCAGAAGCCTGCAGGAAGGTGAGGGTCATAATACAGGTAATTTATGTTCTGCTTTGGATTTGACTGCTGTAGTTTCGGAGAAGCTTGCCAAAGAGGTGTCGCTGGGCAGGATGGCAGTCCTTTTGTGGATCCACCTTTGCTGGAAAGGAGGGTTGCTCCTTTAGGGTTCTCCCAAAGAAGGAAACTGGCAAGTACTGACTGATCCATCACTTATCATTTCCCATTGAGGATTTGGAGAATGGTGATATCGTCTTGAACGCATCTTTTGATAAGGAGGTGCAGCTGCTCTACAGTGTGGTCAGTGGTACATGGTTGGTAAAGGCTGATATGGAATCAGACTTTAGACTTCTACCAGTGCACCCAGAGTGTCATCACTTGTTGGTTTGTCAGTTTGGAGGTGCTGTCTCTGTTTCTGCCTGCCAATAGGATGCTCTATATCTTGTTCGCATTGCAAGATGTTCAACCATTTTGGAGTGGCTAATGCAGAAGGAGTCCGTCTTTGAATACATTCTGCATGACGTGGATGATTTTTTTGTGTATCGAGTCCATTGAACTGGATGTTAGTGGGAGGTGCCTCCATTCACTTCACGAAGTGTAGCAGTCTTATGGGGTTCCATTAGCAACCACTGAGGGGCCTACCATGTGCTTTAGCATTCTGGGAATCAAAATGGATTTGGTGACCATGGAGTGTCCAGCTGTGGATGGGCCCTTGTTAGTTAATTGCTCCAGGATCCCTCTTACTGTCTTTCAGTTAATCAGAGTTTTTAAAATTATATTTGGCAAGGCTAAGTGTTTCATCTGGGAAAATTTTAGAATGGGGCAGCCAGAGAAGTGGCTCACTTGGGACTGCTGGAGAAAGCAATTAAGAGGATAGGTAGCTGGGAGTCTGCGAGGTTTAGATTTTTACACTGGACCAGATAGGTTGCTGGAGTAACATTACGTGGTTAACCTCCACCCTCTGTATTTTGTTTCCCTAGGTTTGCCATCACTGCAGGAAAAGGTGGTGGGGCATTCTTTTGTACTGAGCTAGGCAGAGATTCGCTCTCAGGGCTTACAGTCTTCAGACTTCCTTGCCACGTTCTGAGATGTACGTGTCCTGGCTTGGTATCCAAGGTATGAGTTGGGCTCAGTTGGTCCAGGAAGTGTTGGATTTGACCAGGTAATGTGGCAGGGGGGCCAGAAATGTCGGTGGCGCACATTATGGACAATGATCTGGATGCATTCCCAGCACAGGCACTGTGGGAACTAATTAATCAGGATTTCAAAAATGTGTTGGCATACTTCCCATATATGGTGCTGTTGTGGTGCAAGATTATTCCCTGGTGAGGTGGAGATGTACCAGGGATGTCATCATGAGGTGTTTAAGGAGAGGTGCCATGGGTTGTTGGGTTCTGACAGAGTTCACCATAATGACATTGGGTTGACTTTTTTCCACATGGAATTGATGGGTGCAATTAAGCAGGCCTTGGTGATGTTTTGTGGAGAAAGGACCAGCTGACTAGATTTAATCATTTGGGCCTATAGCGGCTTTCTTCCCCGGATTTGCTGCCTGCTGTTAATCTCCACCCCTCTGCTGCCCTGGGCAGAGAGATAGTATTATTATTTGTTTCCACCTAAACTGTATTGCTCCTTTAACACCTTGTTTGCCAGACATGTCTCCAGTGCATTGTTTTGATTGGTTAGTTGTGCTTTTTTTTTTTTTACTAGCTCTTGTAAAAGGAAATAACTGTTTATACAGTAAAATAATCAGAAAAAATTAGCCCGTAGCTACCAGCAGAGACATATGCTCGTTATTTCTCACGCGAATACTCTGTAGTATTTTATGGCAGACACTTAATCAAATTAATTTTAATGTAACAGAGAAAGAAAAATACAAAGGATAAATTCAAAACATTGGAGCATAGAAAATTATTTTTTTTCCATTTATCTTTACAACCTAAATAACCTTTTCCTTTATTGAATTATAATTGCTGAGCTTTCTACTTGTTTTATAATAACAGTTACACAAGTCAGACGTTTGATTGAAATGAAAATACGGTAATGACATTGCTGAGAGCTAAGTCCGTAGGAAGTCTGAGATTTCCATTTGTTCATTCACATTATCCTGTTCCTTCCTCCTGCGCACAGTGTGATAGGTGTCCTGATACAACAGTCTTTGATAACCCTTTCACTGCTGTTTTGTGAATCATAGATAGACCATCTGTTACAGGTGTTTTAAAGGGATAGTAATGTTTCATAATAAAAGCAGCTCTGATTAATCATCATAGTATTTGGACTTTGGAGAATGTTATTTCAATTCTGTCAGAGTTGTAGTTCAAGAGTAATTCAATGACAAAGTATCCCCCTCCTGCCCCTTTTACTGATGTAACACTGCTCAGCCAGATCAGAAGGGAGGTGCCCAGGTAGGTTGCAGAGAGGGACAGTCTTCAATTAAGATAAGGGAAAAACCTGAAAAACTTGTTAAGGGGGGCAGGGCTTTGATTGTTCTCATAGGAAGAAGATTGTCCCCTTCTGTTATCTGTTTGGTCTATGGACTGGATTCCACATCTGAGAAGAGATGGCTTACACTAGGTAAAAGGGGCAGGAAGGGAAACTTTGCTTGTGAATATCTCTCAAACCATAAAGGTTTGAGAGATAAGACTTATATCGTTCTTCATGTTTTTTTAATGCCTACAAAATAAAATAAATATAAAACAAAGTATTACTATCCCTTTAATGGGATAGTAATGTTTCAAAATAAATGCAGCTCCAATTATTCTTTATAGTTTTTGGGCCATGCAGAGCATTATCATCAGTCTCTATGATGTGAAGTTTCATAGTAACTGAATCGTAAAGTGTCCCCCTTCCACCCCTTTTACCTATGTAAAGCTGCATGGATCGTAGGGAGGGACAATCTTCTGTTAGCATAAGGAAAAACCTTCCCTTCTCCTTCAAGGTGGGCAGGGTTTTCCTTATGCTCAAATCCAGATTGTCGCTTGTTACGTTCTGTCTTGTCAAGCGACCAGATTCCACATCTGAGGGGAGGTGGCTTACAGTAGGTAAAAGGGGCGGGAGGGGGACACTTTATCATTCAATTACTCTGAAACTACACATCGTAGAAAATGATAATAAAGCTCTGTATTGCCCAAAAACTATAAAGAATAATTGGAGCTGCATTTATTTTGAAACATTACTATCCCTTTAAAGGGTTAGTAATGTCTTATAGAAATGATAGGTAATATTGTAGATATTCGACAAATAAGTCCGTCGTTCCACTCCGATCTCTCAAATCTTTATGGTTTGAGAGATATAAGGTGATAAAGTTCCCCACTCTCTCCCCTTTCATTGATGTCAGAGTGTAGCTGACAGAACTTGATCCTGGTCCTGGGACCAGCAGGCGGCTCTTCAGCAGAGCCAAGATACCACAGTCAAAGAAATACTTAATTGGAACAGTCTTCAAAGTGTGCTTGCAAACTAGGCACACTTTGTAGACCGTTCCAATGAAGTATTTCTTCTTACATTGCGCTATTTTGGCTCTGCTGAAGAGCCGCCTCGAGTCACCGACACAGATCTGCTGCTGTCAGCTTTACAGCTGACATCAGTGAGAGGAGAACTTTATCACCTTATATCTCTCAACCTATAAAGGTTTGAGAGATCGGAGTGGCATCGATGGACTTATTTTTTGAATAGCTACAATATTACCTTTTATTTCTATAAGATATTAGTATCCCTTTAAGAGCTCAGGTAGCCCTTGGCTTGCCACTCTGGTCCTCAAAAGGTTAAGAGCACTTGTTACCCTCTAGTCCTTAAAGGGTTAAAGTGGACTTGTTATTTATACTGATTCCACTCTATTGCCAAAAAAAAAAAATCCTTTGATGTAAATAAATAGTGAACATGACCATACGGTTATAATATTGTATGTGCGCAATAAACCCTTTTATAAGGAAAAATACATTTCTAATGGATGTGACAAGTGGATGTCTGTGACAGATCTCTAAACACATCTGTTCCTTAACCAGTTAATGACCAGAGGGGTGGGCAATGCATTCAATAACCCCTCTCTGCTGATGAGACAAAAATCTACCTCCTCTCTCCAGACATCTCTTCTGACATCTCTACTGCTATTTCATGTCATAAAAGGGTTAATTATGTCCGATTATAATGTCTTGGTATATTGTAGATATTAAAAAAATAAATTATCTGGAGCAAGTGCCGTCTCTCTAACATGTATAGTTTGAAAAATATAAGGTTTTAAAGTCCCCCCTCCCTCCCTTTTCACTGACGTCAGCTCTGCACTGACAGAAGAAGACCCTGGTCCTGGGACCAACTGGCGGCGCTACAGCTGAGCCGAAATACCACAATCTAAAAGAAATACTTCATTGGAACGGTCTACATCGTATTGTATAATCACGTGAAAATGTGAAAACAAAGTGTAACAATGGTAACATATTATATTACCTGTTACCGTTGTTACGCTTTGTTTTCACATTTTCACATGATTATACAATACGGTGAATACAGTTCAATAATACACAATGAATAAAAAATAATATAAGTCATAAACATTTTATTCATTTGTAACATATGTTATTAATTAGAAATAAATATTTCACAATATCTATTATATATTTTCATTGTTTGTGTGATTAATCACGACTACGCTTTAATTATGTTAAAGGGATAGTAACACTTCGTTTTAACTTTATTTTATTTTGTAGGCATTAAAAAAACATGAAGAATGATATAAGTCTTATCTCTCAAACCTTTATGGTTTGAGAGATATTCACAAGCAAAGTTTCCCCTCCCGCCCCTTTTACCTAGTGTAAGCCATCTCTTCTCAGATGTGGAATCCAGTCCATAGACCAGACAGATAACAGCAGGGGACAATCTTCTTCCTATGAGAACAATGAAGCCCTGCCCCCCTTGACAAGCTTTTCACCTTATCTTAATTGAAGATTGTTCCTCTCTGCAGTCTACCTGGGCACCTCCCTTCTGATCTGGCTGAACAGTGTTACATCAGTAAAAGGGGCGGGAGGGGGACACTTTGTCATTCAATTACTCTTGAACTACAACTCTGACAGAATTGAAATAACACTCTCCAAAGTCCAAATACTGTGATGATTAATTAGAGCTGCTTTTATTATGAAACATTACTATCCCTTTAAATTTGTAAGAATGAAAATACATCATGCATATCAGATATGTATATTTTGATTCATAACAGTAGCAAAATTACAGTACAGTACAATAATTTTACTGTAAGGGGTCACCACAACCTGGGAAATTTATCAAAGGGTCTCGTCGCTAGAAAGGTTGAGAACCACTGTCATATACAGACATTACTATCTCTTTAACTGACACTCAGTCTAAAATCAAGTTCAAGATCCTTGTCAATCCATCTAGTGAGGCTTATAAATTCCCCTGTTCAGGTCCTCTTGTGCTCAAACATGAATGACCAGTGGCGTAACTATAGGGGTTGCACCTGCGACCGGACCTGTGCACTTCAGGGGCCCGGCTTCCCCCTGCGACCCCCTCCGCCTGTCGCCCGCAATCTCCCGCCAGTGCTCTAGTAATTCAGAGAGCTGGGAGATGACATCATCTCCCAGCGCTTTGCATTACTGAAGGACCGCGCAGGATGTCCAGGTAGGAGATGGGGGCATTGTGTGTACACTTCCTGTACCAGGGGCCGGAGGCTTCTAGTTACGCCTCTGTGAATGACTTCCCTGTTTGAGGCAACTTTGCTGCAGCTCCCACCACCTTTTTTCCCAGTAAAACTTTCTTGGAGGATGCACTGCTGGGGCTCCCTGGACTTAATGTTATTTTATTCCTAATTGCATTACTACTCCTTTGTGTTAATATGTACCCTACCAGATTTTCTGGCCAGGGACCTGACTATCTCTTGTTTTATGTCTGTTACAATAATTGTAACTAGTGTTACTGCCTTTATTGTTTGTCACCCCATTGTACACCACTACGGAAGATGCTTGTGTTCAATAAATAAATTATGATAATAATGTGTTAGAGATACCTGGAACATTTAATTTATTTATAAACAAATACACTACACCTAGTCTGTGCCCTCGTTATATAGTGGGGGTGGAATGCCTAATCTGCCAGCACAGCTGCACTAACTTCTAATACTAGTGATGTACTTTGGGGGTATGTTCTAGACTACAGGCACTCAGAACCGTCCTTATCCCCCCAAACAGTACAAGTGTTCAGGATCTCTTCACATGAACACAGGGGAATTAGTAAGTGGTTCAGTCAATATGAAGGATCTGCCTGAGTTACCAACATTCACTGGAATTTAACTGAAGAGATACTGACAACATGCACTGGGTGGGGTGGGGCCTTTCAGTGCCCCTGCTCTACAGTGTGTGTGATTGCTTTAGTGCAGTGGTGGGAAACTCATCTGCCTTACCCATCCTCTATTTTATCTTCATCAGCCATCATCTAACTCATCTCCCCCACCCATCCTCTAACTCATCTCCCTTACCCTCATCTAACTCATCTCCATTACCCATATCTAACTCATCTCCCTTACCCATCCTCTAACTCATCTCCCTTACCCTCATCTAACTCATCTCCATTACCCATCATCTTACTCATCTCCATTACCCATCATCTAACTCATTTGCCTCACCCTCATCTAACTCATCTGCTTTAACCATCATCTAACTCATCTCCCTTACCCTCCTCTAACTTATCTCCCTACCCATCCTCTAAAGCATTTCCTTTACCCATACTCTAACTCATTGCCCTTACCCATCATCTAACTCATCGCCATTATCCATCATCCAACTCATCTCCCTTACCTTCCTCTAACTTATCTCCCTTACCCTCCTCTTACTCATCTCCCTTACTCATCATCCAACTCATTTTCCTTAGCCATCCTGTAACTCATCTCCCTTACCCTCCTCTAACTCATCTCCTTGCCTCATCATCTAACTCATCTCCATTACCTATCATCCAACGCATCTCCGTTACTTATCATCGAACTCATCTCCTATACCCTCCTTTAACTCATCTCACTTACCCATACTCTAACTCATCTCCATCACCCACAAAAAGCAAATCCGAAATCCATCCAAATCTATCTGAAATAAATGTAATATGGACAGGGGAGAGTAGAAAGAGGCACAACTGGATTGCATGAAGCATGTGAGAGAGGGGGCAGGAGTGTTAGAGAGACATTGTGGGAGGAAAGGCCAAGAGAACTTGACAAGGCAGGAAGAAGGGCAGAAGCAGGGGTTCTGAAGACTGCAGAAGAGGGGATAGGCGTGCAGAACAAAGGGGATGTAGACCTGAAGGAAAATTGGAGAAAGAGAGAATGTGAGAGATGGAAAGGGGAAGATAGGGCACTGGAGAAGGGAAGAGATGGAGAATGAGTGAGACAGTGCAAGAAAGAAGGACAAAGACAAAGTGATGAAGAGTGAGAGGAGGGAGAGTTGTCCATCAGTCTTGCCTGTCTACTAACCCATTGAAAAAGTTCTCCTGCATTGTTCAGATGAGTGACCCCAACAGGAACCCATTTGACAGACATCTGAAGGTAATCAGACCTGTTTTGTGTTTCTGGACATCATGTGATCCCTTTCCATGCAATCTGTTTGGTTGAATCAGCAAACAAAACACCTGTTTGACAAGAAATATTATTAAGTTTGAATTTTGAACTAACAAAATTGTATCTCTTGTCCACTCATCTCTTCCAAAATCTGACTTGTGGAATTCATTCTTGTTAGACATTTGTGTTTTCTTCCTCTGCTCTACTGATGGCAGTAAGGTAATCACATTGTACAAGTCAAAGATGCCTTCTGGACCTCTTACCAAAGGAGCTGTGTTAGTAAGTCACCTTCACTTAGCATACATGTGGATTATTTTTCACTTGTTCTTACATAGTAACATAGTAAATTAGGTCGAATAAAGACACAAGTCCATCAAGTTCAACCTTCTCCTCATACCCCAGTGACTGATAATTTTATAGCTTTCCTGCTACCAATTAAGTTAGTCTTTATCAGACCTTCCTGATCTGCCTACTGATAAACAGTAAAATGTTCCCTTTTGAAAGAAATGTATCTAATCTTCTCTTAAATGTATCAATTGTATTTGCCATAACCACCTCCTTGGGCAATGAATTCCACAATTTAATAGACCTTACCATAAAAAAACCCTTTTGAAAGAAATGTATCTAATCTTCTCTTAAATGTATCCATTGTATCTGACATAACTACCTCCTTGGGCAATGAATTCCACAATTTAATAGACCTTACTGTAAAAACCCTTCCTCTGCTGAAGTTTAAACCTCCTTTCCTCTAATCTCAAGGGGTGTCCCCTGGTCACCTGATCAGGCCTTGGAATAAATAGCTCACTGCAGAGATCCTTGTATTGACCTCTTAGTCTTCTTTTCTCTAGCATATATAAACCAATTTTGTCTAGTCGTTCCTCATATGTGAAGTCCTCCATTCCCTTAATTAATTTTGTTGCTCTTCACTGTACCCTCTCTAGTTCTAGTATTTCCTTTTTCAGAACTGGTGCCCAAAATTGCACTGCATACTCAAGGTGAGGTCTTACCAATGATTTATATAATGGCAAAATAATGTTATCCACTCTTGCTTCAATACCTCTTTTTATGCAAGACAGGATTTTGTTTGCCTTTGCTACTGCTGTTTGACACTGGTCACTGTTTCCACTATCTCACCATTTTTCGAACTGGTGTTAACCCTTTGAGTGCCAGAGGGGTATGCAACGCATTGCAAAGCAATGCATTGCATACTCCTCTGGCACTCAAACAGTTAATCACAGAGACCCCCAACTTTCCATCTCCCTTGTGCTGTCTGATTTTCTTTTTACATAAAGGTAATCGAGTTAGAAGATGGACTGTGCCCAGCGTCTGGAAATTGGGGTCTTGTCAAAGCAGGAAGAAAAGATGAGAGGGACTTTGATCAGAGCTCAGTCTGCTGAATCAAAATGACAGAGCACTTCACTGAATTTGAGAATGGCAATAAAAAAATACAGACTATTGTGAATAAATTGCTTGATTCCCTTCACGCATAGCGATTTCTGTTTCTATTATGATTTCTGTCTAATTGTGTAAGTCACTTCTTTACAAGGAACAATCTGTTCATCATTGTTCCTTTGATTGATCTTAGTCATCTGGTGGTGATGCAAGTAGCGATAATTTAACTACTTGAGTGCCTGAGGAGTCTTCATTGTGAAGCAATGGGTCAGAAAGCCATTGAGTTAAAGTACAACTGTCACTTTGTAACAAATGAGTGATTTTGAAACAAACTTTCCAAATGATCTGCATTTATTTTAGTTGTTTCTTATTTCAAACCTCAGGTATATGAACCTTTATTTTTTTAACCCTTTGAGTTCCATAGAGGTATGCCTTGTAATACCTATGTGTCACTGAAAGGGTTAACTTTTATTAAAAGTCTCATCATTGGAATCAGGACCCCTCCTGATGCCCCCCAGCCACTGATCTACCTCACAAATCAGGTAGGATTGGGCGGGATAGCCTCCTACATTTATGTGAGAGGGTTTTCTGATCCTGCCCATCCTACCCGGGTATTCTGGGTAGGATGTAAGCAGGGTTGCTCTCTTTCTCATCTGGGTTACCTCTATTGATCTCCCGGCCGAACTGGCTGGGAGATCAGTAGCTGGGGGTGGGCAGGCATCAGGAGGGGTCTTGATGCCCCACCACGAGGTCTGATTTTTGTGTTGTTGTTGCCGGTTGGCTGAGGAGGCAGGAGACTTCACCCCTGCCTCCTCCTAAGCCAGAAAATGTTTGTTTATGTGGGGTTTTTTTTGTTTTTTTAAACAGAGTGTCAGCGGTAGCTGTGCCCCCTGCCTCCTCCTCAACCAATCAGCTTGTTCCAGCCTGTCAGTGAACCAGAATCACTTAGATTTTTATATATATAGATAAAGAATATAATAGTATATGATATATTTAGCTTTACTTATTTGTCAGTTTATACAAATTAGACAATACTGGTTGACATGCCTGCTGGATTCTAACATTCCACACTGCTCTGCCTTCCACCTGCCTTTCCCTGCCAGCCACATATTAACATTCCACACTGCTCTCCCTCTCACCTACCTCTCCTAGCCGAGAAGATACTAACATTCCACAATTATCTCCCTTCTACCTGCCTCTCCTTGAAAGACAGATACTAACATTCCACACTGCTCTCCCTCTCACCTGCCTCTCCTTCCTATCTCCGAGAAGATACTAACATTCCACATTACCCTCACTCCCACCGGCCACTCCCTTAGAACCAGATACTAACATTCTACACTGTTCTCCCTCTCACCTGCCTGCCCTAGCCAGGAAGATACTAACATTCCACACTTATTTCCCTCCCACCTGCCTCTCCTTGCCAGCCAGATACTAACATTCTACACTGCCTTCCCTCTTACCTGCCTCTCCTTCCTATCTTTCTATCTCCGAGGAGATACTAACATTCCACATTACCCTCCCTCCCACCTGCCACTCCCTTACAGCCAGATATAACATTCCACATTACCCTCCCTCCCACCGGCCACTCCCTTACAGCCAGATACTAACATTCCACATTACCCTCCCTCCCACCGGCCACTCCCTTACAGCCAGATATAACATTCCACATTACCCTCCCTCCCACCGGCCACTCCCTTACAGCCAGATACTAACATTCCACATTACCCTCCCTCCCACCGGCCACTCCCTTACAGCCAGATACTAACATCCCACACTGCTCTCCATCTCATCTTTCACTTAATGCCAGCCAGTACTATCTAATTTACATAAACTGACATACATATGGTTAAATACTTCATGAACTATCATTTGAAATTAATTAAAAAACGGTTAATATAAACAGAGGATATTTTGAAAGTTCTTTCAAAATCACCTATCGTTACAACGTGACATTTCTACTATAAGTGTTTGAGATATTTGTATACCCATGAATACATAGATGGGTATGTATTAACACTTTCCAGAAGAGATGAATGAGAGATTTATCCATTTTCAATGCACTGATGCTGGTGTATTAAGATCTAATTCTAGAGCAGTTTTCCATTTATTTTATGTGTGTGTGTGTGTTTGTGTGTGTGTGTGTGTGTGTGTGTGTGTGTGTGTGTGTGTGTGTGTATATATATATATATATATATACATCCATACATACTAGTGTAAAAGCCTGTGTACACGGGCATATCTCTGTATGTAACAGAGTTCGGGCAGTGTCTACTGCGCATTACTGCATCGGCCTGCGTTCGGGCTGTCTCTACTGCGCTGACTGCATCGGACAAACTACATCTGGCCTTTTATATAATAAGGATATATATGATTTTGTTTCACTGGATTTTCATAATCATTGCATGTAGACAAGTACAGAACTCTTTGGACCTTATGTATAAAGAAACAGTTTTGGAACAAGCCATTTGCATTATAGAAGACTAATGAAAAATGAGTTAACCCTTTTAGTGCCAAAAGGGTGTCCAACGCATTGGTTTACAATGCATTGGATACCCTTCTGGCACTCAAAGGGTTAAAAACAGCATTTAAATCAATGAGAATTTTCAATTCGCCTACAGAGAAAGCCCCTTCCATGATCCAAGCTAAGCCCAAGATAGTAAAATGTCCCCATTCAGTTATTGACTGCAGCAGGATTTAACCTTTTGAGTGCCAGAGGGGTACACAACGCACTCTGGCACTCAAAGGGTTAAAGGGATAGTAATATATGAAAATGAACGGAGCTTCGATCCATCTTCATAGTTTTTGTGCATGTAGCTTTGACTTATAAAGGATTCTGCTTCCGCCCCTATTACCTGTTCTAAGCCACCTGCCCTCAAATCTGGAAAACGGTCATCGGACTGGACAGCTCGCAGCAAGGGAGTATCTTCATGCAATGCTCTGCAATTAATTGGAGAGATCTCTAGCATCAAAGGGATTGAATAATATCTGGTAGAGTTGTATGGAACTGGTGCAGAGACAATGATATTGCTCTGACCACACCCACAATTCAAGCTGTGGGTGTGGTCAGCACACCTGAGCAGTTCCCCTTAAAATTTGGAGCTGTAGACAGTTGCCTACTCTGCCTATTGTGAAATCTACTCTGGTAGGCCCAGAATACATACTTAGGGTTGCCACCCAACCGGTATTTTACCGGCAGGCCGGTAAAAAATTGGCTTCTGTCCAATGTTAAGTCTATGGAGGGAATGCCAAGGCTGGTATTTTTTTGAAGAAAAGGTGGCAACCCTATACATACTATCCCTCCCTGCAAGGATAGAATCTGGAAAGGGATAGGCTACCAGAGCCATATAGCCCCATCAACTTTCTCACCAATGTTTCGTCCCTCTGTTGTTGGACTAAAATTCCCATCAACCTCAGCCTGCTGTTGGATATATTCCCCTTTATCATTCATTTGCCTCTCTGTCCAAGAGCTATGAGCTTTCCCTTACTCTATACCTCTGTTCTCATGCAGTGGAATGCCTCATAAGAAAACACAAGTGTGATTGCTCAGATTGCATAATCCCTCATTTGTCACAGAATATAGCTTTCAGGCCTAAATATTTAAATTGGAACCTCCTGAGAGGTCTGCCATGGGCAACTGGCTTCCGTTTATTGCCGATGGCCGCGACACACAGGCAAGACTGGTTAACCTTTTGAGTGACAGAAGTCAAACTACAATGCATTGCTGAATTCTCATTCTCTCAAACGATTGAACATTTTTTAAGTAAATGACTTTGCCAGCAAGAAATGTCTACAATGCATTTCAGAGCAATTCATTGGAGGTCTCTAGCATTCAAGAGGTTAAATAGTTGCATTTTGTATAAATCAATCCTATAATGGTTCTTTGCAAATACTGCAAAATTATTAATTTGTATATAGATCTCGGGGTATGTAATGGTTTAATGCTCTGCTGATTTCTGCAGTGGCATAACTATAGGAGTCGCACCTATGATCGGGCCTGTCATTCCAGGGGCCCGGGAGCCCACAGCGATCCCTCCACCTGGCGCCCACAATCTCCCTCCGGCGCTCTAGTAATGCATCATCTCCCAGCGCTCTGCATTACTGGAGAAGACCGCGCGGGAGCTCAGCCTGCGTAGAGGTCTCTCCTGCCATGCCACTGGAGCACCAGGGAGGTAGGAGATGGGGCCATTGTGGAGACTGGGGGGCAATGTGGAGGGGGTCAGTTTGGTCAAGGGGGGGCCAATGTCACTTCTTGCACTAGGTGGCTTCTAGTTATGCCTCTGGATTTCTGTAATGGTATTGCAGAGCAATAATAACAATGCATTATGTGGGCCCAAGTCCTATGTCTTGTTGTCAGTTTAGTGCATGAAATAGTGTAATACTGTGCTAATCTCTGTAATGTTAGTGGTACAGCTGGGCTGCCCAGCACGGTAATGCATCATGTCAGCATGCATACCTCCCAAGTGTCTTCTTTAGGAGGGACAATCCCTCTTTGAGACCCAAATCCCTCTGTCCCTCTTTCCCACCCTGGTGTGCCTTTTGTTTAGGAGATCAAACTGTGTGGTGTGTATATCTGTATTGCATTGCTCTACAGCAATAAATCCCACATTCATGTTTGTTTGAACTTCAGTAGATGTGTGTGTAAATTAGTCTGTGTAAATAAAATACTTTGGTCTTGCTCCAAATCATTTATTAATTTACACAAAGTGGGGTCAATAACCTAAAAATTCTTGGTAATGCCCCACCCACCACTCATGCACTGAGCAAACCCACCTAAAATAAAAGTGTCCCTCTTTTGGCATTTTTAAATGTTGGTAGGCATGGCTCATGTAGTGATGTAACACTGTGCTGATCTCTGTAATGTTAGTGGTACAGCTGGGCTGCCCAGCACAGTAATGCATCATGTCAGATAGAGAAATGTAGTGATGTAATACTGTGTCGATCTCTGTAATGTTAGTGGTACAGCTCGGCTGCCCAGCACAGTAATGCATCATGTCAGATTGAGAAATGTAGTGATGTAATACTGTGCCAATCTCTGTAATGTTAGTGGTACAGCTGGGCTGCCCAGCACAGTAATGCATCATGTCAGATAGAGAAATGTAGTGATGTAATACTGTGCCAATCTCTGTAATGTTAGTGGTACAGCTCGGCTGCCCAGCACAGTAATGCATCATGTCAGATAGAGAAATGTAGTGATGTAATACTGTGCCAATCTCTGTAATGTTAGTGGTACAGCTGGGCTGCCCAGCACAGTAATGCATCATGTCAGATAGAGAAATGTAGTGATGTAATACTGTGCCAATCTCTGTAATGTTAGTGGTACAGCTCGGCTGCCCAGCACAGTAATGCATCATGTCAGATAGAGAAATGTAGTGATGTAATACTGTGCCAATCTCTGTAATGTTAGTGGTACAGCTAGGCTGCCCAGCACAGTAATGCACCATGTCAGCTTGAGAAATTTAGTGATGTAATATTGTGCCAATCTCTGTAATGTTAGTGGTACAGCTGGGCTGCCCAGCACAGTAATGCATCATGTCAGATAGAGAAATTTAGTGATGTAATACTGTGCCGATCTCTGTAATAGTAGATGCACAAATAAGCATCACAGCAGTATAATAACATATTGCCTGGACCCAAGCTCCAGGTTCTGTTATCAACTTGGATATGTAATGGTGTAATTCTCTGCTGATTTCTGTGATGGTAATGGTGCAATTGGGTTGTAAAATCTAATAATCAGGGGAGGGCTGGCCTGGGGGGCAGGGGGGCAAGTGCCCCCTGGGCCGGTCATATGTCTGGACCAGTGGGCCACTGCCTCACTCAGTCTCCCACTTGCTGCTGTAAATAGAGCTACACTATTAATACCACAGAGCTACAATCCAAATGGAGCTACACTATTAATACCACAGAGCTACAATCCAAATGGAGCTACACTATTAATACCACAGAGCTACAATCCAAATGGAGCTACACTATTAATACCACAGAGCTACAATCCAAATGGAGCTACACTATTAATACCACAGAGCTACAATCCAAATGGAGCTACACTATTAATACCACAGAGCTACAATCCAAATGGAGCTACACTATTAATACCACAGAGCTACAATCCAAATGGAGCTACACTATTAATACCACAGAGCTACAATCCAAATGGAGCTACACTATTAATACCACAGAGCTACAATCCAAATGGAGCTACACTATTAATACCACAGAGCTACAATCCAAATGGAGCTACACTATTAATACCACAGAGCTACAATCCAAATGGAGCTACACTATTAATACCACAGAGCTACAATCCAAATGGAGCTACACTATTAATACCACAGAGCTACAATCCAAATGGAGCTACACTAGTAGCATAACTCATTTCTCTTGTAAGCTCTGTGGTATCACAACCGTAGCTCCATGTGAACTGTAAGCACTGTAGTATCAGAAGTGTAACCCCATTTCCTTTGTAAGGTACGTGGGGATGGGCTGGGACAATGGGATTGGACAATAATAGAAATAGGCCACTTTATTGTATTTGCCCCCCAGGCCACAAATTGCCAGCCCTCCCCTGCTAATAATAATAATCACCATAATAATAATGCATTACATGGCCCCAAGCTCCAGGTTCTATTATCATTTAGAGATACATACTGGTTTAATGCTCTGCTGATATCTGTAATTTACCTTGTAATGGTAATGATGCAATTGGACTGCACAGCACAATAATAATGCATTATGTGGGCCCAAGCCTCAGGTTCTGTTATGAGTTTGGGATACATAATGGTTTAATGCTGTGCTGATGGTAATAGTAATGGTGCAATTGGGTTGCACATTACAATAATAAAGCGTGACGTTGTCCCGTGCAACAGGTTCTGTTATCAGCTTGGAATATGCAATGTGTAATGCTCTTCTGATCTCTATGATGGCAATGGTGCAACTGGGTTGCGCAGTGCAATAATAATGAATTACATGGGCCCAATCTCCAGGTTCTGTTATCAGCTTGGAATAAGTAATGCTGTGATGCTCTCCTGATCTCGGTATTGGTAATGCATGGCAATGCATTGGAACCTCGCTAGCATTCCAGGCATTAAAAGTCCTATTAAACCAGTGCTTCTTTATTTTTTTCTTCGTACATCAGTGTCAATGTGATGGAGATGTATCTGTCATACAAGGGGTTAAGGCTTAAAGGGGAGCAATCACCCCTATACAAGTTAGGCGTATTAGTTAGATTATTTAGCGAATATGTTTAAAACGTTATTCCTGGTTTTTTTTAAACGCTATTTGGGCAAAAATTAATGTTTAAATAGTGCCCTGCACCCTACTTCCGGATAGACTGCAGGTACAGCTTTGTACACACAGTCTGTCACTCTGCCTCTGCTCCCCTCCCTCTATCCAACCTCCTCCAATGACGGAGGCTTTCTGCCTGTAAGCTGGAGCGCTCTCATTGGCAGAGATTGATATCTAGCCAATGAGATTGCTCCAGCTCAGAGGCAGAAGGCCTCTGTTGGATAGAGGAAGGGGAGCAGTGGCAGAGTGATGGACTGTGAGTACAGAGCTGTAGGGTGCAAAGCAATGCATCGCGTACCCCTCTGGCACAGAAAGGGTTCAGTGTTTTCCTCCTAATATCTCTGCTCTTGGAAGACATTTTAATTCTTTAAAATTCATCCGTGTTGCCATGTGTGCAAGAATAAAAAGAAATAATGAAATATGTATATTGAATGGGCTCAGTGCAGCAGAAAAGGCTTCCAAATAACTTGTGCTGATATAAATTTTCTGCTTAAAAAGCCAAGAAGAAGAGAAAAGCTTTTCAAGGTCAGCGCTGTTGAGAACCACAAATCTCTATGCACCTAAACGAGAGAGGCACGAGGGAGGCTGGAAACAGACGACTTCAAAAGAAAAACTTAAACTTTATTTGTAACAATCTGTGAGCACACGAGGCACATTGTATTTGTTGATTTTAAGTTAACCCCTTGAGGATCCATGCCGTGCCAGGACCGTCACACCGGTTCCGGTACTTAATGATTGGTGACGTTCCTGGTGCGTCATGGAATTCTGGGATGGCAGTTGCGGCCATGCTTTGCTCTGTCATCCCCGTTAAGGCGTTGCAGATAATATGTAGTGTGTTTCGCACCCCTCTGGTCCTGAAGGGGTTTACCAATCAGGCGTCATGTCGATGGAGACGCATTTCCTCACAATGCATTTATCATCCCTCTGGCATTCAAATGGTTAACAGAACACAGACACTGACAAAAAAGTTTATTTTATTTATATGTAAAAGCATATCATAACATTAAAGGGGAACCATGCCATAGGCATAATCGCCTCTTATTATTTAACCCCACAAAGGTAGGTAGATAGATAGATAGACAGATAGATAGATAGATAGATAGATAGATAGATAGATAGATAGAGAGATCCATATCTGTCTATCTCTCTGTCTTTCTATCTGTGTCTGTCTGTCTGTGTCTGTCTATCACTTCATCTATCTATCTATCTATCTATCTATCTATCTATCTATCTATCTCATATCTATCTATCTATCTATCTATCTATCTATCTATCTATCTATCTATATATCTATCTATCTCATATCTATCTATCTGACAGACCTGGATGCTGTATAAAGGACATGTTCCTAGGCTAGGGTGACCAGATCTCCCCTTTATCCAGAGACACACATGAAAAATACATACTGCAGGATTTCTTAGATTTCAGTGCAGTCCTGAAATATGGCTATTTCCTGTGTGTCCCTGGGTTAAAGGGATTGAGATGAATTCTGGAATGGCAGAGAGGCATTCAGCCGCTGCTATCCCAGAATTCTATGAAGTGCCAAGACTATCACCGGCCCTTAAAGCAAATCCACCAGAAACAGTCCTGGCAAGTAACCCTTTCCTTGAGGTATTAAAGGGGATCTCTCACCTATATATAAGTAATGCTCATTAGTTACAGCATTTAGCCAAAACATTTAAAACGTTCATTTAAAAAAAAAACAAGAAAACATTATCAGCGCAAAACGTAATGTTTAAAAATTGCCCAGCAGCCTACTTCCTGCTTACAGTATTGCCTCTGCTCCCGTCCCACTACCCAGCATCCTCCGATGATGGAGGCTTTCTTTCTCTAAGCTGGAGAGATCTCATTGGCAGAGATCGATATCTAGCCAATGAGATCGCTCCAGCTCAGTGACAGACAGTCGCTGTCATCGGAGGATGCTGGGTAGTGGGACGGGAGCAGCATCTATTCGGCAAGCTTTGGCAAACCGGAAGTAGGCTGCTGGGCACTCTTTAAATATACATTTTTGTGCTGATAATGTTTTTTTTTTTTTTAAATGAGCAAAGTTTTAAATGTTTTGGATACATGCTCTATCTAATGAACATTACTTATATATAGGTGAGAGATCCCCTTTAAGGAGAACTCAGTGGTTCTCACTCATAATGCAAAACAGGAAACTGACAAGTATTTTCTCCCTCTCTGCCAATTTTGTATGTAAAAAAGGGGTTCGCATCTTTCTGGGAATAGCACCCAGTAAATCACTGGCAGTCATTTTATGGCAATTTTCATCTGCTGGCAAATGATGGTGGTACTTGTAGTCCACAACAGTTGTAAGGCCTCAGGTAGCCCTTCACTGTTTAATTGGGATTTGCCAACAGGCAGAGTAGATAACATCCTAGAGATACAAGTTTTTGGGGGGCTGTATCTCTGCTGTACTGGACAAAAACCACATTCTGAGTTGTGGGTGTGGCCAGAGCAATCTCATTGTCCCTGTATTAGTTTATATACCCATTAACATGCTATTATTTAACCCTTTGATGCTAAATAGATCTCTAATGGATTGCGTTGGATATATCTCTAGCATACGTGGGAGCTCTCTGGTTTTGCCCCAGAGACTCCGGTTTTGACACTGAGTCTGATTGTCCTGATGTGAGGAGTTTCTGATTAAACTCTGCCCACTTGTGCTCCATCCCACCCTGTTCCTCCCACTCCCCTCCCTCTTCTCCTCCTTCCCCAGTCTATTCTAGCTATTTTTTGTGTTTTAGCCCCTCCACTCAAGATTAAATCCCGCCCCTATTATGACGTGAATCACGTCATTTCTCCCTCCTCATCAGCACCACAGGGCTCTACTCTGGGCAGTGCCAACCAAGACGTTCCCAGGTATGATCTCTAGCAACCAAAGGCTTAAAGGGATAGTAATGTTTCACAAAAACAGCAGCTCCAATTAATCTTCATAGTATTTGAGCCATAGAGATTGTTAGTTCAATACTGTGAGTGTTGTAGTTCAAGAGTAATTGAATGATAAACTTTCCCCCTCCTGCCCCTTTTACCTAGTGTAAGCCACCTCCCCTCAGATGTGGAATCCAGTCCATAGACCAGACAGATCACAGCAAGGGACAATCTTCTTACCGTGAGAACAATGAAAACCCTGCCCCCCTTGACAGGTTTTTCAGGTTTTTCCCTTATTTTAATTGAAGATTGTCCCTCTCTGCAATCTACCTGGACACTCCCTGCTGCTCTGAGCTGAGCAGTGTTATATCAGTAAAAGGGGCGGGAGGGGGGTACTTAACCATTCAATTACTCCTGAACTACAACTCTGACAGAATTGAAATAACACTCTCCAAGGGTCAAATACTATGATGATTAATTAGAGCTGCTTTTATTATGAAACATTACTATCCCTGTAAAGCAGTTTTTGTTCTTGCTTATTATAGGCCAAGGGTATTTTCTGTGCCAGGAAACAGTGGATAGGACTAGGGTCATGTGAGGAGCAGGGGTGCAGCCAAGGGCATAACTAAGGGCGCCTACAGTGCCTTGCCTAAGGGCATCTGGGATTTAACCCTTTGAGTGCCAGAGGGGTGCGCACTGCGTGTTCCATACCCCTCTGGCACTCAAAAGGTTAAATCAATGCCCATTTCATCTTTAATTCCCATGGCGTAATCAAATATCCAACACTTTGAGTGCCAGAGAGGTATCCAACACATTGCAATGCCTTGGGTACGCTTCTGGCACTCTAAGGGTCTTTCAACCTCTCTAGAGATATATTGTGTTGCAAATGAATAGGGGACGTATATCACTGATCTCCTTCAGGATGTAATAAAGTAAGAAACCCAATGAACGCAGAGCCTGTCTTGTGCCTACACATTGTGTGTGATCAGAGTCAGCAAATGGCCCGTCACAGCTGTATTCTCTGTGATTTGTAGGCAACAAGATAAACATTCTCAAATGGCTGTAAAGGTAGACTAAATCTGCTTTTCATAACCATGCATATAGAAACACAGCCTACTGTAAGCTTCATAAAATATAATATTTCCAAAGAAAACCTGCGCTTGGTCTTCTTATTAAAGGTCACTGCATCTTACATACTGAATGCATTTAATCAGAAAATCCTCCCTGGAATTCCTCCTGCTTTTCATACAGACACAATGCTTCTCCTCCATGGTTGGAAGAGTCTAGTGATGTTAAATTAAATGTATTCAACTCTTTATCTAAAATCAGATAAACTGATAAGGGAGAAATAGAAATGGGTTTTTGTATTCCGAAATCAGACAATTGGCAGTGTCAGTTGTGTTCCTTCATTGCAGGACAAACGATTTCCGTTTGTCTAATTCCAGCATGACTGATTTCAACGCAAGGGAAAACAGTGTGGCTGCTAGGGGCCACAGGTGGAAGGGGACCCCTACCCCCAACCAAGGGAAAACTCTTACTGTTCAACAATGCATTCTGAAGCCCTCTGGGTCTCCATCAATCTGGTGATCTAGGGCACACAATGCAGTCTGCTCAATGTGTGAAGCCAGATGTGAAAATTCAGGATTGCATGAAGATGGCTGTGAAAGCTCAATAAAGTTGGTTCACTAAGCGTCCTTCCACATGGTGGTCAGAATCTTAGCGGCTCCCTGCTATCGTTCTTTCAACCAGGATCTGAATTTACCTTCTCCTGAGCTCTCCAACCGATCCTGTTCCGTGGGGGGCGGGGCTTGCACATGTGAGCACCAGCTGAATATTATTGGTTGATGCCCATGTGGGTTAGTAATTCATTGGACACTATGATAAGTATCATATCCTTCACCATCACTCATGCAAAAGAGCTCCTGGCAGCTTTATAGGCCGCAGTGAAGATCTGCCCTGCTACAGCTCTACTGTGTTCCTGAATGGAGTAAGGTTGCTGCATGCTGGCATTTGGTGCTTTCCAGGGACAAGAGTTTCCCCCTTTAAAGAACAGAGGGGTCTGACTGCTTAATCCAGCTGGGGAGGCTGTTAAGGCCCACAATGAATTCTATGATGGCAGGGTGGCGTGCAGCTTTTCCATGACGTGCCAGGAGCACCCCTTGAGATTAGAGGAAAGGAGGTTTAGACTTCAGCAGAGGAAGGGTTTTTTTTTACAGTAAGGTCTGTTAAATTATGGAATTCCTTGCCCAAGGATGTGGTTATGGCAGATACAAAGGATATGTTTAAGAGAATATTAGATACATTTCTTTCAAAAGGGATCATACAGGGTTATACTGTGTATTAGTCGACAAAAGCAGGAAGGTCTGATAAAGACTAACTTATTTGGTAGCAGGAAAGTGATATCATTCTGATTTCTCTGGGTTATTATGAGGCAAGGGTTGAACTTGATGGACTTGTGTCTTTTTTCAACCTAATTTACTATGTTACTGTGGTCCTTAACACAAATCCATCAGTGACGGTCCTGGCACCTGTTATGGTAAGGGGTTGAAAAAGCCATATCACTTGTCCCGGATTCTGACACATGCAAAACATTCATTTTTCTTGACTGATGACTAATTTTCCCCTATGTGTTGGGCTGACTGCTTTTGACATGAAAGACAGGATAACGGGTCCGTTTGTGACAGTTTTACAGCTTCAACTTAGAGTGTAAATGAGATTTTGCCTTCCTTAGCTTGTCCAAAATGTGTAACAACACAGACCTCTCTGTGTAATAGCAATGTAAAATAATATGATTGCTAGACTGTGTGAACTGCTGTGCAGGCATGCATATTTATAGAAGTGTCAATGTCACAGCTCAAAGAGACTTTCTTCATTTTCCACCAGGAATAAATTACACCTAAATATTCATACAATGTTTATGAAGCCAGTTGTAAAGGTGCAGTGCCGCCGAGTACAAATGTGAGATAAGTAGCCTGTTAACCCTTTAAGGACCAGATTGGTATGCAAAGCAACACCCGTCTGGTCTTTAACCCCTTAAGAATGGCTGATCGCCATGCGGCCGTCACTTAAGGACCACGGACCATTTTTTTACATTTATTTCCGCATCCAGTTCAAGCCCTGAATTCCATGATGGTCCTGACAAGTCATGGGTCCTTAAAGCAAATCTACCCATGACGTGCCAAGACCGTCAAGGGTCATTAAGGGGTTAAAAGGTTAAAGTGATAAAATAAGTCAAATTTGTGCTTTTATTTATGTCCTGGTACCAGAGAGTCACATAAAAATAATAAACAACAACATAACAAGCTTCTCATGGTGCTACGGCAACGGGCAGAGTCGTTGCTCTCAATTTGTTTTACTCTGCTGATGTCAGATGCTCAATTCCCATCCAGTCCTCTTACCTCCTGCTATTCCTTCAAATTCCCATCAATGTCTTTTGATAATTAGTGAGAGGTTTTAACCCTCTGAATAACAGAGAAGTGTGCAACAAGTTTTGTTCTACTGCATTGCTTGCCCATTCTAGCAGCAAAAGTGATAGTAATATTTCACACAAAAAAGCAGCTCCGATTAATGCTCATAGTATTTGGGCCATGGAGAGTGTTATTTCAATAAAGTATCCCCCTCCCGCCCCTTTTACCTAGCGTAAGCCACCTCCCCTCAGGTGTGGAATCTGGTCCTGGGACCAGACAGATCACAGCAAAGGACAATCTTCTTGCTGTAAGAACAATGAAAACCCTTCCTCCTCCTTTACAGGTTTTAGGTTTTTCCTTATGATAACTGAAGATTGTTCCTCTCTGTGATCTATCCAGACAGTCTTGCTGGTCTGAGGTAAGCAGTGTTACATCAGTAAAAGGGGCCGGAAGGGGATACTTTATCATTCAATTACTCTTGAACTTCAGCTCTGACAGTATTGAAATAACACTCTCCATGGCCCAGATACTATGATGATTAATCCAAGCTGTTTTTTTGTGAAACATTACTATCCTTTAATCCTTTGAGTGGCTGAGGGGTATGAAATGCATTGCTGTGCAATGCGTTGCGTACCCCTCTGGCACTCAAAGAGTTAAAGTATAAAACGCACAGAAGGGAGTGGAGACTAGCCACAGAGAAATTCAGTTTTAAGTTTGTGAGGCTACACAGGAGTACCAGGGATAAGCTCCCTGATGCTGTATTTATTAACCCTTTAACCCGGGGTGTGTGGTCTTTTAAAGACCAGATAGAAAAGTCTGACGTGCTGGCCCACATGACTGATCACGTGTGCCAGTACGCCGAACGGGGGACTGATAGAGATCAATCCGGTCTTGGAGCAGTCAATTTCAGTCCCCGCTATTACTCACAGCGCTCCTGTAGGAGTGTTGTGTGTAAAAAGTAAGTGACGTGCCAGGACCATCACTGGTCCTTAAAAAAGCAGTAAACTTTTTTAATGGAAAAAAAATATATTGTAGGGATTTTCCTATTGAGTAAAATAAGGGAACTCCCACTGCGGAAAGATTTATATTTCCAGAGTTATTACAGTTTAAACGCATGTTTTGTTACATTAGCAGTGCCCTCTAGAATTCCTGTTACATTCTAATGGAGAGGAAAGTCAGAAAAGTCAGAGACATACAGTTCTTCATAGAATGTGATAGAAACTGCTGAGTCACTTCCTGTCAGTTAGAACTATCAGGAAGTAAACACAGTAAATTCACTTCCTGATTATTTAAACTGCTATAAATTTTGAATACGACATCTGACAGCGATGGGAGTGACCTTGGTTTATTTAGCAGGAAATGTTCTATAAAATATGTGTTTTCATAGAAAAAGTTTATTGCTCCTTTAAGTGCCGGACAGCCGTGATGGTCCTGGCACATCAGTGGATACAAAGGGGTTAAGGATCCAAGGTTTCTGCGATGCATTGCAAAGCATATAATATAATGGCCTGACATTTTGCACTGGTGCTTTTTCTATACCATCCTATGGACAAAAACTGCTTTAATAATAGCCCCACCTTACATTCTCAGGCCATGAAGGTATTGCACCAACAAATAGATCGAGCTGTAATCACTTTTGAATAAAACAAAACAAAAAAATAACAAATAAGAACCACACCATCTTCTCACCAAAATATAAACAAACAAACATAGTGTGCAAGAGTCAAAGGAAGTGGCACCATTCACCCCCACATATAACTATATCCAAAAGAATCTTGGCTACCCATAAAGTCTCGTATTTATTACAAAACTCTTCATTTTCATCTTCTGCTGCCTCTTACATTTCTGCTCTTATCTCCTGCTATACCCCTTCTCCAGTAGCGTAACTACAGGGGTCGCAGTGGTCACTCCAGGGGCTCGGTCGCCCCCTGCGACACCCTCCTCCTAGCGCCCGCAATCTCCCTCCGGCGATCTAGTAATGCGGAACGCTGGGAGATGACATCATCTCCCAGCGCTCTGCATTACTAAGAGGACAGCGCGGGAGCTGCAGGGAGGTAGGAGATGGGGACATTGTGAAGATTGAGGGGCATTGTAGAGGGGGTCAGTGTGGTCGAGGGGGGCCAATGTGGTGGGGGGGGGGGCCCGTGACACTTCTTGCACCAGGGCCCAGAAGCTTCTAGTTACACCTCTGCCCTTCTCATCACCTGCGTTCTTCTCAAGGGTTCTTTCTGTCCTCTCCTTCCACAACTCAAGTCATCTCTCGGCTGCAATCATTTTCACTGGCTGCCCCTCTGTCCTTCCTATCATCATTCACCAATCATACACATTCATCACTTTCCAGCATCTCCTAGAAACTCATGGTATCCTATTAACCCTGCCAGAGGGGTACGTAATGCATTGCTTTGCAATGAGTTGCGTACCCCACTGGCACTCAAAGGGTTAAAATGTCGGCGTCTACATGGTGACCCTCAAAAATGCAACATCAGAATGTCACTTGAGTCAAAAGAGCGACATCAGAATGTTAACTGCGTACAGGTCTCCCAGGGCAAACTGCAGAGGCACGCCAGTGCATTGCACAGCAATGCTGTTGTAGTATTCCCCCAATAAAAAAAGCATAGTCCGCATCAGACTGGGTTGCCTGCTGCGTCATGTAGTGCACCCCGCAGGATGAAACTTGATAAAGGAAATAATTAATGATGTGTGTGTCAATCAAATTTGCCTGTTGGACACTCACATCATTAATTATTTCCTCTTTCTAGTTTCATCCTGCGGGCTGCGCTGCATGTGGCAGCAGGCGACGCAGACTATGTTTTTTATTGGGGGAATACTGTAAAAGCATTGCTGTGCAATGCAGTGGCGTGCCGCTGCAGTTTTCCCCTGGGTGACCTGTAGATGATCATTACTAGTAAAGTATTGAGTACCCTAGGCAGGGAGGCCAGGGCAACCTTTACGCAGGCGACATTCTGATGTCACCCTTTTTGACTCGGGCAACATTCTGATGTCGCCCCTTTTGACTCAAGCAACATTCTGATGTTGCCTTGTGAGGGTCCCCATGTAGGTGGCGACATTTCAAGAGAAAACCAAAACCCAACTGCTCAAGGAGGCATCTCAGTGACAATATTCCCCTTGTGCACACTGAGGAGTCACAGCAAAATCATTCTGCACTTCCTTTCCTTGCACTTCTCCTCCTACTGTCTCTGTACGTTGTCATGATTACTAAGCGCTATGGGGCAGCGTTCCCTTCCCAACGTATGATTCCCTTTGCTTCACTTTTTTCCTGCTAATAATGCAATAATTGGTGATGTATATAGACCGCTTCCTTATTATACCTTTTACTTGATCGCTGGCATTTATCCTTATTATTATTTTTTATTTTATTTATTTATTTATTTATTTATTGTTGTCATTTTAAATGAAAAGTAACATCTACTAACAATAAATCCCTGCTTACCAAGCCCAGAGAGCCCTAATGGCCCCTGTGAGTTTTGTCTTTGTTCCTTTGTTCAAACAATAACATCTTTAATCAGTCCTGAAGCAGTCAGAATGCACAAGCCTACTTGACCCTGTAAAGAGTTGCAAACCACACCAGTGGGGTGGAGTTTGTGTCCTGTGGTCCTGCTAGCAACTATCATGTCTGCCTCCATGGACCTGACATCCATGACAAATTGAAGATGTTGGGGTAGATGCACTGAGGGATAATAAAGCAGAGATGACTTCTCCTGTGATATCACTTCTCCAGTTCCTGTGTTATTCTGTGGAGTCAATGCACTAAGTTATCTCAAGTTGAAAGGATCTTAGTGCATTGGCTCCATAGAATGACATAAAAATTGGAGAAGTGATATCACTGGAGAAGTCATCTCCACTTTATCACCCTTAGTGCATCTTCCCTCTTATTTCTTGAACAAAGACACAAGGGCAAAATGCACAGTGGCCATTAGGGTCTTCTGACCATAGTAAGGTTAATGGAGGTTATAATTAGTAGTTATTACTTCTCCTTTTCTCCTTAAGGTCGGCACTTAAAGGGATAGTAATACTTCGTTTTATCTCTATTTTATTTTGTAGGCATTAAAAAAACATGAAGAACGATGTAAGTCTTATCTCTCAAACCTTTACGGTTTAAGAGATATTCACAAGCAAAATTTCCCCTCCCTCCCCTTTTACCTAGTGTAAGCCATCTCTTCTCAGATGTGGAATGCAGTCCATAGACCAGACAGATAACAGAAGGGGACAAGCTTCTTCCTATGAGAACAATGAAAGCCCATCACCCCTTTGACAAGTTTTTCAGCTTTTTCCCTTATCTTAATTGAAGATTGTCCCTCTCTACAATCTACCTGGGCACCTCCCTTCTGATCTGGTTGAACGGGGGGGGATACTTTGCTTGTGAATATCTCTTAAACCATAAAGGTTTGAGAGATAAGACTTATATCATTCTTCATGTTTTTTTAATGCCTACAAAATAAAATAAAGATAAAACAAAGTATTACTATCCCTTTAAGGACGACTGAGCATTTTTTTTTTTATTTTTTTTTTTTTGCTTACTGGAATCAGAGGTCCCCGAACAGAGTGCAGCCACGCAGGGACCCCTGAATTCCAGGACGTACATGTACGTCATAGGTCTTTTATGCACATGTACGTCCTTAGCCCTTAAACGGATAGTAATGTTTCAAATAAAAGCAGCTCCAATTAATCTTCATAGTATTTGGCCATGGACAGTGTTATTTCAATACTGTCAGAGCTGTAGTTCAACAGTAATTGAATGATAAAGTATCCCCCTCCCGCCCCTTTTACTGATGTAACACTGCTCACCTCAAAGCAGAAAGGTGGTGTCCAGATGGATCGCAGAGAGGGACAATCTTCAATTAACATAAGGTAAAAACCTGAAAAACCTGTCAAGGGGGGCAGGGCTTTCATTGTTCTCACAGTAAGAATAGTGTTCCTTGCTGTGAGCTGTCTGGTCAAGCGACCAGATTCCACATCTGAGGGGAGATGGCTTACACTAGGTAAAAGGGGCGGGAGGGGGATACTTTATCATTCAATTACTCTTGAACTACAACTCTGACAGTATTGATATAACACTCTCCATGGCCTATATACTATGAAGATTAATTGGAGCTGTTTTTATTGTGAAACATTACTATCCCTTTAAGGGGATAAGGAAAGGTATTTATGTTTCTTTCTAGGAAGCATGGCCTTTGATTAAAAGAATCACTTTATGGGAATGCCTATCATCTATATGGGTGTCCATTTACTAAAGAGCATATTGCCATTTTTTAAATTCTCAGGTTTTTCAATCTGTGGAAGTACTACTGAGTAAGCTGCTCCTTTTACCCAGAGTTAAAGGGATAGTAACACTTAATATACAAATAAATATATATTGTAGGGTTTATCCCTCTGAGTAAAACAAGGGCACTCCCATTGCTGAGAGGTGTTTTATGCAACAGTTATTTCAGCTCAAACTTGATTTTTGTAGATGTGATACCTCAATAGCCTAAAATGTTACAGTGGCATTGCTGCTACATGATCCTATGGACAGCTCTGGTCAGTTAACCATAAATCTCCATAGGATGGTGTAGCAACAGCGCCACTGTAACATTTCAGTCCATTAAGATATCACACCTAAAAATTTCAAGTTTGAGCTGGAATAACTTTTGAATAAAACACCATTCAGCACTGGGAGTTCCCTTGTTTTACTCAGGAGGATAAACCTTACAAAATATATATATATATTTGTTGCATATTAATTGTCACTATCCCTTTAAGCCTTGTCCTTGTGGTTATCGTATAATATGTTAGTTTATGGAAGCGAACATAAGCATATGCAATCTGATGGAGACTTGTAGCATTCCTGGGATTCAAAGCTCCTTTTAAATCAATGTGAATTTAGAGAATTTTTAATTTCCCCCATGTTCAAGTTGGTTTATCCCAGAACTGCACCTCTTTCCGTTTTCTGAATACAGGGGGTTATGCTCTAAGCGGTAATAAAGAGGTGATAAAGTGGAGATAACGTCTCCAGTGATATCACTTCTCCAATTCCTATGTTATTCTATGGAGCCAATGCACTAAGATGTCCAAAGCTGGAGAGATCTTAGTGCATTGGCTCCATAGAATAACACAGGAACTGGAGAAGTGATATCACTGGATAAGTTATCTCCACTTTATCACCTCTTTATCACTCCTTAGTGCATCTCCCCCACAGTCTGTAGTGCATCATTCTAACTCAGGAGTGAAACAGTGAGTGCAAGTAAAAATTCCTTTAGATTGATATGGTCCTATTAACCCCTTGAATGCCAACAGACTTCTCTTGCATTCAAGGGGGTTAAAGGGGATGTATCACCTATATATAATTTAAGCTAAATAGTTATTTTATATAACGAATATTATTAAAAGTGTCTTTAATTTTTTTTAAGCTTTATTTGGTCTAAATTCAGGTTATGAACTGTGCCAGGTACCTACTCTGCATAGACTGCGATTACCTGCTCTGTAACCGGAGTCCGCCACTCTGCCTCTGCTCCCCTCCCTCTATACAGCCTCCTCCAATGACGGAGGCTTTCTGTCTGTAAGCTGGAAGGATCTCATTGGCTAGAAATCGATCTCTGCCAATAAGATGGAGCATCATACAGGCAGAAAGGCTCCGTCATTGGAGGAGTATGGATAGAGGGAGGGGAGCAGAGGCAGAGTGACAGACGAGGCTTTCTGCCTGTAAGCTGGAGCGTTCTCATTGGCTAGAGCAGGTAACCACAGTCTATGCGGATGTAGGTGCAGGGAAGCTTTTTTATTACTTAAATTTTGACAAAACAATAAATTAATACACATTTACACACATTCACTATATAAACTAAATATTAAGGCTAACTTGTATAGGGGTGACAGATCCCCTTTAACACATTATCACTAGAGAGATCTCCATTCCATGCTTCATAATGTATTAGAGACATAGCTAGTTTCCAAAGGGTTAACAGATGATTATATAGAGACTGCTGATCTCTGTACTTTTCTTCGTTTTTTTACACTCCTATAAAACAACCTGATATTTATAGTCTCAAGTTGATAGATGTCTGTTTTGCAAAGGTCAGCCGTAAATGTGAATTTCACTCTGTTTCTTGCAGTCGGTTCTGCTCCACTCCTGACAAGTTCAGGTTATTAAGATGCTTTAGAGGTGTAGGTGAAAATGAAATGATTGCTTGCTTAATTCCCTCGCTGCCAAAGGAGTTCTGCAATACACTGCGGGCCCCACTGACATCGAAAGGGGGTGTTAAAAAACAAAGAAAGACAGGTTTGTAGCAAGAGATGAGCAATTCATACCCAATTTGTTTCATTTACCAACGCCACAGTAACATTGTGAGGCTCGTATTTCACCCAAAATGTTTCAAAAGGAACTCTAATTATTGTATGTTATTAACCTTTTAAACACCAGAGTGGTCTGCAGTGTATTGCTTCACTTATAGAAAATTAAGCCAATGCGTGAGAGGCTCTGAGGATGAACAAGAAGCAATGTTGTCTGTTCTATGGCTAGTTACTGCTCAAGTGGTGACTAGCCATAGAACATGAAACATGATCTATTAGCAGGGGAAGGCTGGCCTGGGGGGAAGAGGGACAGTTGTCCCCTGGGCCGGTCATTTGTCTGGGCTGGTGGGCCACTGCCTCACTCAATCTCCTGCTTGCTGCTGTATAAGGAAATACACTACTGATACCACAGAGTTTATAACAGAAATGGAGCTTTACTAATGATACGTCAGAGCTACAACCTATATGGATGCAAAAACATGCATGTTTATCGCTCTGTTTGTTTTTGCATGTTTATCATTTTGTTTTTCCATGTTTTTTGCTCTGTTGTCGAGTCTTTGGGAGTACAGCCGTATCAGTTACAGAAGAAAGATCCACTAGCCTGTTTGGGGGAGCAGCTTAAATTCCCCTGTGTCCTGAAGCTGGAGTGCATATCCTATATAATAATTCGCTAAATCGTGTGTAACGCCGCGATATGCGCAGTAAACACTGCTGCGCATGCTGCAGTCATGTGCAGTAGAGACTGCCCGCGCCACGCCTGATACAGAGCTGGGCGCTCTGAAGGAGCCGAGGCGCCGGCAGTCTCTACTGCGCGTGACTGCCCCGCGACCGGGTGGCAGTGGCACTGTGGCCTGTGTAACGGGCTGTTCAACTAGAATATATATATATATATGTTTGTGAGCACTGAAAGCTCTGTGTCTGTTTTATATTGGCTTTTCATTACATTGTATCACAAGGTCTGCTTTCATGATCCCTGTCAAACAGAAAAAGATCCTGACATAAAAGTATAAAAAAATGATGATAAATCTATCTATCTATCTATCTATCTATCTATCTATCTATCTTATCTAGCTATCTATCTATATGCAATTTGACTATACATTTCTGTACGTGCAGAATAAAGGGTTACTATACCTTTAACCCTTTGAGTTCCAGAAGTGTGTCCAATGAATTGAACCACTAGACTACTGATGAGGTCTGAGACGTCTTTAGCATTCAAGAGGTTAAAAGCCCCACATAACGCAATGAAATATTTACTTTCTCTCTATGAAGTAGTTAGTTTGCTCCAGATTTGCACCTCTGTAGCTTGATAAATAAGGTCCCTTGTCTTTAGACACAAACAAAGACAAATACGGACTGGGATGTTCAAGGTCGCTCACACAGGAAAGGTCACACTCATTGAAACTGACATACTAGCACTGAAGCAAGGTGATGGCAAGGTACTAGAGACAGATCTAAGTGAGAAGTTTAGCACTGAGGGAATGTTAGGGAACCATCGTTTCACTGGCAGGCCATATAGTGGTGTATTAATAGGTGAGAAAAATAGGAGATAAACTATCTTAAGCTGTACAAGTTCTCTGAAGAGGAATCTTTGTAGACCAACATCCTTGAAGAGAGAGAAAATATAAAATATAAAACCTATAAAGTTCTTCTTTATTAGATGACCGATTTTTATACTTTTGGCTTTCATCAGGGAACCAATTTTATGTCACCATCTCCACAAAGACAAACAATATAACTTTTTTTATGGTGGGCTCCCACGAATTTAATCATCCTGCTTCTTTAACATGGAAATGAATTTGCTGCATTGACCATGAAGAAGATTAATAGAAGTTTCAGCGTCTACATTCACAGCACAGGGAGAGTAGACTGAAGCCACGTCAGTTGAAAATATTGTGAATGTATTTTCCTTTGTCTAGGTGAATCAACACAAAGCAATAACAAAAATGCAAGGCTGAATTATTAACATCTTATAACAGGATCCAGTAATAACTCTGTACTGTGCTTGCTACAGGTTGCTAAGGACTGAATTCATTTTGAATAGGCTAACTTAAAGGGATAGTAATACTTCATTTTATCTTTGTTTTATTTTGTAGGCATTAAAAAAACATGAAGAACGATATAAGTCTTATCTCTCAAACCTTTATGGTTTGAGAGATATTCACAAGCAAAGATTCCCCTCCCGCCCCTTTTACCTAGTGTAAGCCATCTCTTCTCAGATGTGGAATGCAGTCCATAGACCAGACAGATAACAGAAGGGAACAATCTTCTTCCTATGAGAACAATGAAAGCCCTGCCCCCCTTGACAAGTTTTTCAGGTTTTTCCCTTATCTTAATTGAAGATTGTCCCTCTCTGCAATCTACCTGGGCACCTCCCTTCTGCTCTGGCTGAACAGTGTTACATCAGTAAAAGGGGCGGGAGGGGGATACTTTATCATTCGATTACTCTTGTACTACAACTCTGACAGAACCGAAATAACACTCTCCAAGGCCCAAATACTATGATGATTAATTAGAGCTGCTTTTATTATGAAACATTACTATCCCTTTAAAGAGCCGTGAAAGGTAATAGCTTTCCGTTTTTCACATTTAACCCTTTGAGTGCCAGAGGGGTACGCAACGCATTGCAAAGCAGTGCGTTGCGTACCCCTCTGGCACTCAAAGGGTTAAGGGAAATCTACATTGGTTCCATCTTATAACTTATTATGATTGGATAATCAAATATACCTATTATATTCTGCAGATAAAATTAGATCTAGAGTATGGAATGACGATGGAAATAGGAAAATTACTAGGGACAATTGACTATAAATATCATCCTGAAAATTAATGTCTCTATTTCTATTCAGCTTTTTTTTGTATGTTATCGGTCTTTCTGTTGTTTCCATGGGATATAATGGTCCAGCTAGTTTTATTTTGCCATAGATTCTGTTCTTTTCTCTTTCTACATGGAGTTTTATGATAATGGGACTACGCAGTAGAAAATAAGAATTAGTTGATATGACTTACCCCCGATTTGTTCAATTTTGACACTGGTTTATAGGCACAATTAAATCCTGCATTTAGTATTTCCCAGTACTATTCTAGCCTTTGTTGACCAGAGAGAGCAATGCATTGCACTCCCCTCTGGACCTTAACGGGTTAAAGAGACACTATAAATATAGGGATCAGGGGCAGGGCCGGATTTCCCAATAGGCAGAGGAGACAGCTGCCTAAAGCTTCAGATTCTGAGAGGCGGCGCCTCAGCTGTATTGGCCACACCCAATTTGAGTTGTGGGTGTGGCCAGAGTAATTTCAATGTCCCTGAACCAGTTTTATACCCTTTTACACACTAATATTTAACACATTGGATGCTAGAGAGATGCGTTGGAGCTCTCTCTAGCAGGCAAGGAGTTAAAAAACATTTTGGCTTTGCTTGTTATAGGCAAAGTGTATTTTTTACACCAGTAAATAGTAGATGAGTCTGTGAGGCAGGCCCATGTGAAGAGAAGGGGTGTGGACATGGGTGGAGCTATGGGCATCTAGAGCTCTTGCCTAGTGGCATCTAGGATGTAAATCCAGCCCTGATCAGGGCCGTATGCCCCCCCATCCCCCTGCCCAAATAAAGTGGAGCAAACCAGGGGAATTGCTAGGTTTCATTACCGACACGGAGTTTCCCCAAAACACCCAGGGCTTAGGTGAACAAAGTGCATTCGTAGTACACTGTGCACCCCAAATTCACCATTACTATAAAGTGGGTCTGTAAGCGTAAGAGATTTAATTGTAAAGAGATGTAAAAAATTGTCTATATATTGTACTATCCATTATTTTTTATAACATGAATCATTTTTGAAAAATGAACCTTTATATGTTGGTGGCACAGTGTGGCCTTTTATGTTAATTAGTGTCTGCTTAGCAAGTATTATTACACACTGTGCCATGAATGAATGTAAATAGAGGCCCCCACACTGGGAACAGTTCTAATAAAAGGGCGAGGGATCAGTTTGGCCCTGAACAGAAATAATTGGGATAATTCGTAGCAAATTAGCATACAGTGCCACGGTGTGCCACCTACACATAAAGATCAATTTCTCAAAAGCTGTTTATTTTACAGAATATGGCTAGTATTGCACATAGACAGATTTTAACTCTTTGAGTGCCAGAGGGGTATGCAAGGCATTGCTTTGCAATGCGTTGCATACCCCCCTGGCACTCAAAGGGTTAACTGTTTATATAACAAAGGAAACGTGTTTTAGGGTGACAGGTCCTGGATGTAACATGCATGGAGGCGGACATGGCATCTTTTTAACCCTTCGAGCGCTTTGCAATGTTTTGCGTACCCCCTCTGGCACTCACAGGGTTAAACCTGAAGCAGGCAGTGGGCATGAGCCTACTTAGTCCCTTAAGAACTGGAGTGTGGGGGGGAGGAGCAACGCATTGCAAAAGCAATGTTTTTTCACACCCCACTGGTCCTTAAAGGGTTAATATTACCATGTGCAAGGAACAGAGTCTGAGGTCCTGTCAGCAGCTGTCATGTCTGCCTCCATGTACATGACATCTAGGACAAACTGAAGATGTTCTCTTGAACATAGACACAAGGAAAAAAAAATCAAAGGGGCCATTAGGATTTTCTTGCCATAGAAATGTAAGTGTGTGTGGGGGGGTATTATTAGAAAGGTGTTAGTTCTGCTTTATAGGGCCGGATTTGCATCCCATTTGCCCCTAGGCAAAGCACTCCATGTGCCATCAGCTCCACCCATAGCCACACCCCCACTACTCACATGACCCCACCCCCATTGTTTTCTGGCACAGAAAATACCCTTGGCAAGAACAACAACAAAAAAAAAGCTTTAAAGGAGCAGTAAACTTTTTTTTATGAAAACACATATTTTATAGAGCATTTCCTGCTGAATAAAACAAGGTCACTCCCATCGCTGTCAGATGTTTTATTCAAAAATTATAGCAGTTTAAATAATCAGGAAGTGCCTTTACTGTGTTTACTTCCTGATAGTTCTAACTGACAGGAAGTGACAGGCAGTTTCTATCACATTCTATGGAGAACTGTAAGTCTCTGACTTTCCTGACTTTCCTCTCCATTAGAATCTAACAGGAAATCTAATTAGAATTTGACCACTAGAGGGCACTGCTAATGTAAAAAAAACATGGGTTTAAACTGTAATAACTCTGGAAATATAAATCTCTCGGCTGTGGGAGTACCCTTATTTTACTCAATAGGAAAATCCCTACAATATATATTTTTTCATGAAAAATGTTTACTGCTCCTTTAATACCTTGGTTGCTATAGAGATCTTCAATGCTTTTGTAATGTGTCAGACATCTTTCTAGCACCCAAGAGGTTAAATAATAGCCTGTAAATGTGTATACATCTGGTGCAGGGGCATTGAGATTGCCCTGGCCACACCCACGATTCAGATTCACAGCTAGGACACACCCCCTCATAATTTTGAGCGCTAAGCTGTTGCCTACTCTGCCTATTGGGAAATCCAGGCCTGCTCATTTAAACAAAATAGTATTCTGTTAGATACCTTTCTAGCAGACAAGAGTGTACATTCCCCATTTCAATTAATGGAAATATTTATTTTTCCCTTATTGTGTGGTTCATTTTCCCCAGCATTGCTGCCGTGATTACTTGGTCCAAGTGACCTACAGTTTTGAATATATTCAGTGGTGTTCATAGGAACGGTATGATTTTCCCCACTGTCTTTCAGCACTAGGCATTATGAAACAAGATGATAATGTGTAGTGTTCAGCACTCCTAGTTGTAACACTTGTGATACAAGCCTGCAGTCACAGAGAGAAAGGTTAACAAGCATGACCGTGTCACTATCCGTCAAGGGCTGCTTTCAAATTGTCTGAAGTTCAAGAGCACACTGCAGGGCAAGCCGATCCTTAGGGGTCTATTTATAACAGTCCCACTGCTGAAAAGAAGAAGTCGGACAGAACTGGGACAGTGGAAAAATTGTACTACTATGAGTGTTAGTGAGTCAATGCAAAACATGCAAATAGTTCTTATGTATTTCTTTATTTAGAAACTGTTTTAGCTGGAAGAATACACTGAGATTTCTCTCGCTTTCAGTATGTCCCAGAGAGCAAATATAGTACAAAATAACACATTTATACACAAATAGAAAACAAGAAAATAAAACAATTCTAAATCATTTTTATACAGTCGCACGTTCTGAAAAGTAAACAAGCAGTTATTTTTTAAGGGATTTAACTGGGAGAAGTTTTGACCTTTTCAGGTAGGTTATTCCAGGCCTGCGGAGCTTGTAGGAGAAGTCAGATTGACCAGCTTCTTTCTTATTGTTTGGAATATTGATGAATATTACTGAATTGCTGGCAGGGGTGTGAAGGTTATTGGAAGTGTGGAGAAGTGGAGTGACCGTACTGCTCAGGTAGTGTGGAATAGTCAGTGTGTTGTTGGAAGTGGAGAGGCGGGTATAGGAGGTATGCAGACCTGGAGTGAGCATTCTGACCAGGTAGTATGGAATAATCAGTAAGTTGCTGGCAGTGGAGCGGAGGCTATAGGAAATGTTGAGAGCTGGAGTAAGCTTACTGTTCAGTTAGTGTGGAGTAATCAGTGAGGTGCTGGCAGTGGAGTGGAGGTTATAGGAAATATGGAGAGCTGGAGTGATCATACTGCTCAGGTAGTGTGGAATAGTCAGTGAGTTATTATCAGTGAAGTGGAGGTTACAGGAAGTGTGGAGAGCCGGAGTAAGCTTACTGCTTAGGTAGTGTGGAATAATCAGTGAATTGCTTGCAGGGGAGTGGAGGTTATAGGAAGTATGGAGAGCTGGAGAGAGCATCCTGACCAGGTAGTGTGGAATAGTCAGTGAATTACTTGCAGTGGAGTGGAGGTTATATGAAATATGGAGAGCTGGAGTAAGCTTACTGCTCAGGTAGTGTGGAATAGACAGTGAATTGCTTGCAGGGGGTGGAGGTTATGGGTGATGCAGAATAACAAGTAGGTTGTTGGCAGTGGAGGAAAGGTTGTAGGAGGTGTCAACAGCTGAATGAGCATACTGCTGAGGTATTTTGGAATAGTCAGTGATTTGCCGTCAGTGGAGCTGAGGTTATAGGAGATATGGAGAGCTGGAGTGATCATACTGCTCAGGTAGTATGGAGTAGTCAGTGAATTGCTTGCAGGGGAGTGGAGGTTATAGGAAGTATGGAGAGCTGGAGAGAGCATCCTGACCAGGTAGTGTGGAATAGTCAGTGATTTGCCGTCAGTGGAGCTGAGGTTATAGGAAATATGGAGAGCTGGAGAAACATAATGCTCAGGTAATGAGGTATCTTTCCAGAGAAGTGGTTAGAAACGAGACAAGAAAGGTGAATGGTGTTTCTGGATTAGAGTGTTAGCCAGTTTAGTTCTTTTAACCCTTTGAGGACCAGAAGGATGTGCATTACACACCCTTTTGGTTTTTAAAGTGTTAACATATCTCATTGAGGGGTAGTGAGTGTAATTACACTGGGTGACTTATGAGGTTAATAGTCTAAGACGTGATGTAATTTTGGGGTAGACATAAAGATTTCCATTAATGTAAATGATTTAACCCCTTGGAGTTGGAGACTTCTCTAGCTTTCAAATGTTTAAAAGTCCCAGGAAACATTTGAGAATTTGGGGATCTATTCCCCCTGTCCTCTGTTCATTTGTTCCCCTTATAACATCCGCTTCTAATGTTCATTATAATCCCGCACTTACCTTAATGGGTCGGTAAAGTTCTAAAACCTATATTGTAGGGTTTTTCCTGCTGCATAAAACAAGGGTGTTCTCACTGCTGACAGTTACTATATAATCCAAAGTTATAGCAGTTCAAACTGTTACAAAGTGTCAGAGCTGTTACTATGGAGAACTGTAGTCAATAGCTCCATTCACCCATAGAAAGTAGTAGGACAACTATCTGCACAACAGGTGAACTGTGTGAACAACAGATGTCACTGCTACTTTAAGAAAAAAAAACCCTCTTCTTTTTATTATAAGGTTGTATTACTGCCTTAAAATAAGTAGAAAATCCCAATGGCCACTATAGAAAACAAATACCCCATAATGAATCAAACAACAAATCTCATTGATTAAAATATTTCACAACAGTGCAGTAGAGACCTGTCTAGCATCCAGCAAATTTTGTTAGCTCTTTAAGGAGCGAAGGGTTGAGCAACACATTAAGACATAGTGCAAAGTGCACCTTTCTGGTACTTAAAGCGCTAATACTAGGCATTTATTTTATTACATACCGTAATTGTTCCAGTTTTTACACAAATTACACTTTTGACATATTAGCAAATCCAAAAATACTACAGCCAAAGAAACGCAGAGAGGCACATTTTTGATGTACAATAATCGACTTATTATATTTGTCATTATTTAAAAAGTAGACCTGATAAAGTATTCAGCCTTACCTACAGACGCAAGCTGGACTGGTCGGGTGGAGGGATATCACCAACTAGTTTCATGTGAGTTTTAGGTTCACCACGTTTCGTTTTACCATTCATTTAGACTGCCTAGACAGAAAAGGTGGATTACATCTCCTCAACTCTAGTGCATCTGCATGGGCAGGGTTACTTAAAGGGATAGTAATACTTCGTTTTATCTTTATTTTATATTTTAGGCATTAAAAAAACATGAAGAACGATATAAGTTTTATCTCTCAAACCTTTATGGTTTAAGAGATATTCACAAGCAAAGCATCCCCCCCCCCTGTACAGCCAGATCAGAAGGGAGGTGCCCAGGTAGACTGCAGAGAGGGACAATCTTCAATTAAGATAAGGGAAACACCTGAAAAGCTTGTCAAGGGGGGCAGGGCTTTCATTCTTTTCATACAAAGAAGATTGTCCCCTGCTGTTATCTGTCTGGTCTTACAACCAGATTCACATCTGAGAAGAGATGGCTTACACTAGGTAAAAGGGGCAGGGCTTTCATTGTTCTCATAGGAAGAAGATTGTCCCCTGCTGTTATCTGTCTGGTCTTACAACCAGATTCACATCTGAGAAGAGATGGCTTACTCTAGGAAAAAGGGGCGGGAGGGGGAAACTTTGCTTATGAATATCTCTTAAACCATAAAGGTTTGAGAGATAAGACTTATATCGTTCTTCATGTTTTTTTAATGCCTACAAAATAAAATAAAGATAAAACGAAGTATTACTATCCTTTTAACATCAAGTGACTCCGTGCCCCAGATTGACATAAATGGACCTTCTCCAGGGTACCACACATTTCTAAACACTAGAGGGTTATCTCCTGATTGACTGGTGTGACAGAAATTGATGTTTGGACTGGACTATGAGAAAATGGTCACAAAGCCTTCCACTAAAAGAAAATGGAGCTGCATCTCTTGTATGGCTCTATAAAGTAGGGTTCAGCTCTCTCTCTACTGCTTAGAGGTCTGCATGGAGGCCATTTTTTTGTAGCCTAGCACTGGCGTCACTTTCTGATATCTCTGTCCATGGACAGCACTCCTTCTAGAGTTTAGAACTCTGTGCTCCGAGTCTTCATTCCAGAACTATGTATTTCTATCTGAGAAACAGAAGAAAGATTTAAAATATAGAAACAATCTTGGAAATCAAGAACATGTAGTCACCCTAGTAAGTTTAATTATTTAGGCTTGTCCACCAAATAGGCAACAGAAAATACTGCTCCTACTGCTGAACCTCTTGAGGGACAGAGTTTTCAGTCACTACTCTGTTTCTCATATCCACCCTCCCCCATAACCACCACTACTCTCCCTCATCCACTCATTGTACACCTGACATATTTTACATAATGTGAGGGACTGGTGGATTTGAACAGATGCAGCTATAAAGTGTCTGGTTTCATATTGGGCCCAATCAGGTTCCTTGTCAGAAGTCTGCATACCCCATCCCTTGGGACGTGCCTGTCAGCAATGCTATAATTTTGTTAGCAAACACATGTCATTTAATCAAGGAAATGCCTCTTAGGTTTCATTAGAGCACTGGGCAAGTCTGTGGAATCAGAGAGAAAAAAATTCCCAGCATGTTCTAATTAGCAAAACATTAAGCCATGTTTTCATCTAGTAAGTAAGGTTAAATAGCTATAGTTAGTCAACCCATACAGATTACTTATTGAACAGACAAGCTGATGATGGGGATTTCAGGGATGTTTTTTGTTATACAGAATATTCCACAATTTAACCACTTTGGTGCTAGGGAAGTCACCAAGGTATTGAGAGACATATAATAGTCCATATACAAGGAGTGGGCATGTATTTTGGCCCATCTCTGATCAAATTGCAATTGGATGGCTGCAAACATATTGTGTGTGTTGAAAAACAGAAGTCCATGATTATAATGGGTCCAAGGATGGTGGAGCTGGACAACAGGTAGCTTGCTATGAAGATGGTACCAGGTTCACTGAAAAGACCCTTGGTTGGACTGCTTCTGAGTTATGGTGGCCTGGATATTGATTCAGCTGTTCAATTACTATCCTGTCTCCCATCCCTGGGAATGTGTTGGAGAGGGTAGTCTTCTACCAACTGGAATGTTTTCTGGGGGAGTGTGGGTTCTTCAAGCCCACTCGATTAAGCATCAGGTCTGGTCATGTGATAGAGTCAGCCTTAGTGTATTTGGCAGATGGATTATTGATGGCTATGGACAGGGGTTTTATTTCAGCACTTGTCATGCTTGATCTTTCAGCGGCCTTTGATACCATTGACCATAGTATTTTGGTGCATCATTTGTGGAATCTAGCAGGCATTGATGACAACAGAGAAATGTCCATCAAATGGCAATGTATTCCCAGTTGTCACAGGCTGGGCCCATCTCATTTGGTGTTCCTCAGAGTTCCATTCTGTCTCCCCTATTGGTCAGTGTTTTATGAGGCAATTGAGGGATGTTATCTGCAGGCACAGGCTTAAGTGCAATCAGTGCTAACAACACCCACATTTATGTCTCAATCCAGGGCAGCTCTGTAACAGGACAGCTCAGTAACAGCAATGAAGGAGCTGACTGATTGTTTGATGTCACCATATGCCTAAAGCTCCACTGACTGAGGCTGAATCTGGGCAATACTGAGGTGGTGATTTTAGGGTTAGAAAATAGACTGAGGTAGGGGCAGAAGGAGGTTCTTATCCTTTTGGTAAATGGGGCGAATTCTTTGCCTGTCCTGCTTGAACTACATTGGTTGCCAGTGGTCTATTGTGTGAGATTCAGTTCAACCACTATGGCTTAGAAGGCTTTACATGGAATTGGGTCTCACTACTAGCAGTCTCAAATTTAGTGCAGAGTGTGCTTTAATTCTTCAACATTTTTTTTATAATGAAGCGTACCTTTCTAATTGTCCATAACGTTGTAGTCTTTGTTTTATTATATATCAAACTCCAGCCCCTTGCCATATGTCACATTGGCCTCCCCTCAGATCTGAAATCTGGTCCCTTGACTAGACGGATCGCATTGAGGGGCAATCTACTGCCTATCAGTGTAAGTAAAACCCTGACCCCCTTGACGAAATGGGGCAGGATTTTCCTTATGGTGACAGAAGATTGCCCCTTGTTGCAATCCACCCGATCCGGCTTGCTGCTCTGAGGGGAGGCATTGGGAGTGTAACCTGGAACTACATGCAAAGACACAGCCTGTGGAAATACTTCACTATACAGTATGATATGAAATGGAGGACAGAGTGGCAGACGTGCTCTCCAATTTTCTGTTACTTTACCTACAGAATATACTTAAAAAGGAGTCCCAGGAGATCCACCAGAAGCCCCAAAGGCCAGTCTGTTCGTCCAGTCTGGTGGGCCCCATGCTTGGCTGGGCCCCACGGAACCACCTGTAAGCCCTGAAAATGCCAGACTGTGTGTTAAGGGTACCATGAGCAAAAAATAGACCGAGGAGCCACTGTATTAAGCTAAAATGTATCCAACATCCCAAGATATTTTTATCCGAATCAGAGCCAGATCATCCATTATGGCTACCTGTGCTACTGCCTGGGGCCCATGGCAATATGAGAGCCCTGGCTGCAGGTGATGGGTCACAGACAGAAGCCATGCTGTTGCTACCATTAACATCTTGTGTCAGATGCCCTTTTTGTTGAAAAGCCAGCATCATCCAGTTGCACCCACTGCCATTGGAGACACAATGCCAGTACTGCTATCGGCACTCTGTGGGGCCCCGGATTGGCAACTTGCCTAAGGCCCAATATATCCTTAATTCATCTTTGATCCAAATATGATTTTGTTTTTCTTAAAATGAGTTAAAATTATAATTCTTCTTATAAGAGAAATATAAAATAAAACACAATTGCATTGGCTGTTACCCTGTATTCCTCTACTTACATTTGTTTTGTGGAACCCCTCAAACTGCATTCTGGGAACCCTGGTGTTCCCCAGAACCCAGTTTGAGAACCACTGACTTTTGTTATTATCTAAAACCTGTACAGTTTATTTCCTTTTGTAAAAATGGTCTACGTTGTTTTGTAGCCCTGGAAGACATTAGATCAGAGGAGGGCAACAGGCCCCTCAGAGGCTTCTCCTTTGGCTCCTCCTATCTTGTCAATGGTGCAGTGAGAAGTGGAGATAATCTCCTTTTCCTTCATCACACTATGTCTTATTTTTAAAGTTCCCTTCACACTCATAAAGTAAACCTGACACCTTATCTTTTTAAGAATACCCCAATCTGGTCCTTAAAGGTTTAAGACAAGTTTAGTTAATCTTAGAGAGAGAGAATTTAAAAAAAACTGCCTGTATTTTGTGCTAGCTCTTTGTTTGTAATATAAATAGTTTGGGATAAATGAACCTGTATTTGTTGATGGCACATTATGGCACTTCATGCTAATTAACTTCTTACTGGAGCAATATTACTACACACTGTCTAATGAATGAATCTAGGGGGGGCACACATGCTTTGGGCATGTTTACCGTAAAATCTCAGGTATAATACGAACCTGTGTATAATACGCAGGTGTATATTATACCTAAGATTTTAGGGGAAAACAAGAGTGCCTATGTATAATACGCACCCTTGTTTTCCCCTCTTATAAAAAAAAAAATATTAAGCCGGCCAGAACCCTTCCCTCCCTCCCGCGGCCCAAGTCGCTCTGACAATAATGCTTACTTGCCCCCACTGACGTCCCCACTGAAGTCCACGCTGACAATGAGGCTTAGGGTACTTCTTTACACTGAAGTACCCATCTTCCCAGCGGGCGGCAAGCTTGCATTTGCCGCCCGCTTCCCTCATGGGCTTTCAGGACCTTCTGCCTCCAGCCAATGGTAATAGAAGCGGAAGGTCCTGAAAGCCCATGAAGGAAGCGGGCGGCAAATGCAAGCTTGCCCCCAGCTGGGAAGATGGGTACTTCAGTGGAAGGAAGTACCCTAAGCCTCATTGTCAGCGCGGACTTCAGTGGGGACGTCAGTGGGGGCAAGTAAGCATTACTGTCAGAGCGAATTGGGCCGCGGGAGGGTGTCAGCACAATTTTTTTTTTTTTTTTTTTTTTAAATAACTCTCGTGTATAATACACACCCCCCACTTCACATAAGGTGAAATGGGGTAAAATTGTGCGTATTATACCGGAGATTTTACGGTAATAGCAAAGCCATTGGTAAGTTTGGCCTTGAGCAGAATTAATTAGCATAGAGTTCGGTGAATTAGCATAAAGTGCCACTATGTGTCAGCAAAACGTAAAAGCTAATTTCTTAAAATCTATTTAATTTTTCCAAAAATGGCTAATACAACATATAGGCAGATTTTAATTCTCTGTAAAACAACCTAAACATGTATTAGGGTGACAGGTCCACTTTAAAGGGATAGTAATACTTAAAATGTAAAAAAATATATGTTGTAGGGTTTATCCCACTGAGTAAAACAAGAGTACTCCCACTGCTGAAAGGTGTTTCATTCAAAAGTTATTAATTTTCAAAGTTGAATTTTTGTGGTGCAATATCACAGTGGCCTTAAGTTGTACAGTGGTGCTGTTGCTACACCATCCTATGGAGATTTATGGTCCCGGGACCAGAGCTATCCATAGGATCGTGTAGCAACAGCGCTGCTGTGCAATTTCAGGCCACTGTGATATTGCACAGAAAAAATTCAACTTTTAAAATGAATAACTATTGAATGAAACACCTTTCAGCAGTGGAGGTACTCTTGTTTTACTCAGGGGGATAAACCCTACAACATATTTTTTTTTTTACATTTTAAGTATTACTATCCCTTTAAGTCCTTGTGTGGTAGACAGGTCTACAATTCAACTCAATTCAAAGACTATGTGCTTCTGGGGTAAATCTACAGATTATTGCTTATACAGTCCCATTCCATCTTGTCATTGTGCCTTGGTGATCTCAGGTGATACTCGGTGTGATAACAGCAGCCTTTGCTTGGATCTGAGATATTTAACTATCCAAACAGTGGTGGGTGGCTTTCTTAATTCCATTGTACATTTCACTTTCTTGAGAACTCGGCACATTTTAGCTATACAGAGACTGTCCCGAGTTGCTTCTATTCTCATTGAATAATAATGGTGATATACTGACATTTTAATTATAAATCTATCCAGAAATAGAGATTGGGAGACGTGTGAATAATAATTAGATTTCTCATTACCATTATAGAATGGATCTCTCATACTTTTATTAGTCTAAGGGAATAGTTTTAGGGGATATTCTTTTTAACTCACTGCTAACCACATGGGCCTATAAGGTTTGCATTTTATAAACGCAATCAGGTAGGTCATGGCAGGTCGATAACCTCCTGTTCTAGCACATACCCAGTGCAGGAGCTTATCATCATGTGTGTCATTATATAAGTGCACTAAATAAGCCACGCTGGCTGATTCATCCATTCCCCTTATTAACTTTTTGGTTGCAACAGAGATGAGCCAGTGGGATTCGTCTGCAATGTTTTGCATGCTCCTGTACATACCTGGGAACTTCGTCCTCTTGAGCCCCCATAGGGATGTAAATGAAGTTATTTGCACCAGTGTGGCTTAATCAGGTGGGTGGGACTTTTTTCCTTGTGTCATAAAGAGGGTAGGATGTGGGTGGTAAAGTGGACAGGAAGTGGATGGGGAAGTGGGCAGGAAGTGAGTGAAACAGGGTGGGAAGGAGGAGTAGTGGGCGGGTAGTAGAAGGAAGAGGGTGGGAAGGAGGAGAAGTGGGCAGGAAGTAGAAGGAACAGGGTGAGAAGGAGGAGAAGTGAGAGGGACAGGGTGGGAAGGAGGAAAAGTGGGCGGGAACAGGGTGGGAAGGAGGAGAAGTGGGTGGCGTGTAGGAGGAATAGGGTAGGAAGGAGGAGAAGTGGGAGGAACAGGGTGGAAAGGAAGAAAAGTGGGCGGGAACAGGGTGAGAAGAAGGAGAAGTTGGAGGAACAGGGTGGGAAGGAGGAGTAGTGGGTGGGAAGCGGGAGGAACAGGGTGGGAAGGAGTAGTAGTGGGTGAGAACAGGGTGGGAAGGAGGAGAGGCGTGCGGCAACAGGATGGGAAGGAGGAGAAGAGGGCAGAGTTTCACAGGAAAATCCCCACCACAAGAGAACCAGTTTCTATCTCCAGAGACAGATGCAGAGAGAGATCCCAGGTATGCTACTGTGACTCTAAAATAATTTAAAGGAATATCAATACAAAATATGTTGCTTTTATAACAAAGCAGTTCTCTTACTCCCTAGTAAAATAAATAAATAAGATACATTTGGAAATATCACTACAATATAATTTATTGATAAAGAACAATGATATAGCCATTGCATTCATCTAACACATATATATACTCCTCTCTTGGCAGACCTATCCAACAAGATCTTTAATTTCCTTGCTGAGTATGAAGTCTCTGATGCCACAAGTCATCAAATGACATTCTGGGTTAGGACATGTTTTCAGTAAAAAGCCTGAGCTTTTCATTGATCATTTCTGCAATACGGATTTTTGTTTTGATATCTGAGTTCTGTACTAATGAATCTCATTTACCTCTCTACAAGCTCAGTCTATTATGTGCTGTACAGTTAAGGTGAATGCATATTCCTTAAAGGAGTACTAATTTTTTTATGAAAACCTGTATGTTATAGAGCTTTTCCTGTTGAGTAAAACACTGTCAGTTGTTTTATTCAAATGATATGACAGTTCAAAAAAATCAGTAAGTGAATTTCCTGTTTGTTTATTCCTGATTGTTCTGACAGGAAGTGACTCAGCAGTTTCACATTCTGTGGAGAACTGTGTGTCACTGACTTTCCTCTCCATTAGAATGTAACAGTATAACTAATTGGAATTTGACCAGTAGAGGGCACTGCTAATGTAAAACAGTAATAACTCTGGAAATATGCATCTCTCAGCAGTGGGAGTACCCTTATTTTACTCAACAGGAAAGTCCCTACAATATATATTTTTTTCATATAAACATTTACTGCTCCTAAAAATCAGGAATGCTTATAAAAAACACACGTCAGGCTGCACAGATTCCTATGTAGTGTGTATATACAAAATGAAGTTTTTATAAACATCTGTGATTTAAAGGAACATGTGGTCTCCCTATGTATGGTAATGCCAGGTATATACAGGTTGATGTACTAAGAGGCAAGCCAACGGTACCATAGATAAGCAATAAAAAATGCCCATCCATTTAAATGGGACTTTTAACCATTTAAATGAAAGAAAGGCATCCAACTCAGTACTTCGTATTGTGTTGGAGACTTCTCTAGCATTCAAGGGATTAAAATACAGATTTAAATCAATGGGAATTCAGGGCATGTGTTTGTCCCCTATAGTTCAGTTGTAATATGCAATTCCAGTAAGAACATGACCCAAGGAATAAAGGAACATTAGCTGTTTATTTTGCCTTTATATATTCCTCAATTACATAATACGAACAGTGAAATTGCCTATACTTTTTCTAACCTTTACCAGTTTTTATTTTTAGACTTTTCTGTCCTTGACAATGAGCTACCTGGATCTGCTTGCAGAGAGCTTTCTGTCAGGGGGCCTGAAAGCAGGCCTATTGATAGAATTTTAAAAAGATACAGTGTCAACAAGGTAACACACAGATCATTAGTGATATTGTAAGTGTTACATCCTGCTGTGAAGGTTTGTCAGACAGAAAATACTACCTGGAAACTGAGAGCACTGTCAGGAACTGAAAAGTATACAACCAAAAAAAAAATGGTTTAAGATGAAAATGTATTAATCATATAGGCAATTTGACTGTACTTGCAGAATATGTAAAATCAATATACTTTGCATACTCCTATGTCACTCAAAGGGTTAACCCCATAAGGGGTTAAATAGTGTATTGTAGAGGTAGCCAACCCTAGGCCTCAAGAGCTACCAACAGTGCATGTGTTCAGGAGATCCAAGCTGGAGAACAGTGGGCTAACTAGTGGATCAGTCACTTTAATTGGTCCACTTGTGCTCAGAACGTGCACTGTGGTTAGCTCAGGAGAACCAGGGTTGGCTACCTGGAGTAGTCTTGTGCAGGGAGCTCAAACTTGTCCTCACCCCCCCCCCAATCAGTGGAGGCTTTCAGGATCTTCTCACATGAACACAGGTGAATAAATCGTGGTTCAGTATTCTGTAGGTTCTGCCTGAGTTACCAACATTCACTTGTGTGACAGAGGGGTATGCAACACATTGCTTCCTGTCTTATCCCTCCACTCACTGACACTACTCAGCAATGTATAACCCAGCTTACCTAGCACTGACTTCCTGTCTTATCCCTACATTGCTTCCCCCAATCACTGACACTGCTCAGAAATGCATTGCTCACCTCCCTTAGCACTGACTTCCTGTCTTATCCCTACACTACCTCCCCCAATCACTGACACCGCTCAGCAATGCATTGCTCACCTCCCCTAGCACTGACTACCTGTATTATCCCTACGTTATCTCCCCACTCATTGGCACTGTTCAGTAATGCATTGCCCACCTCCCCTAGCAATGACTTCCTGTCTTATCACTACATTACCTCCCCACTCACTGACACTGCTCAGCAATGCATTACCCACCTCCCCTAGCACCGACTTTCTGCATTATCCCTACATTATCTCCCCACTCATTGGCACTGCTCAGTAATGCATTGCCCACCTCCTGTACCCAGAAAAAGGGTTAAGTGTTAGTGAGAAGGGAGGTAATATATGCCTTACATTGCATTATTTTGCCTTGCATACATTAGTTAGCATAATCTGTAAATCTAAATAAATCATAAATGCATTTTCTAACTAGAAAAAGAGTAATGCAACATACAGGTGATTTGGAAAACTGTTTAACCCTTTGAGTGCCAGAGAGGCACCTAATGAAGTGCATCGCAATGCATTGCATGCCTTTCTGGCACTCAAAGGGTTACAAATCACCAAAGTTGTTTTCAGGTGAGAGTGTCCCTTTAACTTGCCCTTCGAAATGCGTCAGACACATATCATTATTAACCCCTTAGTGGCAGGCACTGCGTGCACATGCGGCCGTCGCTTAGCGCCCGGCTAACATTTTTTATTTTTTTGGAAACGATTCCGGAGTCCCCGAACGGCGTGCAGCTACGGCGGGACCCGGATTTCCGGGACGTACATGTACGTCCTCTGTCATTAAGGGACATTTTCTCGGGACGTACATGTACGTCCTCGGGCATTAAGGGGTTAAAATATATAATATAATGTGTGTGTGTGTGTGTGTATGCCTGAGTTAAATCAATAGTTTACATTTCTTCCCCATACTTCCCAACATTTCAAATTGCCAAAGAGGGACAATTGTGTTTTAGGGGGTGTTGCTGAGGGTGTGGCCGGTGGGTGAGGCATTAATGAGAATTTTTAGGCTGTTTCATGACCTATTGACACCTCCTTGTGTAACCTAATAAATGACTAATAACAAGACCAAAGTATTTTATTTAAGCGGACTAATTTATAAACACATATACTGACATTTCAAGAAACAATAATGTAAGTTTTATTGCTGTAGAGCAATGTGATACACTTATATATACAGCACACAGTCTGATCTCCTAAAAGCAGGGACATTACAGTGGGAAACAGGGACAGTGGGATTTGGGTCTAAAAGAGGGACTGTCCCTCCTAAAGAGGGACACTTGGGAGGTATGCTTCCCTATGACCCAAATGGTTTGCTCCAGAAGTATACCTCTTTAGCCAGTGACGTAACTAGTCAATGGAGAGACCTGGTTCAAACATTAGTTCGCTCCCTTCCAGCAACAAAAATCTTCTCTCAGAGAGGAAACTAGAATCTATTGATCCCCTAGGATTCCAAGCCTCTGTCACATTGCACCCTGGGCACCTGTCTTTAGTGTGACCCTCTGAATTCCACAGAGGTATGCAGTGCATTACGAAGCAATTTTTTGTGCATCCATCTGGCGATTAAAGGGTTAATGCATAGGTTAGGTATATGGGAATGTTACATCATGAGTTTTCATATACGATTAACTGTCCCTTCAGCATTAGTATTCTTTAAAATGTGCAGCTTCTACATCTATTCAACACATTTCTCACTTGCGAGTGACCAAAGGACACCATTTTAATTATTTTTGCTTTTGAAAAGTTTGACTCGAGGGCCTTTTCCATCTCAATCATATTGATTTGCAGCTTTCCCACCTGCTCTTGTGTAGCTGCAGATCATAAAGAAAGATGAAAAAAAAATACTTAAAAAAATATGAAATGAAAAGTTTTTTTTTTTGTTTTTATATCATATCCTTGTAAACAAATACAGCTGGTGGCTATTATTTGGGTCTACTGTACTTCCAGCCTTGAGACCAATTCTTGTTCCAGAAAAGTATTACACTTAACCGTTTCACTACCAATAGAATGATGTGTTGCATGCATGGGTGTCCACTTAGGGGGTGAGGGGGGCATTCTCCCCCCTCCCAGGGTTAAATTAACAGAGGCTGGTCATGCTGGCCCGGGGGAAGGGGCATATTTTGGCTTTTTCTACTTAAAAGGAAACTAATGTTTCACAATAAAAGCAACTCCAATTAAAGGGACACTAATATCCCATAATTTGTTTTGTAGATTAAATAAATTATCTATCACAAATACCATCTCTCAAACCTTTATGGTTTGAGAGATATTTGCATCTAAAGTTCCCCCTCCCTCCCCTTCTACTGACATCAGTGATCTGCTGACAGCAGGAAATCCCGGTCCTGGGACCAGCCGGACGCTCTGCAGGAGAGCCGAAACAGCAATACTGGAAAATAATTACTTCATTGGAATGGTCTACAAAGTGTGCCTGGTTTGCAAGCACACTTTGTAGACCATTCCAATTAAGTAATTCTTTTCCAGAATCGCTATTGCAGCTCTGCTGAAGAGCCACCTCATGTTGGCTGACACCGATCTCCTTCTGTCAGCTTTACAGCTGATATCAGGAGAGGCAGAACTTTAGATACAAATATCTCTCAGACCAAAAAGGTTTGAGAGATAGGATTTGTGCTACATAATTTATTTTTTAAAACTCTAAAAAAACAAGAAAAAAAATTATTGGACATTACTGTTCCTTTAATCATCACAGTATTTGAGCCATGGAGAGTGTTATTTCATTACAGTCAGAGTTGTAGTTCAAGAGTAATTGAATGATAAAGTATCCTCCTCCCGCCCCTTTTTTTTTTTTTTACAATGTTTCACTATCCCTGCTTTCAAAGTCCTTGTCACAAGCATAAAAGTTAAAAAAAAAAAATATATATATATATATATGTGTGTGTGTGTGTGTGTGTGTGTGCGTGTGCGTGAAGATGAAGGAAAAAATAACTAAATGTACAGCAATTTGACTTTAAACATTATGCACTTGCAGAATTTGTAAAATCAAAAAGGATGCTGTCACTTTAAAAGAGAACTAAGGCCACCTAACAATGTCATGGAGGCAGAAGTTTAAGGTGACCACATATTCCTTTAAATCGGGGTCACTTATAAAATACACACACGAGGACATGACAGGTTCTGGTAATTTTTTGCAAAGTGAAGCAGGGGGAATGCATGAGTCTAGTGAACCCTTTCAATGCCAGATATATATCTGTAGAACTCAAAGGGTTAAGGACCAGCAGGGTGCATAATGCATTGCTAAGTACTGTGTTGCACACCAGTCTAATGAAGAATGCTACAAATCCACTGCATTCATTGGTTGAGCACAGTGCTGATGTGCATGATGGCCTTTGGTCTATGGTGTGAATCATTAACACATGCAATATGGACGTTGAGATGTTAATCACAACATCTAATGACTGGCCAACCTACATCCACATCAGCCAGCAGGCATGTCAAACATGTGGTCCACTAATTAGTAAACCGCAGCACCCACAGGATTTTTTTTTTTAATCTCTGTTGTAGCCCACGCCAGTTCTGACACTTAAGGACTGGTGACGTTGTTCCTAGCACGTTATGGAAGTCTGAAATGCACGCCGCGCTGCCATGACAGAATACGATGTTGCAAAAAAAAAAGAAAATGCTCTGTATTCCTAAACATCCACCTACGTGTCAGATTGGTCAGTCCTTAAGGGGTTAATAGAATACCCTATACAGGAAACTGCAGATACAGTGGTAGATGATAGATAGATAGATAGATAGATAGATAGATAGATAGATAGATAGATAGATAGATAGATAGATTAGATAGATAGATACCCATCTGGAACTCAAGGGGTTAAATCTGTGAACGTTACATAGACAAATCTAATTGCATTATTGAATACATGTACAAAAGAAATACAATGACATATTGATGCACGGCACATGGATTGATAGACAGATCCACAGCAGAATGGTATACACCACAAATACTTGTATAATCTAGTGATTGATGCATGACTTGCTTTGTGGCAGGAGGCCATTCCAAGGATACACACTGCTGGTTCTGTGTAAGCTTTTCATTCTAATGAAGGCACTGGACAGTTTGCCAACATATGGTAAAATTTACTTGCACACTCTATGAATGGGGCTGCAGCTATTGTCGGACTACAGTTCCCACCATCCTCAGGTGACCAGGCCATTGGCCCACTGAGGATTATAGGAGCTGTAGTCCATCAATAGTTGTCCAACTATGCCATACAGTTCCTATCTACTGCATCGATTGCAGCACATAAGTCCAAATCAGTTAGAGACTCGAAAGACAACCATTGAGCAACGTGTTATTAAACAGAAATCAATGATTAATATTGGATGCTTTGATGCCACACCTACCTACACGTCCAGTCACAATGAGGCTGCCACTGACCTCTTCAGTTCTTGCAGGAGGTGGAACAAGAAGCTTGTGGTAGACCTGTAGAATTAAGACTGCATGTGTTTAATTCTGAATCTCCCAAAGGTGGAAATAGCAGTTTTTAGCTACTAAAATACCAAGCTGTACCATTAGTGTTTTTTCATGTTAGTTGCCCTTTTTGTATGAAAATACAGGTTTGTGAATTCTTGTTGGACCCAAGTATGAATGTCACACACACCTTCATTTCTATGATTATTACAATAAATTCACACATTTTCCTTTTTACTATCCTGCTTCACAAATCATGAATCTAGTAGAAGATAATAGAAGATACATTGGAGGATCAATTCCAGTTCTTGCAGACTCATCAACATAAGCTTATCATGAATAAACAAACTATAGATTATGTTGTTTCAAGGCAAAACTCATTTTACAGGAGATCAATAAGTTATAGTTTAGGTGGGGTTTGGCCAGGAAAACTTGTAATTAACACACTGGCTGCTAGAGGCCCCTACACTGCACTGCAAAGCAAAGCATTGGAGAGATTTATGGCATTGAAGGGGTTAAAGGGATAATAACGTTTTACAATAAAAGCAGTTCCAATTTAACTTCATAGTATTTGGGCCATGGAGTGTGTCATTTCAATACTGTCAGAGTTGTAGCTCAAAATTAATTGAATGATAAAGTATCCCCCTCACTCCCCTTTTACCTAGTGTAAGCCACCTCCCCTCATATGTGAAATCTGGTCCTGGGACCAGACATGTCACAGTAAGGGACAATCTTCTTACTGTGAACATAAGGAAAACCCTGCCCCCCTTGACAGGTTTTTCCTTATGTTCACTGAAGATTGTCCCTCTCTGCCATCCATTCAGACAGTCTTGCTGCTCTGAGGTGAGCAGTGTTACATCAGTAAAAGGGGTGGGAGGGGGATACTTTATCATTCAATTACTACTGAACTTCAACTCTGACAGTAATGAAATAACACTCTCCATGGTCCAAATACTAGGAAGCTTAATTGGAGCTGCTGTTTTTGTGAAACATTACTATTCCTTTAAGAACCAAGAAATGTGTCTTTCTCCTCAAGTATCCATACAGGTTACATTTTGTAATTTCTGTATTTTAGAATGTCAGATGTGAAACGGAATCCAAGATAACTGCAATACGAATCACACTTTGTCCTGCTTGGCAACAGTTTCATAACCCTTTGAGTGCCAGAGCGGTGATCATTGCATCGTTTCACACCCAAAGGGTTACATGGAACGTTTATTATGATTAAAACTAAAGTTTAAAGAAGTAGTAAAAACTGCTTAGTTTAGTAATACAAGTTATACAGTGTCTGCAATTTTTGTTTATTTTAATTCATTCTGTCTACTTGCTTTGTATTAGAAATTTCATTTTCTATCTTCCGTTTTTAGAAATGTGAGCGCCCTCTAGTTGCAGTCTGTAAATAGAGTCTGTAGAAAACACCTGGGTAATGTTTTTAAGGAACAAACAGCAGCACAAGCAAGTTAGTGTTCAGTTTGCACTTTTGTTCCTCAAAATGGCCACAATAGGTTCCCTGTACCTGGTTCATTTAACATTCGAATGATAGAGGTGGTATACAATGCACTGAAAAGCAATGCATTACGTACCATCTGGCACTCAAATGGTTAACAGAGATCAAATGCCTCCTGATAATAGCCCCCTTTTTTAATATGGCCAGAGAATCCTAACGTCCCCAATAAATTTTGACCTTGTAACTTTTTAGAAGAGAAAGCCTCTTCATTGTATGTATGTATGTATGTATCTTTATTTATATGGCGCCACACAGTGTACGCAGCGCCTTACAATAGACATATGTTACAATAAATAAGAGGGGATGAAATAAGTGCGACATTCATAGAAACAATGGGAGAGAGGTCCCTGCCCCAAGGAGCTTACAGTTCTGAATGTCATGTCTATATGGAGGTGGACTTGACGGTTTCTGGTAGGATCAAGGAACTTCAACCCCAACTCCCTGGATATGGTAATCGTAACCCTTTAAGAACAAGAGTGGTGCACAACCTTCTTGTCCCTAAAGGCAAATGTTGGCTCATGCACCATGTTCAAGTGAACCTGATGCCCATGGACATCACACAATTTAGCTATTGATATAGGCCTATCCTCAGGCCCATGGGCAGGTGGCAAGAAGACTGTGGTAACCACTCGCTCCCCATTTTCTTTTCTTTTTTTTTCTTTTTCTATGGGCAAGTGGTGGCATGTGTATTAACAGTTTACATATGGTTTACTAGAGTGACATACGCAAAATCGCTATGTATACTGTGAGACACTATAGGATGATTCACTGTAAATATATTGTAACCGCCACTATACTTTTGTCTGTTATTATGTTATGACGAAACTGAATAAAATCTATATTATATAAAAGAGAGCCTCATACACACTGCTATGAACTGTCATGTCTTCCTCTATTGATGGCATCCAGGACAGATTGAAGGTATTATCTTTTGAACAATAGCACAAGTGCAAGATTCAGCTTCTCATTAGCCAATCATGATTAGCTGATGCCCACAAGTCCTTCCCATCCAGTCACACCTCCACAATATCCTTAGAGACAGGAACACTTGGGTAATGCAGGATCATCAGGGTGAATTTTAATTGTTCAGCGTTACAGTGCAGCACTACTAAGTTGCTGTGTGAAAAATGTCTTGATAAGGAGTGCTTATCCACATGCAGGCTGCTGATCATGGCATCTGAACTGGCTTAGGGGTGATGTAAGTCTCTTTAAGCTTGTTGTCATATCATCTGGGGGGAGATTCACTAAGCGGTGATAAAGCGAAGATGACTTCTCCAGTGATATCACTTCTCCAGTTCCTATGTTATTCTGTGGAGCCTAGGCACTAAGATTTCTTCAACTTTGGAGATCTTAGTGCATTGTCTCCATAGAATAACATAGGAATTGGAGAAGTGATATCACTGGAGAAGTTATCACCCCTTTATCACACCTTAGTGAGTCTTCCCCCCCTGGTGTGCATATTTGTTGACTGAGTTATTTAAAATTTCAGTGAAGGATTGCATATGTTTTTTAACTTTTTCATGTCAAGAAGGATGTGTTTTACAAGTAAAGTGCAGACTGTCTTCCTTCTATCCAGACGTCTCTGTATGAACCCAGCCTTCTTGTAGCCTGATAAACTTTATGTATTGCACCTCTGATTCATCTATGGATCATCACTTTGCTCCTTAGCCCATATCTGGTGAGGAGGGATATAAAATACATTAACTGGTGGTTTATATACATATGAATTAGATATTGCTCAAGGAAGGAGGATTCTTAGATCCCCACTCCCCTGTAGCAGAGAAAAAAAAATATTAGAAAAAAGTCTTGGGATCATGTGACCCCTAACACCCCCTCCCTTCTTTTGACATATTGGAGGGTAGGTTATTAACCCCACCTCCATTCTTTTCCATATGCCCACCCCTTCTATAGCTTGGGGTGGATTGGTCTCAGCATGTATTAAATGAACCCTCTGAGTGCAGAAGGGGTGAGTTATGCAGAAATAAGAATGTGACACTCTCCGTCCCCCAGTTCTGGTGTTCTCTCTCTCACCTCTTGCATTCCATTGCTGATAGTATTGTATTGCACCTGTGTGGGTTTGCCATTCCTTGGAGGTTGCAGCAATGTCATGTGAAAGGTCCTCTGGTGACCCCACAGGCTGTAATGCAGTCCTTCCTTGCTTCATCTTTACCGTGTTCCCTCAGTAATACAGTAAACATGAGGTATGCTGGAGACACTATATAGCGGGAGGTGATAGAAAGGCACTATAGCCCAGAATAGCACCTTTTATCTTCTGATACTGACTGTAGGCCTAGTCAGTCCATTTATTCATTGGTTGTGTTTACTGCTTGATTCTACATCAGTATACTATCTATTTCTGGGTCCTAGCCCCATCATTACAATATCAGTATACTATCTATTTCTGGGTCCTAGCCCCGGCGTTACTACATCAGTATACTATCTATTTCTGGGTCCTAGCCCCGGCGTTACTACATCAGTATACTATCTATTTCTGGGTCCTAGCCCCGGCGTTACTACATCAGTATACCATCTATTTCTGGGTCCTAGCCCCATCATTACAATATCAGTATACTATCTATTTCTGGGTCCTAGCCCCATCATTACTACATCAGTAGACTATCTATCTCTGGGTCCTAGCCCCGGCGTTACTACATCAGTATACTATCTATTTCTGGGTCCTAGCCCCATCATTACAATATCAGTATACTATCTATTTCTGGGTCCTAGCCCCGGCGTTACTACATCAGTATACTATCTATTTCTGGGTCCTAGCCCCATCATTACTACATCAGTATACTATCTATTTCTGGGTCCTAGCCCCGGCGTTACTACATCAGTATACTATCTATTTCTGGGTCCTAGCCCCATCATTACTACATCAGTATGCTATCTATTTCTGGGTCCTAGCCCCGGCGTTACTACATCAGTATACCATCTATTTCTGGGTCCTAGCCCCATCATTACAATATCAGTATACTATCTATTTCTGGGTCCTAGCCCCATCATTACTACATCAGTATACTATCTATTTCTGGGTCCTAGCCCCGGCGTTACTACATCAGTATACTATCTATTTCTGGGTCCTAGCCCCATCATTACTACATCAGTATACTATCTATTTCTGGGTCCTAGCCCCATCATTACTACATCAGTATACTATCTATTTCTGGGTCCTAGCCCCATCATTACTACATCAGTATACTATCTATTTCTGGGTCCTAGCCCCGGCGTTACTACATCAGTATACTATCTATTTCTGGGTCCTAGCCCCAGTGTTACTACATCAGCATGCTATATATTTCTGGGTCCTAGCCCCGGCGTTACTACATCAGCATGCTATATATTTCTGGGTCTTAGCCCCATCATTACTACATCAGTAGACTATCTATCTCTGGGTCCTAGCCCCGGCGTTACTACATCAGTATACTATCTATTTCTGGGTCCTAGCCCCAGTGTTACTACATCAGCATGCTATATATTTCTGGGTCCTAGCCCCGGCGTTACTACATCAGCATGCTATATATTTCTGGGTCTTAGCCCCATCATTACTACATCAGTAGACTATCTATCTCTGGGTCCTAGCCCCAGTGTTACTACATCAGTATACTATCTATTTCTGGGTCCTAGCCCCAGTGTTACTACATCAGCATGCTATATATTTCTGGGTCCTAGCCCCGGCGTTACTACATCAGCATGCTATATATTTCTGGGTCCTAGCCCCGGCGTTACTACATCAGCATGCTATATATTTCTGGGTCTTAGCCCCATCATTACTACATCAGTAGACTATCTATCTCTGGGTCTTAGCCCCATCATTACTACAACAGTAGACTATCTATCTCTGGGTCCTAGTCCCAGCATCGGTGCTATTGCACATATCCTATCCTTAGATTTGCAGGTGCAGTCTACTATTTCTGATAGTAGTTATTGCTCCCTGCTTAGCTCTCTTATCTCTGCCGGAGTGTATATTGATTTATTGTGCAATAAAGGTGTTGTTTCTAATTACTGTACAGTCTCCTGACTCCTCCTTGGGTTCCGTGACACTTGGGTACTTTTTCTTATGGACTTCCCGAGACAGGGGAGTCCTGTGGTGCCACTGGGGGAGATAAATGATGTAAAAAAATGGGCAGGACTTAAACGCGAGTGTGGTGGGACTTACAAAAACTAAAAAAAAGTTGGAGGACAAGGCTGGAGAAGGAGGAGAAGTGGGCGGGGAGTAGGAGGAACAGAGTGAGAAGAAGCAAGAGTGGGCAGAGTTCATTAGAAACTCCCCACATCGGAGAAACAGCCTCTGTAATTAGCAGCATAAACCTGACTCTCCGGGGCAAATCCAGAGAGTTCCCAGCTATGGTTACTAATGGGGCTAGTACTTTGGTGAATCAGTAAATAAGCATCAGTTTTTACTGTGATACCAGACAGAGGCAGGTCATAAAATAGCTAGAAATTGCTCCACAAAAAAAGTTAGGACAACTTGATAATGATCACAATACAGACCATGCTTTTTGCATTGTTTGCACACAAAAGTTTAACCCTCTTAGATGTTACAGAAGTCTCCAGTCATTGCAGAACAATATACTGGAGACCATTCTACACGGAGGGGTTAAGATAAGTGTTAAGTCATATAATGATTAGGAACAGCCTAGGTGGGCCTCATGTCCCAATTCTGCCATCCACCGCTGTGTTTTTTTACATTTCAATACTTTAATGAAAGAAAAGATCCCAATTAGCATGTTACCCAGATCAGTGCTTCAGGGGGATGAACTACATGAAGGCCAAGTGTTCGCTGGTCTTAGGAGACAATGTCTTATATTTTCCTGCTTATGTTGCTCAGTTGGGACCTTCTATTTTCGGAATTCAAAAATGCTGATGTTTCATCAACTCTGGTCCTGAGTTTTAGTTTGTTAGCAGTGTAAGAAATATTTTCTTATATAAGTGGCATTCATTTTGCTATAACTTGTGCAGTTTTTGAGAATTAACCCTTTGAGTGACCGAGAGGTGTCAGTTGCATTGAATTGCAAAGCAGTGCATTGGACACCCCTCTGGCACTGAAATGGTTAAAGGTGGAGAGGATTATGTCTCGTGCTTAATGATTTTAGAGACTGTGCCAAGGGTGATTAAGGTACGGCTGGTATTGGTAATGGGAATAATAATCCAAAAAACTGCTGAGAGGCCACAGACTGCCCAACCGTGGGTTTGGAGATAAAAAAGACAAAATTGTGACATGTAGTCCATATATGTTCAGCATTGTATCACCCATTATGTTGATGTTAATGTTTATCCCTTTAAGGACCATAGGGATGGACGAAGCATTGCTCTGCAATGTGTCGATCATCCCTGTGGTTCTTAAAGGGTTAAAGTAGTCGTGTTACCTTTACATTTCTGTGTATGGTTGTGTGCATGTGTGTGTGTATTTGTCTGTATGATTGTATGTATCTGTGTGTATGATTGTGTGTGTGTATGTATCTGTGTGTATGATTGTATGAGTATTTATGTGTATGATTGTGTGATTGTGTGTGAGAGTATCTTTGTGTAGGATTGTATGTATCTGTGTGTAGGATTGTGTGTATCTATGTGTATATCTGTGTATATGATTGTGTGTATCTGTATCTGTGTATATGATTGTATGTATCTGTTTGTATGATTGTGTGCATCTGTGTATATTATTGTGTGTATGACTGTGTGAGAGTATCTGTGTATATGATTGTGTGTGTATTTGTGTGTATGATTGTGTGTATCTGTGTGTATGATTGTATCTGTGTATATGATTGTATGTATCTGTGTGTATGTCTGTGAGAGTATCTGTGTATATGATTGTGTGTATCTGTGTGTATGATTGTGTGTGTATCTGTGTATATGATTGTATCTGTGTTTATGATTGTATGTATCTGTGTGTATGTCTGTGAGAGTATCTGTGTATATGATTGTGTGTATCTGTGTGTATGGTTGTGTGAGAGTATCTGTGTGTATAATTCTGTGTGAGTATCTGTGTATGATTGTATGTATCTGCATGTATGATTGTGTGAGTATTTATATGTATGATTGTGTGTGAGTATCCATGTGTATGTTTGTGTGTATCTGATTTGAAACAAGCTGTTCATCCTAACTTCCCACTAATGTAATAACATAGAATTTTTAAAACATCTACAGTATCTGCAAACACAGCATTCCATCCAAGGCAAAGAATTCCACAACTTCTGCTCTTACTATAATAAACCCCTGCCTTTATTTTATTTGAAAGCGTCCTGGCTCTAGTCTTAATGGATGCCCTCTTGTTTTTTGCTCAGCTCTTTGAGTAACTAGTTCATGTAAATATACAACGTTGTATTTTATTATTTTATTATATATTTTATATAACTTTGTATTTTACTTGAAAATGAGAGAAATCTCAATGTATTCTTCCTGGTAAAACACTTTGTAAATAAATAAATAAATTCAGTTGGTTCACACTCACACAGACTCTCGCTCACACTCACCTGTGAGTAGTTATTTAAGGTTAATTAATCTGGATGTCATTCTATCAGTACAGATATGGTAGGATGGCCCTCGGCCATTTAATGGAAGCACAGCTACCATCACAGTTTGCTTAACCCTTTGAGTGCCAGAGGGGTACGCAACGCATTGCAAAGCAATGCGTTGTGTACCCCTCTGGCACTCAAAGGGTTAATTTTGCTATGGTCCTGCCCAGCACATCTGTACTGTGGACAGGTCCTTACTTTACCCACTGTCTGTATCCCGTGTAATGCCCACTGGTACTACTACTACCACAGGTTGAGAAACATTGTCCTATTGAAATGAATGCTGGCAGCCCCTCCCCCTGTGAGTGGGGTAGAGCTGCCAATCATGTTATACATTAATCCGGCTCACCAGTTTACGGTCTGGGATTCCAGCTCTGCTGTCTTCCATCTGAAAGACAGAGAGATAGATGATTTCTCCCTGTAAAAAATAATTAACCCTTTGAGTGCAAGATGGGTAGGCAATGCATTGCCTACCCCTCTGGCACTCAAAGGTTAAAACAAAAGAAAACAGAATGTAAGGAATGCAGTATCGTATTTAACCCTTTGTGTGCCAGAGGGGTATGCAACCCCATTGCTTCACAATGGGTCGCATACCCCCTTTGGGGTTAATTGGAGTTATTTAATACAAGAGTGTGATGACTCGCAACAAAATGTGAGATTCTGCTAAGGAAATCTATTTATGTGAAAAATCTCCGTGTATTTAAATGACTCAGTATGGAATATCTTGGAAGCATTTGTCATTTCAATCCAAGGTAGCACAAAAGGCTTTTATTATTACGTGGCAAGATTGTTACGCCCCCCACTGGGCAGTGGCTGTGCACGTGGATGCCTGCCTGTCTTAATTACGCTTTGGCCTAGTAATTTACTTAAAGGGATACAAACTGTTTTGATTCTACATATTCTGCATGTACATGATATGTAAAGTCAAATTGCCTATATTTTTTATATTTTCCATCTTCACTTATTTTTTCCGCTTTAAAGGGATAGTAATGGTTAATTTTAAGTTGATTTAATATTGTAGACATTAAAAAAGGTTAACATTATGTAAGTCTTATCTCTCAAACCTATATGGTTTGAGAGATATAACTTGCTAAAGTTACCTTTTCCTGGCTTTTTTGACCAGACAGAGGCTCTTCAGCAGAGCTGAAATCAAGCTATTTAGAAATAAATTCTTCATTGGAACGGTATACAAAGTGTTCTTGCAAACCAGGCCCACTTTTTAGACCGTTCCAATGAACTATTTCTCTTTAGATATCGTTATATCGGCGCTGCTGAAGAGCCACTTCTGGTCAAGCGACTAGGATCTGCTTCTGACAGCTTTACAGCTCATCAAGCAGAAAGGGGAGGGACCAGAGAACTTTATTTTCCTATATCTCTCAAACCATAATGGTCTGAGAGATACAAATAAGTGCAAGTACTCTCTTTTAATTGTATCTACCATACAGTTAATACTTTTTTTTCTGCTTTGATGTCAGCTGACCACAAAACTCTCTGGCAACATAGATTCAGGGAGTTTACTATCATGGATATAAGTGTAGAAAAGAAAAAAAAAAATAGGAGCTCATCTAAAAAAAAAAAAAAAAAATATATATATATATAAATAAATAAATAAATATATATATATATATATATATATATATATATATATATATATACACACACACACACACATTTGAGTTTATATGTTATTCTCTTGCAGAATATGTAAAGTAAAAATAATGGATTACTGTCTGTTTACACGTATATATGGCAGATCAATAAGAGAGACTTTGGGGGGGAGATTCACTAAGGCATGATAAAGAGGAGATGACGTCTCCAGTGATATCACTTCTCCGGTTCCTATGTTTTTCTATGCAGCCAATGCAATAAGGTGTCTCCAACTTTGGAGATCTTAAAGGGATAGTAATATCTAAAATGTAAAAAAAAAAAAAAAAAAAAGTTGTAGGATTTATCCCCCTGATTAAAACATGGTGTAGCAACAGCGCCACTGTACAATTTCAGGCCACTGTGATATTGCACCTAAAAAAAAAAAATCAGCTTTGAGCTGTATTAACTTTTCAATAAAACACCTTCCAGCAGTGGGACTATCCTTGTTTTATTCGGGGGGGGATAAACCCTACAACATATTTTTTTTACATTTTAAGTATTACTATCCCTTTAATGCATATACTCCATAGAATAACATAGGAACTGGATAAGTGATATCACTGGAGATGTCATCTCCACTTTATCACCTCTTTATCACTGCTTGGTGAATCTCCCCCTAGTGTTACAATCCTAATATGCATTTGCGAAGTGGCAGTATCGTAGCCAATGACGTTTACCCAAGGCCTAATTGAAAACTTTTCCCAATACTGTGCTGTGACAGCTTGAAATATAGCCTTTATCAGCAATATTTTACTCTAAATAGTCTTATGTATGTGTTATTTTCATTCATATGTTATATACCACTATCATTTTAAAAGAAAAGTAAACTTTTTATGGATAAATAGATTTTATAGTGCTTATCCTACCCAGTAAAACAAGTGTACGCTCATTCAAAATGTGTTCTAGTTCACATTTGGTTGTCTTATTTTGTTTAGTTAAACTGCAATTCTATTTCTGCCACCAGGTGGTGCATTTCCCATAACACACTATGGAGAGCTGTAACCTAAGAATCAAGCTTTCCATAGAGTACATTATAAAAAATGGCCTTTTGGATGCCATTTGGCGCTGTTAAGAAAAATTAAGTTTTATATTTTAATGAAAAACCTCTCAGCAGTGGCAGTACCCTTCCTTGTTTTATTTAGCAGAAATGCCAAATAATATGCTTTTTTCATAAAAATGTTTACCATTCCACTAACCCCTCAAATGCTAGATTAATCTCCAACACATTGGGAAGATTTGTCTAGCAGTCGAGGGCTTAAAGATCACTTTGGAGCTGTGTTTAATGTTGTGTCCTGTGTATCATTTTAAATTCAGTATCTATGTATCAATTTGCATGCACTGTATAAATCTTACCCTATGTTTTCCCTATTAAACATGATCTGCTGCACACAGGTTTTTACAAGACCAGTTTCAAATCAATGAGAATTTGTATCCCCCCCCCCAACCCCGGGACAATTGGTTTGGTCCGGAATTGTGCTTCTTTATTGAAGCCCCATAGTATTCATTCATTTATTAAAATGCAAAAAAGACACTTAGCACTTGCTATAAAAGCATTCCCATTGACTACAATGTGATCGTGTAATTAGCAGAGACATGAGTACAAATACTAGACGAGTCATTCAATTCGCAATTAGTGCAAAACAGGAAATAAGAAAACATATTTTTGCTCGCCCTTGATTTTGCAAATAAAGGGGGCAGTTCCCCCTTAATAAATACCAGCCATTTCTTTCATTTATTTATTTTACATTTTCAGCACTGAAAAGTGGTATGAAATTAGGGTCCAATTAACTCCTTGGGTGGTAGAAAGCTCCTCGACACATTATGAAGCAATATATTAGAGGCCTCTTGCATTCACAGTGTTAAATCCTCAGTTATCACGCCGCTAATTTTTAAGAGAGACACTTATTCATTTTTTTTTTTTCCAGTTGCATTCTCGCAGCGGAGAAAAAAAATTCAAATAAAGTTAACCCTCTAGATCCAAGAGAGATCTCAAGCTTACTGCTTTGCAATGCATTGGAGACACCGCTTGCTTCTAAGGGGTTAAATACATCATTTAATACTGCTAAACTGAATAAGAATTTTAATACAATTGGTTGGAGACCTCTTGTATCTTGAAGGGTTAACTACATCATTTCATGCTAATTTTAAGAAATAATTGTTGTATGTATTAACTCTCTGAATGCCAGAAAGATAGCCAACATGTTGCAATGCCTGTTAGATACCTCTCTGACACTCAAACGGTTTAAAAAAAAAATGTAAATAAAAAAAAAAAAAATATATATATAATATATATATATATATATATATATATATATATATATATATATATATAGACAAATGCACTGAAGGCCTCCAGCATCCAATGGGTTAAATTCATCATTTAAACGCTGCTAATCTGAATAAGCGTTTAAATAGCTGGGACTTATGCAGAACGAACTGCTCCCTGGAGACTTGGTATTAGTTCTCCAAATTGCCATGGATTTAAATGGGGCTTTTAACCAGTGGAATGCTAGAACGGTTTCCAATTCATTTTCTCTAGCTTTCAAAGGGTTAAAGCCGATTTAAATCAATGGGAACTGTTATGCCCTTTACTATCATGCAGTTGGTATACTACAGAATTGTTCATCTTTCGTTTTCTGCAGATGGCCAAAATTAGTAACCCTTTGAGTGCCAGAGGGGTACGCAACTCATTGCAAAGCACTCTAAGGGTTAACAGCATAAAATAATGGATTTAACCTATGGAATGCATTTTTAAGAATGTTATTGTTTTAGATATTTAATGTACATAATAATTTGCATTTTAAACTAAAAGTTAGCAACATTATAAATGTAATATAATTAAGTGTTCTTCAGTTATAATATTGCATATGGAAGATAAATCAACCCTTTGAGTGCCAGGTGTCCAATAGATTGCTAGTTAATGCTACTAAATTTAATATAAGTAACACTGAATATAAATAAATAGCAATGAAATGTATGTATAATAATTTATTATACATTGTCAAATTCAGACCCTTAAGAACCAGTGGGTGCACAAGACAGTGCAAAGTAATTTTAAGGGGTTAATACTAGCTACATGAAGTATTATAAAAATATAACAAATAATTTTATATATGTATAATGATCATTTATAATACTTAACATGCATCCTAATATTCAGTGTTGCTAAATTCAAACCCATAAGGAAAAGACAGGAGTTTAATGCATTGCACACCCCTCCAGTAATTAAGAGGTTAAAATTAGCAACTTGAAATATTATAACTATCTAAAATTAAATAAGTAAAATAAAATAAAGCTATTGCTTGTGCAGTTGTCAGCAAACAGCTGTAAAACAAAAGCAAATATCCTGTGCCCCCCCGCTGCCATCATATTGTTCTAAGGCTGCATGCAGATACCCCACCGCTGCTACCCATAAAACAATGCTTGACACAGCCCCCTGGTCTTTAACCCTTTGAATGCTGGGGAGTTCTTCAACGCATTGCAAAGCATTCAAAGGGTTAATATTAGCAACACTAAATAATATAGCTATATAAAAATAAATAGTAACATAGTTGATGAGGCTGAAAAAGACATGTGTCCATCAAATCCAGCCCATGCCAAAAACACCCCTGTTGATCCAAAGGCAGGCAAAAGAATTTCCAATTTACCCCCAAGTGGGTAAAAAAAATTCCTTCCTGACTCCAAATGGCAGTCAGATAGATCCCTGTATCAACATCCTATCTGCTTTGAAGCCAGCTGTCATAATTTTCAATATTGTTCTGTGCTAGATAGGCATCCCGTTACATTATGTGCAAGCACAACATCCAGAGGCAAAAAAATTCCATAGCTTTACCGCCCTTACTGTAAAAAAAATCCCTGCCTTTGTTTTAGTCAAAAGCGCCTTTCTGCTGGCCTTAATGGACGGCCTCTCGTTCTTATCTCAGCTCTTTCTGTAAATAATTAAATTCAATTAATACAATTAAATAAGTAAAATAAAGCTATTGCTTGCACAGTTGTCTGCAAACAGGTGTAAAACAAAAACCCAGTTCACCCCCTCATGTTGTTCTGAGGTTACATGCAGATACCCCACATAAAGCAATGATTTTCACATCCATCTGGTCTTTGAGGGGTTAATATTAGCACAATTTAAAAATGATATATAAAAATAAAAACCTATTGGTTTAGCAGTTGTCAGCAGGCAGGTGGAAGAAAAAAAACACACAAAACAAAACCAAAAGCTGTGTGCACCTCATCATGTTGTTGTAATGTTGCATGTAAATCCCTCTGCCCTACCCCCTGTGCCCCCTTGCAGCAGTCTGATCTGTGTGTGTGTTTGTGTTTCACAGGTCCTCCCTTGCATTGTTCATCTGCTTCATCAAGCCCAATTGAACAAACCCCTTCCCCTCCCCCTACCCCAGGAGCCAATGACTGCCAGAGGAGGCTGTTAGTAGGTAGCAGTGTGGCCCAGCAGTCAGTCCAAGACTCTGACTCTGAAGGAGACTTTGTCCCTAATTCATTCTTAGTTAAAAGTGGCTCAGGAAACCTGGCTGTGTCTGCCAATGGTGAGTGTTTCTTTAATTTTCATTTTGTTTCTTTTTCTTTGTGTGGAGCCAGTATGGTGATCAGTAAGATGCTGTAACGTATCATAACTTGCAAGCAGCCCTTATTGTCTGTGTGTATAAGATCCATCAATCTGTGTGTAACAGAATGTAACTGCCTGCACCAAAGTGTGTGTGAACATCGCGCTGAACTGTGGGCGAACAGGCATTCACTGCAAAGGGTCTAGCTCTGTGCTTTAGGGATAAAGAGGGCATTTTGTATATATGCATATGTACAATGTATAGATTTATCCCTGTGAGTGGTTAAGGAGCGTGTAAGGCATTGCTATAATTAACCCTTTAACACCTTTCTGGTCCTTAAAGGGTTAATCGTTTGTCAGAGAATTGACATTCGCCTTTGAACTTGGTGTGATGCAAATGTGAAGACATTTCTAGCAGCTGAGGGGTTAAAAGTTAAGAGAATAGATGTTCTTGTTTCTGTAGCCTAATATAACCTCATTTTTATGATCTGGTTTGACGTGTGTGTATGTGTATATATATATATATATATATATATATATATATATATATACACACACACACTTTATATAATTAACCCTTTGAGCGCCATGGATGTAAGCAACGCATTGCTTTGTGTTGCCTACCCCTCTGGCATTCAAAGGGTTAAAAAAGAAATCTGGTTTCAATTTGTGTATAAACGTGTAACTTTTGTACTGCCAGTGCTGTGCAGGACACACTTGATGATAAAGAGATAGATCCCTATGAATTGTTCCTGGCAAATACACTTATCCACTAAATAAATCAAATGTTCTATTATTGTAGTTTTAAATAGCTTCATTGGTGATGTAGAGCTTTACAGGTTAAATTTAGAATAAATACAAATATTGCAATAGATTTCAAGGGATTGTAGACGCTGCAAGGCAATGTTCTTTAATCCACAGAGGACCAGTGCATTTCACGCCCCCTTTTGGTCGTTAATGAGTTAACAATGCAAGCTTCGTTGTGATGCACTGATCAGCCTTTTACACTGGAGTGTTTTCTGTAAAGTGTGATGTTCTGAAGCCCTTCATGAATTATTGTACAGTGCTGTGTGTGTGTGTGGATACTTCAATAGAAATGAAGATCTGTGCATGTAAGAGGTACCACTAGGAAACGAGATGCCTGTCCCATTCAGTTTCCAGTCTAATTCTGTATTTTTGATGCTGGTCTGAGATAAGTTGGCTACACTGACACCCTATATAGTTTAACCCTTTCAGTGACAGAGGGCACTGGAAGGATTAATAAACCACACTGATCACTCTAAAAGTCCTTTGTATGTGTGTGTGTGTGTGTGTATATATATATATATGCATGTGTTTATAATAATATATATTATCAATAAAAAAATTGTATGTGTATCCAATGAGTGTTTATTTTGCCACACGAAATGATTGTTTTATTTACAAATAAAAAACGTCCATTGATTTTAAACAGAGCTTTTAACCTAATGAATAGTACAGAGGTCTTCAACACAATAGATACCTTTCTAGAGTTCAAGGAGTTAAACTGCACATTTAAATCAATGGGAAATTGAGGGGATTTTTATTTGTCACCTACACAAAAGATGTTTTTCCTGCAACTACATTACTGTGCAGTTATAAATCCGATCCAGTGTTTGGCTGTGATGAAAGCTTCTGGTTTGAGCTGAGATGTTGACCAATTATATCACATTAACAACTCCAGCGTATCGAAGGGGTTAAAGAGTGCAAAGGAAGTCAGTGCTTTAACACCTGAAGAAACAGAAGGGTACACAACTCATTGCTTAGCAATCAATTGCGCATCCCTCTGGTCACTAATGGGTTAACTCTTTGAGTGCCAGAGGGGTAAGGAACGCATTGCTTTGCAATGCGTTCTGTACCCCTCTGGCACTCAAGGGTTTAAAGCATGTGTGCGGGTCAGTGTGTATTATGGTAATTATGTGGGTGTTCTACTTCACTTGTATTAAATTTCTATTTTATACCCAGATACGTATGAGTTAAAGGGATAGTAATACTTCATTTTAACTTTATTTTATTTTGTAGGCATTAAAAAAACATGAAGAATGATATAAGTCTTATCTCTGAAACCTTTATGGTTTAAGAGATATTCACAAACAAAGTTTCCCCCCCCTGTTCCACCAGATCAGAAGGGAGATGCCCAGATAGACTGCAGAGAGGGACAATCTTCAATTAAGATAATGGAAAAAGCTGAAAACCTTGTCAAGGGGGGAAGGGCTTTCATTGTTTTCATACAAAGAAAATTGTCCCCTTCTGTTATCTGTACTGTCATACAACCAGACTCACATCTGAGAAGAGATGGCTTACACTAGGTAAAAGGGGCGGGGAGGGGAACTTTGCTTGTGAATATCTCATAAACCATAAAGGTTTGAGAGATAAGACTTATATCATTCTTCATGTTTTTTTAATGCCTACAAAATAAAATAAAGTTAAAACGAAGTGTTACTATCCCTTTAATGTTACGGGAATCTGCATATGTATTACATTTTGTTTATACGCAATTATACATGTTATTTTTTTTTTTAGACGGGCGTAATTCATTTGTTTTAAAGTTACTAGCTTTATCTATGGCTTAGTATCCTGGGCAAACCGTAAGACTTTGTATTGATGCAAATTTTATGTGGATATTGATGAAAGCCATAAGGAATGATCAACTCACCCCTACGTACCTGTTCATGTTTGTACTGTAAAGACTTGCATGCTTAACGTTACAGAATGTAAAGGTTGATTTAAAGATCTATGATGTTCTTTGTTGACTATATCTATTGCAGTGGTTCTCAATCTTTTTTGTTCGGGGCACCCCTAACACATAATCTACAACATTCGGGGCACCCCTAACATATTTAATGTACTTTATCAAGGGCATAAGAATAGTACAATACATAAATATACAGTTATTATTAGGTTTTATAATCATAGTAACAAAACTAAATCTATTGTGCGTAACAATTTCTATAAATCTTTATTTAAAAGTCCATTTTTGTTAGTCTTCATAAAAAAACATGGAGCACCCTAAGTTGATGTCTGTGGCACACCAAAGTGTCACAGCACCCTGGTTGAGAATCACTGATCTATGGGTATGTTTTCTGTATTGATTAAAATATTCCATGTTAACCCTTTGAATGCCACAGAGGTATCCAACGCATGCCTCTGCGGCACTCAAAGGGTTTTAATTTTATTTATTTGTTTTATGTTTTCATGTACGACAAAAAAAAAAAAAATCAGACTAAAACTTCAGTATTAGTTTGCTAAGTCTTTGAGGTGACAGGACTGAAATGTCACAAGTTATTTTTACTGCCTTTTTTTTTGCATTTTCATATTAGCAAGACGCTCAAGAAAAAAGTAATTGGAGTTTTGTAGGAGCGTGTAAATGTTAAGGATGTTTAATATGAAATTATTAACATTTCGCGCCTCTGATGGTATTTTTGCTGAATGAAATGTTTACTTTCTTCAGAGTTTGGGGTCAATTGCTTCTGCGTTCTTGCTTAAATAAAGTCTGATTAACTGAAAGGTTTTGTGTCGTATGGTGGGGGGGTATTGCAAATGATATTTGGAAAGGTTCTTGCAAATGAAAATATATTAACTTGTTCACTGCCAAAGTGGCCTGCAACACTTGCCTGGATTATCCATATCTAAAGGAATACTAATCATAAATTACAGGTCGCTGTAATATAATGTGACAGACATATTGCATTGTTGCACTGGTTTCTGTTCTACCCTGCAAAATATTTTTGGAAGGGGCGGTCTCGTCACATTACTCATTAATGAATATTACGGGCTGTTTCATATATCCATGTACATTCTGTGATATTCAGTAAGTTTGGGGATGCCATTTTTCATTGTACTTTCTACTTCCTGGTCAGGAGACTACATTCTTCAGTGTAAAACTCAGCAGGAAGTATACAGTGCAATACAAAAGGGCTTCCCCCAGCACATGCAATATCCAGTGTTCTAATTCCATCAGAACAGAAGGGTTTGCAGTGCATTGCGTTGCACATCTCTCTGGTCCTCAGTGTTTTAAGCTGTACGCATGTTTTGTTTTAGTATTTGTGTTCCTTTAATCCATGGCTAGTCAATTGCTGGATCTCCAGCTTTCATTAAATACAACTCTCGCAAGCCCTAACCAGATTAAGGTCGGTTGACTGCATGTTTAAACCCTTTGAGTGCCAGAGGGTTACCCCCTTGCACTCAAAGGGTTATCCCCTAGAATGCTAGAGTGGTCAAGGTTTAACAAGGCAAGACCTTTCTGCTCACGCAACTTACATGGTCTATAACGGTCTTCAAGATTTAAAGGGCAATGCATATGTGGGGTAAATACCATCTAATGGTGTGCTTTGAAAGCAATGCCTTTTTTTCTTGACAACTTGTATCCCCTAAAGGCAATATTTTTGTTTCCAAGGATCAGCAACTAACTTCCTTGTGACAGCGCAGGGTGATACCTGAGGACTTACAAATAAAGGCAGTAGGATTGTAAAGACCGGGGCAGTGTCATTGAGAGCTGCTGGGAAGGATTCATGTGCACTGAAAGCCATTCACTGAAATCATTCAATGGGTTTCTGTGGTATGCAACCTTTTAACCCCTTACACTCTGGAGGTAGTGGCACAGAAAAGCACTTTATTTTTTTATTTTATTTTTTTTAAGGTGGTGGGGAGGCCACATGCAATCAGATCGGATTAAGCCCCCTAATTCGGTGGCGGCTGAACATCATGATGTCTCTTCTACTAGAAGGGAGTCCAGTGTTGTGTAGATACAGAGCAGAAGATGGCAAATACAGCATATGGCTTGTTTACATATTAACACAAGGGTGGACAATCCTATAATACACATACCATCCACAAAAAGATTTAGTAGCCAGCTAGGAGTTTCATGAACCAATACAAGAGGCGGATGTATATAGATCAGTTTTTGTTTGCTCAATCTAGATTTTTTGGGGATACCTCTGATATGTTATGTTATTTGTCCAGGGCATATAAAGTGTAAAGATCCTATATAATAATTTGCTAAAACGTGTGTAACGCTGCAGTCATGCGCAGTAGAGACTGCCCGCACCACGGCTGATACAGAGCTGGACGCTCTGAAGCAGCGTCTCGCTGTGTATCAGCCGCGGTGTGGGCAGTCTCTACTGTGCATGACTGCCCCGCGACCGGCTGGCAGTGGCACTGTGGCCCGTGTAACGGGCTCTTCAACTGGTAAGTCATATACAGTTGTTCTTAACCCTTTGAGTGCCAGAGAAGCATCCAACTTTCCGGCACTGAAAGGGTTAAATCAAAATAGCAAAAATAAACTTATTGTGCGTAAAAAGTTTATTTATATATTTATAGTATCCATCCACGGCTGGCACTCACATCATCCCAAAACAAATGCCTGGGTGCTTAGCAAAAAAATACTATATGTATGCAAAAAGGCGAGCACTCGCAGGACTTCACAAAAAATACTACATTTATACTACACAAACAAATGTGTTGTTGTTCTTGATAAAAGTCCGTACTGGACCGAAACGCTGGACATAGAATAAATGTAGTATTTTTTGTGAAGTCCTGTGAGTGCTCGCCTTTTTGCATACACATATATATATATATATATATAAGTGTACTCAGCCTAGGCTGCAGCGAAGAAACGGCACTCTCTGGAAACCGGAAAAAAGTAGCAAAAACTTTAATTCATAATAACAATTCCATGTTCCCAAACGTTTTCGGTCCTACAACCGGACCTTCATCAGGTTGTCCGGTTGTAGGACCGAAAAAGTTTGGGAACATGGAATTGTTATTATGAATGAAAGTTTTTGCTAATTTTTTCCGGTTTCCAGAGAGTGCCGTTTCTTCGCTGCAGCCTAGGCTGAGTACACTTTATGCATTACTTATGGGACGGGCACTTCAGTTAGTATTGTTATATTTGTATTAGGTTTGGTGTGCCATTGTGTATTTTCATATCTCTCTCTCTCTCTCTCTCTCTCTCTCTCTCTCTCTCTCTCTCTCTCTCTCTCTCTCTCTCTCTCTCTCTATCTATATATATATATATATATATATATATATATATATATTTATTCTACTTTAACCCTTTGAGTGCCAGAGGGGTACGGAATGCATTGCTTTGCAATGCATTCCGTACCCCTCTGGCACTCAAAGGGTTAAGCAATGCGTTTCACACCCCACTGGCACTCAACGGGTTAACAGACCCTGCAGGACAAGATTACGAAACCTGTGTTTCTGGGTTATAAAAGTTTACCCCCAAGCCCTCGGACGATATCATTCTATACTGCACTTCTGATTACTCAGGATATAACAAATAAGCTTTCTTTTCCTGTGTAAATAATGCAAATTTAGCACCGGCTCTGCGCTTTATATATATGATCTGCTATTGACTCCTTGAAAGCAGTTGGAACTAAGAATTTGTTTTTCTTTAATGCCTAGCACAGTTGCAAGTTTATTTCACTAGCATTTGTTGACGTCCCGGTGCCAAGTTCTCAGAGCTCTTTGTTTTTATTAAGAGGAGTTGCAGTAGGTCCTTTGAAAAAGGTTTTAATTCTTTTTTTTTTTTTTTTTTTCTATTTTCATTGCAAAACTCTTGGCATTTGAGTTTTCAATGTTTTGGTCTTGTCACTAGCACTCAAAGGGTTATGCAATGTGTTGCACAATCTTCTGGCACTCAAAGGGTTAAACCAGCTGTTGCAGATGTCGCCCTTTTGACAAGTCTGATTTTAAGACCTAGCTGGAAAATATACATTTCAGTGACACGGCTGGTAAGGGTTGATGGGATTTTTAGTTGGGCAGCAGCTGGAGGGCCTCGCGTAACATTGCCCAACTAGATGGGTGTGCAGAGCATTGTGGAACAATGTCTTTAAACAGTTAAAATGGAAGTATCACCTTAGATAAAATCTCCCCTCCCCAATAATTAGTAGGGTTGCCACCCAGACGGTATTTTACTGGCAGGCCGGTAAAAAATTGGCTTCTGTCCAATGTTAAGTCTATAGAGGGAATGCCATGGCCGACATTTTTTTTTTAAGAAAAGGTGGCAACCCTAATAATTAGGCATATGGAGATAAGCTTAGAAACAGTGCTATTATACAGCATAACTACCGCGTTATGAAGAAATCTTTCTTGTTCTGAGACTGGCGGCCAGGCTTGCGCACTGACCTCTTGGCTTAGAGACATCTGTGTGCCTGCACTGTCCTTCCTGGTCTCCTCTACGAGGTGTTGCATTGTACCTTAAAGGAACAGTAAACTTTTTTTATGAAAACACATATTATATAGATCTTTTCCTGCTGAGTAAAACAAGGTCACTCCCACTGCTGTCAGATGTTTTATTCAAAAGTTATAATAGTTCAAATAATCAGAAAGTGAATTTACAGTGTTTACTTCCTGAAAGTTCTGACAGGCAGCTTCTGTCACATTCTATGGAGAACTGTATATCACTGACTTTCTTGACTTTCCTCTCCATTAGAATGTAACAGGAAAAACTTATTAGAATTTGACCACTAGAGGGCACTGCTAATGTAAAAAAAAAAAAAAAACATGGGTTTAAACTGTAATAACTCTGGAAATATGAATCTCTTGGCAGTGGGAGTACCCTTATTTTACTCAGTAGGAATTTCCCTACAATATATATTTTTTTTCAAAAAAAAAAAATTTACTGCTCCTTTAACCCTTTGAGTGCCAGAGGTGTACCCCTCTAGCACTCAAAGGGTTAAAGTAACAGGAAAGGACTGACAGCGCAGGTGCGCAGATGCCTCTAAAACAAGAAGTCTGGCCGTCAGTCTCAGAAGAAGAACACTGTTCTTAGGTACAATAATAGCAGTGTTTCTAAGCATATTACCATATGACTAATTATTTGGGGGGACTTTAATTATGGTGATAGTAATATCACGTTATAAATGAAGATCCGATTACTCCTTATACTTTTTAATAATGCTCCGTACCTTTGGCAATGTTCATATCAGTATAATTTTTTTGTCATTTATATTGTAAAGTTTTGCCCTCCCCTTTTTCCGGCATCACTGTTCTTCCCTCAGATCAGGAAGCCGGTCCGGACGGATGGCGACTAGGGTCATTATTGTGTCAGGGTAACGGAAAACCCTGTTCTCCTTCGTCAAGTGATTTTTCCTTATACAGACACAGGTCATAATGTCCCTTGTTGCGATCTGACTGGTCAAGCGACCGGATTTCAGATCTGAGGGCTTGAAAAGTGACACCGGGAAAAGGGGCGGGAGAGGGAATCTTAACCTTTTGAGTGCCAGAGGGGTACGCAACGCATTGCTTTGCAATGCGTTGCGTACCCCTCTGGCACTCAAAGTGTTAAAAATATAATTACACAAAAACTTTACCACAACATTGCCAAAGGTACGGAGCAGTTTTAAAAATAAAAGGAATAATCGCATCTTCATTTATAGTCTGACATTACTACCTCTTTAAGATTAGCATGTGTACAGAGCAGTGTCTGAGGGATTTTGGTCCTCCCAGTAGCTGTGATGTCCTCCTCCACTGATATGACATCGAGGACTGATTGATAGTTTTATCTCTTGAACCAAGAACTAAAGACTATTCATAAGGGTCATTCAGATTTTCTGAACATAGTAAGGTAAATGAGGAGGTTTATTAGGAAATGTTTGTTCTACTTTAAAAGGATAGTAATACTTAAAATGTAAAAATATGTTGTAGGGTTTAGCCCCCTGAGTAAAACAAGGGTATTCCCACTGCTGAGAGATACTTTATTAAAAAATTATAACAGCTCAAACTTGAATTTTTTAGGTGCAATATCACAGTGGCCTGAAAATTTACAATGGCGCTGTTGCTACACCATCCTATGGACTTCTCTGGTCTGTAGACTATAAATCTCCATAGAATGGTGTTGCAACAGCGACACTGTAAATTTTCAGGCTACTGTAATATTGCACCTAAAAAATTCAAGTCTGAGTTGTTATAATTTTTTAATAAAATATCTCTCAGCAGTGGGAGTACCCTTGTTTTATTCGGGGACATAAACCCTACAACATATATTTTTACATGTTACATGTTAAGTATTACTATCCCTTTAAGTTAACCCTTTGAGTGCCAAAGGGGTATGCAAAGCATTGCAAAGCAAGATTTTTTTTCCCCTTTTAGTCCTTCCCAAAAATGATCTAATAATCATTAATAAGAGCTTAACTTTTTGACTAAAACCCATTTTCAATTCACTCTACACTCAATTTCTTAAATTTCCTATTGATTTGCTCGTTTTAGTATACTGTATCATTGGTGTTCTTAGATTGATATGTTTACCAGCATATTATTTAAATTGTTTCTTACGGGTAATTAAAAAAAGAAAATCTATGGTAATGTTTGCAACATGGAGGCATTTGATTTCTCTATCTATGTGGATTATTGTTTTGTAATCAATGATTTTAAATTGATATACCCTTAAAGGTCAAAATGATTTAAAGACTCAATCTTCTGCGTTTAACTGATCACTTAAAAGGTTATTGTTTGCCGTCTGTGGTGGTCCTACTTTCCATAGTATAGTATTGACATCTGAGGACGCCAGTCAAACTGTAGGCTTTTAAAGCTGTCTGGTTATTTACGCTCACTGTATAGTGCCTGCTGATTTTTAGACACTTCTAAGTCTCTCGAGTATACAAGTTGTGTAAAAATCTGCAGGTTGGTAATAAATATGTCCCACACAGAGACACAATGTCTGGGGTCTTAGCGTTAGATGGCTTCAGTTGTTCAGTAATGGGAGATGCAGGTAACATGTGACCTCTTCTGACCTACAAACATGTCAGTATCCTTATTCTTTGAATGGGAAACAAGAGTAACCTATTGGCTCATATTATTGTGAAAGCATTAGTGAGATCCAAGGGTTAACCACCTTGGAGGCTTGCAAAGGCTTTGCAATGCGTTGGAGACCTTTCTGGTTTCCAAGGGGATAAATACGTAACGACACACATATCTATCATGTTCCAAACCTTGACTCTTGAACCCTATTTAAACAGATTACATGGCTGTGTTCCTTTGGGATGAATCGGCTAAAGCTAATGATGTGATTTTAATGGGTTAATTAGAATATTTTTGAAGTTGAATTCCTCGTGATAGTAAAAGAATACCAGTGCTAAAACCCAGCTTATTTCACGAGTCAACATATAGATATATTAACAGAAATGTATATATTAAACAATACTGGCACCGATAAAACTAAATCCCCAATTTACCTTACTAGATTCAGAAAATCCATGGAGGCAGACATTACAGTTCCCAGAAGGACCACAGGAGCTCAGGCTCTTCCTACTAGAACTTCTGTTTGTTTTTGTTTTTCTTTCAAATTGAAGGAGGCAGAAAATGACCCTATGCAGAGGGTGGGGTTTGAGTCCAGTAGTTCAGCCAGCAACTGTCATGTCCACTTCCATGGACATGATGACTACCTGAACTGATTGTAATTTGATATGTAAATAAAGTGTATAGGAAAGTTGCATTCCCCCCAAACACCTGAAAACATCACATGCACTAGTGCGAGAAAAGGGTTTCCCACCTTGCATGAGTGTTTATGTGCATATGCCATGGGTGGTTAACATGAGGCCCCCCAGCTGTTACTGGACTACAGCTCCCATCATCCTCCAGTAGTTGTGATTATGGTAGCTGGAGGTCCTCACTTTGCCCAACCCTGAATATACCATGTGTGTCAAGTAAGCACCTGTTCGGTTTTATAAAGTCTGTTCATAACAATTTTTATTTAAATAGTGATTAGGATTAAAAGTAAACAAACACCTAATAATCCCATACTTTTTTAAAGTATGGACATAAAATCCTAATGACCTCAATGAAGCAGTTCTTGGTGGACTGGTTCCCAGAATTAATCTTTAATTAGTACTGAACATTGTTCACACAGGTGCAGGCAAGATTCTTTTTTTTTTTTTTTTTTCAGGATTCCAAGTCTGGCTGCCTAGGTGGACATGATAACCAGTAATAAGTAAAGATTAATTAACTGATCTACATAGAAGTAATTCGTAGACGCCACTAGCATTCGTTTAAGTGGGGGGCTATTATTAGGATGTCTGTGTTCCTTTGAAGGGGCAGTACCTCTTAGTTGAAAAAAAAAAATAAATAAAAAAAAATACACATTTCTTAAATTTTAAGAACCAGAGGGTTATGCAATGCATTTTTGTTACCCATACCTGTGGTCCTAAGGGGTCAAACGAACCTGTTACCTGTGCAGCTGTCCTCAAATATACTACTTATAATGCTATTTTTTTTTTTTTTTTTTTCCAAACAGGTTAAAAGATTTAGATAAATTTTGATTTAATAGGGAATCTATTCTCAGCAGAGCTTTGTTCTCTGACCTGGATGATAAAGCTTCATACTTCATTTCTTACATGTCCAGAAAATCTCCTGTCTTTACCTTATTTAGCTGCTAAAATGGTTCAAGATGGAAGCTCCCACTAAAGGGTGGACTTGGATAGGTGATAAGTTTTCTTAAAAAAAAAAGAAAATAAAAAACTTTTTTAGTTTTTGATAGGCAAAACTATTTTTAAAAGATATGTCTGCTTTAATAAATACACTTATTGGCAGATTATCCCTGATATTTCTAATAATTTACATTTATATTGTTAGATTCACCATTATCTATCTAAATTTCTTGAGGGTCCTCTAAATTCAGTTGGTTTCCTGTTCCTTCTGCCCTTTTTCTCCTAAAATTCCCATTGATGATCAAAGGCTAGCCAATGGACTTAAACTGTATAAACAGCATGAGCTGAGAGGGTTGCGGGATCTGAACAGCTGGCATCAATATAATAGATAAAATTGAGAGCAAAGTCTCTCCGAGTTGCTGTAGTAACCCATACAGCTTAGACAAACTTTATTTTTATGAGGACAAACCTAAAAATTCAGATTTGTTTTATTTTCTTCCCTTAAAGTGACAGTGCCTTCTAGGACAAATTTGAGATAATTACAATAGAATGTTAACCTTTTGTGTGCCAGGGGGGTATCCAACGCATTACACTTCTTTTGCACTCAAAGGTTTAAAGGGAGAAAATCAGATCTGTGTGTTTTTTTGTGTTTTTTTTTATTTGTGTTTTCACATCTTTTTCACAGAAAAAAAATATTATACAGTTTCCCAGCTGCCACAGCAGCATGAGAGTATTTTCTCTGTGTTTCCTCCTCTGGTGATCTCAGCTGCTCACATTCCACCCAGCAAGTCTGTTGATGATCATTGGAAGGTAAAACCCGTTAAAGTGGATCTATCACATATAGAGAAGTAATGCCCATTAGTTAGAGCATTTAGCGAAAAAGTTGAACGTTACTCATTTTTTTAAAAAAATCCCGTTATCTGCACAAAAGTGTCCAGCAGCCTACTTCCACTTACCGCAGATTGCTACACAGAAACTGCTCCTGTCCCACTACCCATCATCCTCCGATGACATCGACTGTCTCTAAGCTGGAGCGATCTCATTGGCTAGATATCAATCTCTGCCAAAGAGATCGCTCCAGCATAGAGAAAGAAAGCCTCCATCAGCGGAGGATGCTGGGTAGTGGGACGGGAGCAGAGGTAGTGCTGCAAGCAGGAAGTAGGCTGCCGGGCACTTTTTAAACATAAATTTTTGCGCGGATAACTTTTTTTTTTTTTTTTTTTTTTTTTAAGTGAGTAACATGTTAAACTTTTTCGCTAAATGCTCTAACTAATGAGCATTACTTCTCTATATGTGATAGATCCACTTTAAGTTTCACTATAGTGTGCAACACATCGTGGGTTATCAATAAGGCGTGATAAAGTGATGACTTCTCCAGTGATATCACCTCTCCAGTTCCTATGTTATTCTATGGAGCCAATGCACTAACATTTATTATGTTTTGAAGATCTTAGTGTATAGGCTCCATAGAATAACATAGGAACTGGAGAAGTCATATCACTGGAGAAGACCTCTCCACTTTACCCCCGCCTTAGTGAATTATCCCCATTGTAGAGCCTTACAGATTAACTTCAGGGCCCCAGAAAAAATTCATTTACTGGTGAAAAAATATTAAAATCTATCTGTATATTTTAGAATTTTGTGGGACCACTTAGGAGTGTTCAGTCCTGTGTTGTTTTTTTTTTTTTTGTTGTTTTTTTTTAACTCTTGGAGTGCCAACCCCTCTGGCACTCAAACACTTAAAAAAAACACACAAAAAACTTTGTATTCCACCTAGGAGGGACAGTCCCTTTAAGATTCTACCAGACTTACCTCAATTTTGTCCTCGGACGCCACTCCTTTTAACACTTTGAGTGCCGGAGGGGTACATTGCGTACCCCTCTTTCACTCAAAGGATTAACCCCTTGAGGACCAGTGATGTAAACAATGCATTGCTCACCCCTCCTGGTCTCGAAGGGGGAATAATATGTCTTTACCGAGTGTTGGACGTGTTGCAGAAGTGAAGGGGCCTTGGAACACTAAGGTTTTGGAGTGCGCATTTATAACTGATCCCTGCTAGAATGTTGCACAGCTGTGTAAACTGTGTCTTAAGAAAAAGTCCATTTAAAAGTAGCCACACTGGGAGCTGCCCCTGCTCCTGTTAATCCAGCCTGCAGTAACAATACTCGCACAGCACTGTTACTGTGTATATAAAGGTGGTCGGGGGGGGCGGCTTCAGAGCATCCTCGGGGGAGCCAATCTCTGATACAATCTAAGTGAGCTTTTACAAAGTTCTTTAAGTGGATGCAGCCTAAACAGACAGAACCACTGCAGTCTTTTCTTTCCACAAAATAACCTTTTTTCATGTCATATTTAGAATTCCTCATTTGCACTTCTTGTTATTGCTGGAAACATGATGTAGCACTTAAAGGGATAGTAATGTTTCATAATAAAAGCAGCTCTAATTAATCATCATAGTATTTGGACTTTGGAGAGTGTTATTTCAATTCTGTCAGAGTTTTAGTTCAAGAGTAATTCAATGACAAAATATCCCCCTCCCGCCCCTTTTACTGATGTAACACTGTTCCGCCAGATCAGAAGGGAGGTGCCCAGGTAAACTGCAGAGAGGGACAATCTTCAATTAAGATAAGGGAGAAACCTGAAAAACTTGTCAAGGGGGGCAGGGCTTTGATTGTTCTCATAGGAAGAAGATTGCCCCCTGCTGTTATCTGTCTGGTCTATGGACTGGATTCCACATCTGAGAAGAGATGGCTTACACTAGGTAAAAGGGGCGGGAGGGGGGAAACTTTGCTTGTGAATATCTCTCAAACCATAAAGGTTTGAGAGATAATAATAATCCTTTATTTATATATAATAGACTTCTATCGTTCTTCATTTTTTTTTAATGCCTACAAAATAAAATAAAGATAAAACAAAGTATTACTATCCCTTTAACCTTTTTTTTTTTTCAGAGGAGATTGTTTAGGGAGATTCTGTTGAACCTGATGATTCCTGCACACTTTGGGCTAGATGTTCAGAAACTGGTAGTAACTGAAATTGTCTGTAATTTCAATACAATCTTACTCCATAGTCCGTCAATTCTCAGACAGGTTTCCATCATTTGTTACATCCAATTCCGCCATCTCCATCAAAGGGAAAAAGCTATCTTAAAAGTGGGTGTGGTTTAATCTACCGTTGTATTGTAACGTATTTTCAGAAAAGAATATTCGTTTCAACGTCACTTTTTTGTATGATTAACAACATCTTTTCCCGACAAAATAAAAATTATCTAAACTTGGAGAAGACAAAGGAGAGTATTGTTGTTAGCAGGAGTGAGAAGCAATTTGTCGTTTCAAAGACAAAAGATGTCTTTTGTTTCTTTGAAAATTTTCTTTTCAAAAGACATGTTTAGCATCAGGATTTTTAAAGGCAATATTCATCAAGATCTTCTTCCTGTCATTTTTAATTCTTTAGACGCATTTTCAAACGTGATGGATTTACGTCTGAAAATATTGTCCTTCTTTTACCACCCACTCATGATCCGTCAATTTTTTTTCATTATGACCACTTTTTGAACATCTCGCCCCTTATGTAGGTATTACTAGTTTACTCCCATGTCCTCTACTTAAACCCTTTGAGTGCCAGAGGGGTACGCAACACATTGCTTTGCAATGCGTTGCGTGCCTCTCTGGCACTCAAAGGGTTAACCACTTGAGTGCGAGTTGTGTCCAGTTGTTATTGCATCTCACAAAAACATTGTATTCGATTTCTCCCTGGCACTTCAAAGGATTAACAATTTGAGGGCCAGAGAGGTATTCAACACATTGGGACACTGCCAAAATGCAAGCACAAAATGACAGTTGCACAGAAGACTAGATTTAAATTACAGAAATGCATATATCAAATAGGAGGTGCACAGCCCATAAACAATGAATGGGTTTACTCAGTGTGGTTTTCTCCAAGATCAGGAAGGATCTGGAACAGGGCTCAAATTTTCCACTTGCCACTAGCCAATGGTGAGTGAAAATTTAGCCCTGGCGAGTAGAAATTCAGCCCTGGTGGTTATGTTATGCCTTGCAGTGGCGAGTAACTTTTCAGGTCTGGCTAGTAGCAAAGGACTTCATATTTTAAGCCCTGATCTGGAACACTGAATGATGCAGAACACAAGACCTGAAGACAGTCCCAGGGCCGGATTTGCCATAAGGCAGAGTAGGCACCTGCCTACAGGCGCACCCCACAGAGGGGCGCCTGTCATTGAAATATTTTTTTTTTTTAATATATATTTACAGCGCTGCGCACAGTAACCCGCAGCCTGGCCCACCCCTCGCATGCTAAGGTCTGTGCCTTCTTCGGCACAGACTTGTAGCTGCTGTTGCTCCCCCTGTCAGCTCTAATTACTAAAGAGAAGACTGCGCGTGGTGCAACAGCAGCTACAGGTCTGTGCAGAAGGCGTGGAACTGATAGGGGCAAGTTGGAGCTGATGGGGCAAGACAGTTGGAGCTGATGGGGGCAAGTTTGAGCTTGGAGCTGATGGGGGCAAGTTGGAGCTGATGGGGGCAAGACAGTTGGAGCTGATGGGGGCAAGTTGGAGCTGATGGGGACAAGACAGTTGGAGCTGATGGGGGCAATGTGGAGCTGATGGGGGCAAGTTGGAGATGATAGGGGCAAGACACTTGGAGCTGAAGGGGGCAAGATGGAGCTTGGAGCTGATGTGGGCAAGTTGGAGATGATGGGGGCAAGACACTTGGAGCTGATGGGGGCAAGTTGGAGCTTGGAGCTGATGGGGGCAATGTGAAGGCAATATGGATATGGGGGGTAATGGGGAGATTTGGAGCAATGTGGAGATGGCCAATTGGGGGGGGGGGCGCTTCAGATTTTTGTGCCTACAGGCTCCTGAGATGTAAATCCGGCCCTGGACAGTCCTGCAGAGGACAGAAAATGTCCAGCAAGATTGTGAAGGAATATACACCTGAGGTTTTTTTTCTGTACTCCATTGATGTTTGCTGTCTCCTCCCTCCTCTTCGCAAAATGAGGAAGGTGCGAAAACATGTGTATGTATCTATAAAACGAATGGTGCATGGCATTGCTTGTTCAGTTGAGTACACTGTGCCTGTCGGTGACCCACTGAACTGCTGCAGCTGTGAGTCTTACTACAGCGACTTTCAAAGGAGTGGTCAGGGGGGTTTTGCCACCCCTGATTCACATCATGAAGCCAATCTCCGCACCCTCTACTGGCCCCCGAATGGGTAGGACAGCAGACCAGAAACAGATTATGGGTGAGATGATCAAAAAGTCATCCTAATGAAAACATCGTCTAATCGTGAGTTGGTGGTAAAGAAGGACAATATTTTCAGAAGTAAACCCGTCACTTTTGAAAACGTGTCTAAAGAATTAAAAATGACGGTAACGAGATCTTGATGAATATTGCCTTTCAAAATCCTGATGTTTAAAAAGGTCTTAGATTTTGTCTTTGAAATGAAAATTTTCAAAGAAACAAAGAAGTTTTTTGTCTTTGAAACGACAGATTGCTTCTCACTCCTACTAACATTAATTTGTCTTCTCCAAGTTTAGACCATTTTTATTTTGTCGGGGAAAAAATGACATTCATCAGACAAAAAAGTGGCGTTGAAACAAATATTTATTTTCTGAAAATACCTTATAATATGATGGTAGATTAAACCACGCCCACTGTTAAGATGGCTTTTTCCTGATGCGGCGATGGCGGAATTGGATGCAAAAAATGACTGAAACATGTCTGAGACTTGACCGGGCCATGGCGTAAGGACTTTTTAATTCTGACTACAGGCAGTTTCAGTTACCACCACTTTCTGAACATATTGCCCTACATATATATTAAACAGGGCTTAAAATTTGAAGTCCTTTGCTACTAGCTAGACCTGAAAAGTTACTCGCCACTGCAAGCCATAACATACCCACCAGGAATGAATTTCTACTCGCCAGGGCTGAATTTTCACTCGCCATTGGCTAGTGGTGAGTGGAAATTTTGAGCCCTGTATATAACATATTATTTGAGTGAAAAGTCCTGGGCTCTGGGGTGGTAGTGGGACTAGTAAGGCATGCATTGCATAGCTCCACTGTCTGCAAGGAATTTTTGAGGCTGCAGTGAGGCCAGCCTCCATCCACACCAGGGAACAGATGTAAACCGGTCAATGCCAGTGGCATTGACCTGATCACATCCCCTGCATGGTTTGCTCAATTTCACCCCTGCGTCTGCACACTTCCCTCCACCCACACACGTGATCTGCTTCTCCCCTCCAGCCCCCTACACTAATGTAACACAACTCTGTACTCCCCATTAACCATCTTCAGTCCGCTTGCTTCCTCTGAGTCTCGAAGCCCTTGCCTTTTTATGTTATTTTTTCTAGAGTGGCTTTGAGCCACCACTGGCAGCAGAATGATTGATTTTGATGTTGTAATGCAAATTATGCCTTTCACACTCTCGCAGTGAAAAGGTTAATGAGAAAAGATTGACATGTCGTTTATCTTTAGACTGTATCAGCCATTTAATTGTGTGATTTCCAAAATAACAACCAGCCAAAACACTTATTTCCTTCCAGACTTGACACAGTGACTAAAAATAACAGATCTCCAAGCCAAAGTGCTAGTGATATTGACTGTGCATTACAAAGTACTGAAGGGGCCGTTAACCCTTGAAGGCCAAAGTCCCTGTCTATTTATTGCTTTATGTCTGCAGTTTTCGGTGTATAGCGACCTCTATTGAAGTCTGCCTCTAAGTCACTCCTCTTTAACCCCTTAGGGACCCTTGACGTACCAGGACCGTCATGGTCCTTGAACTACTCAAGGACCGATGACGGTCATGATACGTCACGTACTTTTTACTTACAGCGCTCTACCGGGAGCGCTGTAAGTAAAAATAGGGCATGAAATAGACCGCTCCAAGATCGGAGCGATCTCTTTCAAGCCCTATAGTGACGCGCCGATACACGTGACAGGTCACGTGTACCGGCGCGTCAAAGTTCCCCTATGCGGTCGTTATGGGACGGAAATGTCCCATAACCTCCGGTCCTTAAGGGGTTAAAACAGCGGGCCTCAATAGAGCAGAATGGATCATAAGGGACATTAGTTGTTATCAGATTTTAAACAAACACCAACCTAGGGAAGTCCTTCTTTTAACCCTTTGAATGCCAGAGGCAAATGCGCAAAGCATTGCTCCTCAATACTTTTGGTACACCACTGGCATTCAAAGGGATAAACAAATTAAAAGTCAATTATTCACTTAAGGCCGTACATTCAAAAGAAAAAGCGGAGGAATTCCGGGTCAAACCAACTGCACTAGATGTAAGAACTAAATTCCCATTGATTTAAATGGGAAATGAACCCTTTGAATGAGAGGTCTCTTTGCAATACGTTAGAGACCTCTCTAGCATTCAAGGGGTTAAAACATCTATTTAATCAGTGGGTGTTTGGGGATTTTTTTTTCTCTCTTCCCTATAGTTTAAATGGTTGGACCCAGAATTCCTTTACTTTTTTTTTTTTTTTGAACATACAGCCCTTTAATCTCTGCTAGAGATGGTTCCAAAGCATTGCTTTGCAGTAGATCTCTGGTCCCTAAGAGGTTAAATTCCCAGAAGAGTGAGCAACACATTGTGAATCAATGCACACCCCACTGGTACTTAGGTGGTTAATTCCATCTGGTGCCGTTGTTTTGCCCAGAATGGCACCACTTTGAGTACATCTTCCTTGGACCATGTTGGCAAAGATTATCTAACATCATATTTCTTAAAGTGGAACTACCACGTTGGGTAAAGCCACCCTGCAATAATTAGAGCAGGTGGTGACTAGCTTAATAGTAGTTATCTTACGTCTCACAACGACACGATTCTACAGAAATCCTTAATCTTCGGAGACTGACGGCTGGGTTAGTGCCACATGCGTCTGCCCATCAGTCCCTTCCGGTGCCTTTCGGGACCGTGCAGTGCTTCTGAAGGGAGACCAGGACTGACAGAGCTGGCACACAGACAAGATGTCTCCGAAGATTAAAGGGATAGTAATACTTAAAATGTAAAAAAAAATATGTTGTAGGGTTTATCCCCCTGAGTAAAACAAGAGTACTCCCACTGCTGAAAGGTGTTTCATTCAAAAGTTATTAATTTTCAAAGCTGAATTTTTTAGGTGCAATATCACAATGGCCAGAAATTGTACAGTGGCGCTGTTGCTACACGATCCTATGGACAGCTCTGGTCCCGGGACCATAAATCTCCATAGAATGGTGTAGCAACACCGCCACTGTACAATTTCAGGCCACTGTGATATTGCACCTGAAAAATTCAAATTTGAAAATTAATAACTTTTGAATGAAACACCTTTCAGCAGTGGGAGTACTCTTGTTTTACTGAGGGGGATAACCCCTACAACATTTTTTTTTACATTTTAAAGTATTACTATCCCTTTAAGGATTTCTATAGAATTGTGTAGTTCTGAGAGGTAATATAACTATTATTAAGCTGGTCGCCACCTGATTAATTATTGCAGGGCGAATTTCTTCTGGTGGTAGTTCTGCTTTAACCCCTTGGATGCTAGTGATGTCTCTACTGCATTGCTCCACAATGTGCTGGAGGTGTGTTTAGCATCTCAGAGGTTACAGGAATGTGTGTTATACCTTTAACTCTTTGCCAGAGTGCTTTGCAATGCATTCCATACCCCATTGGCACTCAGAGGGTTAACCACTGGAGGACCAGACAGATGCAGAACACACTGCTCAAGGAGTTAAATTGGTGTAACATTCACCTAATAATACGTAAAGGCAAGGGTGGAAAATTCCCAGGAGCATGGCGCCCAGGGTTCCTAAATTTCTATACTGGCTCCTAACTTTTGAACATTTTATATGCACCCTTCTAAAGTGCCCATTTGGCCCCAAACATTTTGTCAGGTTCCAAATATCTTTTTATTTTTATACATCCTATTGTAAGGTTTTTTTCCTCTCCCTTGATGACACATGCAAGGAGCTAAGTTCCATCAGTCAGGCTTGGGGAAGCAAATTTCCTCTGCACACCTCACTTCCTGTTCTGGAAGAGGCTGTACTTCACTGTGTAAGACACAGAAAGAAGGGTAGAGTGCAACACAAATATTCTTCCCCCAGTTACTGAAAACCAGCATATATATCTGTAAATGTTACTTTTTAAATGAAATACCATGTTATACGTTGCAATTCAGAAACCTTCTCCCATAATTTCCCCTGGGACAACTAATCAGACTATTGATTATTAAGTGTAGTAATGAAGTTGGCTTTTTTGTGTCTTATTTATGGGTGGTTTTTGTAATCCAATAAATCAGCAGGTGTTGGGGATTTGTCTCTTCTTATGGTCCTATTGATTTTTGCTTTGTCACAGCTTTAAATAAAAAACAAACCTCTTTATAGTCTGTGTTAGTAAAGTCACTGTATCTACACCAGTTTGTGTGTGGCCTTTGAGTTTCAGCGTCCAGGCTCTGTTAACATCGACAACTGCTAAACAGAAACCCCTCTACTGTGTGTAATTACTCAGAAATAGGGTACTTTGTTCTCTGTGGAGTCATGTGCATAGATTGACCAACAGTTTCCCACAGATGGGGTACCCCGTTTCGGACTGGACGATTTCTGCTTTTGTGCTGATGCTGACATCTGATTAACCCTTGGAGTGCCAGTGAGGTAGCCAACGCATTTCATTGTCAAACTGGGTGCCACAAGCTACAGCTCTGGGCAACTGTTGGCCAACTTGGTCACCTCTGTGGATGACTCCATAGAGAGCAAAGTACCCTATGTAGCAATGTGTTGGATACCACTCTGGCACTCAAAGGGTTATCTATACACTTCTTGGTGTTTTTAACTCTCTGAGGTCCAGAGAGAGATTCAGTGCCATTTCCCTGTGGCTGTCCAAGGTGTTTGATTGCAGCTTGGTTCCTGATAAGTCTTGTTAGGGTAGTTTTAATACTCTGAGGGCCAGATGGGTTTTGATGCATCGCCCTTAAGTCACTCAAAGAAGTTTGTTTTTGTGTTTTTTGTTTTTTTTACAGGCAAGGGGTTTAATTTATATTTTTTTTGGCAGGTTAACCCCTTGATGACCAAAGAGGTGAGAAACTCATTGTGTTGAGCACATCTCTGGGTCCTCAGTTGATCAACGGAAAAGTAACCTTATATGTTGTCTTTTTATATTCTGCAAGGGCACACTATGTAAATCCAAATTGTCTATACATTTCATCCCACCATTCCCTATGTGTGTACACTTATACTGAGCCCCTACATCAGTTTCCAGACTATGATAGGAGGCAAAGTGATAAAATATATATATATATTTTCTTTCATAGCGCAACCAATTTGTAAGCAGCACTGTACAGAGAATTTTCCTGGCACAGTGAATTCCTACTCTGCAGAGCTTACAATCTAGGTTTGTGGTGCCTGGGGTACACAAAGATGAAGTGATGCCTAAAGCCACAAGGAGCTAGTACTGGGAATTGAACCAGGTTTTCACAGCTTCACAGCCAAGTGTATTGATTCCAAAGTCATTCTTAGGTGAAACAGTATTGTCCATGGGCTTAAATTAGCCCAGCTACATTATCCTTGGTATTTTTTTTAACTTTCCTACCCAGTATGTAAAGGGGATCAATCACCCCTATACAAGTTGCTCTTAAATGTTAGTTTATATAGCGGTTATTTTGAGTATTTCATTAATTTCGTATTTTAAAACGCTATTTGTGCAGAATAGAAGGAATAAATATTGCACTGACCCTACTTGCGGACAGACTGCGATTACCAGCTCTGTACCGCAGTCTGTCACTCTGGCTCTGCTCCCCTCCCTTTATCCAGCCTCCTCCAATGACGGAGGATTTCTGCCTGTAAGCTGGAGCGATATCATTGGCTAGATATCGATCTCTGCCAATGAGATCGCGCCAGCTTACAGGCAGAAAGCCTCCATCATCGGAGGAGGCTGGACAGAGGGAGAGGATTATAGGCAGATTGACAGACTGCGGATACAGAGCTGGTAACCACAGTCTGCCTGAAGTAGGGTCACTGTAATATTTATTCCTTCTATGTTGCACAAATAGCGTTTTAAAATACGAAATTAATGAAATACTCAAAATAATCGCTATATAAACTAACATTGAAGAGCAACTTGTATAGGAGTGATAGATCCCCTTTAAGAAATTGGGACTCGAAATGTGCCACTTCCATGCTGTGCGGCACAACGGAGCAGGACTTCCCACCTCCCTCCCAGCTGCCCCAGGGAGCGCATTCACTCTTCCCTTCATAGTTGTTTTAATGGGGGCTATCGTTACAGCAATCTCCGTTTATCATGCTACTGAGCTTGCATGTTCCCCTTTATACAACTGAGCCACTCCTTCTTCCCACATAATGCAGTGTTACATTGTATCACTGTCCTGACCAGAAAATTCTCTGAAAAGGCAGATTCAGGGAGTTTAATGTCAGCAACGTACAAAGAAAAATAATAAAATGTATAAGCAATTTGACTTTACTTATTATGCACTTACAGTATGTGTAAAGTCAATATAAAGGGTTACTATTCCCATTAACCCTTTGAGTGCCGGCCAGGTATCCAACGCATTGCTGGCACTCAAAGGGTTAAAATGACTTATCCCTCCCTGTGCCTCCCTATATCTTTAAAGTATGATTTACATCTGCAAGGCAGTGACAGAGTCTTGATTTACATGCAAGCAGTGAGCGAAGGGACAAGGGGGACCTGACTGAGCAAAGCTCCTTATCCTGGTATCATTTGGTGTACACTGAAAACCCATCATTTAAACAGCTTGCTGGACAGCCCCAGCATGGAAGGCTTCATTCCGAAGAGAATACTTGTCACTCTGCATAGAACAGGTATAAGGCCACCAAGGTCAGCCTCTGAGCACGGCTGTTTGACTGGGAAAGTTTCAGACTGTATTATTCTTATTTTTAGAGAGGTGAGGAAAAAAATAGAAAACTGTATTACCGGGTTAGGAATTTATTTGAAAAGGGAGATTATTATTTTTCCCCATTTTTTATTTTGCAAATGCACGGTCTGTCTTTGCCCTTTGCCCCCTGCTCTGCCAAGAAATGGTTTACAGATGAGATGACTTCACCTCATTATATGGGATGTGTGTTTTGCACACATTAACCATCTGTGTGACGGTGTGTTTACTCACACATTGTCAGGTGGTGGGGAATTAAGCCTTTGAGAGCAATGCATTGCCTTGCAATGTGTTGGACACCCCTGGGGTTCTCAGTTGGTTAAATCGGTGAACTTTTTTGTGCTTATGGTATAATTTTGTTTCTTATGGAAGATTTTTTTTTTTGAATTGTTTTTCCATTTCATAACGGTGCGTAATGCAACTTTTTAACCCCTTAAAGTGGAACTACCACCCCTATAAGTTTTAGCCTCAATCAAAGTGGTATCATTGGTTGGAACGCGCTGTGTAATTTTTTTTTTGTAATAAAGTTTGTATTAAAGAATAAATCCTGATACAAAAAAGTACCTGGTGACGTCTTCCCCATGAAAAGCTGAATGCGCATGAGCGCTGTAGAGCCGATTGGCTCTGTTGAAACTCCCATCAGCTACAAGAAAACACCTACGTCAGCAGTGGGCTGGTGCTTCAAAGTTGAATGACAGGGCAAAATACAACTAACGCACGCTCAGTGAGGGAAAATCGGCAAGATGGCTGCGGTGTACAAGCGCTGGGTCCCTGGAAAACGGGTCAGATTTCTAAATATACCAACAGTTCTGTGAACTTTGATTTACAGTTTCAGGAGGTCTAGGGCTCTCTTTAGCTGCATAGAATAATTTACTCGGGCATGGTGGTTCCGCTTTAATGACCAGTGACGGTCCTGACACGTCAGCGGTGTCCATTGCACATCATGGGTTTTGTGTTCACAGTGCACCTGCGGAAGCTCTGTGATCACTACGGGAGTCTGAACCTGACTGATCAGATCGGAGCAGTCAGTTTCAGACTCTTGTTCGGCCAGTCTGTTCACGTGATCAGTTACGCGTGTCGGCTCGAAGAATTATATCTGTGCGGTACTTAAAGGGGATCAAACCCCAGGAACACAGGTCATTAAGGGGTTACTGTGTTACCGCACATTGGAGCAATGGAAGAACATGATTATCATATGAAAAACACAAAAAGTGAGGGCGCATAGCATAGTACTGTAGTCAAAATAAGTAAGAACAAGACGATTGCACTCGCATTTATCGTTGGTCTGATAAATCCGACGTATCATGCATACTGAGCTTTTTTTAGCCCCTGTCTCCGAACAGGTTCTCTCAGTTTTGCTGAAGAAAATAATCTGGTGGTTGCAATTCCCAGAAATGAAAAACGTTTTATTTAAATTAAAAGACTCTTGTGCCAGAGTTTAAAACTAGCTTACGCATTTCGCAGCTGAGCATGCCGCTTTCTCAAAGCTTCAAATGTTTAAGGAATGCATGTATTTGAATTTACATGCAATAAATAGTAGCCTTTGTATACAGTGACTTGCAAATGCACACTGGGATTGTCTAGTAAAAACAAGTGCGTGTGTATATTATAAATAAATGTTTTATTCTCCCCCCCCCCAGTAAAAACTAATGTAATTTGCAATCATGAAAAATTTCTCCAAAATGCTACTACAAAAAACACCCGTGTGGACCCAGCTAAATGACAGCACCTAGCGATCTCCAGAAAACATTTTATTATTTTATAATACACTCTATGGGAGAGCTTGAGTTATAGACTGACATTCCACAGTACATGATAGGCACAATCATACCTGGGAACCTTCAAACCCAAGCCCCTTGAGTATCAAGGAGGGATTGGGATGGGAGTACCCAGATGATGCAGTTTGAGATGTTTTGGCTGGGAGTGGGCAGGGTTACTGGGGATCCACCTCTGTCCTGGAGACCTGGGGGGGTGAGGGGTTATACACTAAGGTGTGATAAAGAGGATAATGTCTCCAGTGATATAAATTCTCCAATTCCTATTTTATTCTATGGAGTCTATGCACCAAGAGTTCTCCCATGTGAGAAGGCTGAGTGCATAGGTTCCATAGAATAACATAAGAACTGGGGAGGTAATATCACTGGAGATGTCATCTCCACTGTATCACCTCTTATTGCATCTCCCCCAAGGTATTTTAGTCTTTATTCACCCATAAGTGAGAATACCCATGATTTACTCAGGAGACGAATTTATATACTTCTCTGACACTCAGAGGATTAAATCACATATAGCTTTCAAGAACTTCCACTGCTAGGAAATGATGTACGCAAAAGTTGTAACAGGTCAGTTTATTTATTTTGTTACTAGTGTAAAAGCCCATGTACACGGGCCAAGGTCCAGGTGATGTTAAGAGGCTGGTCCTGCTCTGTGTACTGCCGTCGCCTCACACGTGGCGACGCATGCGATGTAGTCATGCGCTGTAGAGACTGCCTGAACGCACAGAATGCTCCCAGCATTCTGTGCTTCCAGCATTCTGTACTCTCAGCACAGAACTCCCAGCATTCCGCACAGAACTCCCAGCATTCTGTGCTTCCAGCATTCTGTACTCCCAGCACAGAACTCCCAGCATTCCACACAGAACTCCCAGCATTCTGTGCTTCGAACATTCTGTACTCCCAGCACAGAACTCCCAGCATTCTGTGCATTCGGACAGTATCTACTGAGCATGACTGCATCGGACGGATATATACACAGGCACCAAAACAAACAGCATCCCCATAAAGCAAAATGGTCACAAAATGTAAACAATAAACCCTTCCAAAAATATATGCTTGTGTTTGTAATAACATTTAAATGAAGTGTCTTCTAGCTGTGAGAGAGTTCGATATCCCTCTGGCACTCAAAGGGTTAATCCGCAGGAAAAGCTCCACACAAAGTATACATTGGAGTACCTACTGGCACTCAAAGGGTGAAATAATGCCCCAGGGACATATTTTGCTTTGCCAGCCTTGAATGCAAGGGTTGGGGGGAGACAAAACTGGAACAGATTAGTAGCGTTAAAATGTGTTAAACTGAATTGGCCACAGAAAACGCTCCCAGTATCCCTGTGTTCTAAAATTACCAGCTCTGAGAAATGAGTCCCAGACACAAAGGCCTTGTATCCACTTAGTAACGAGGTGCGGTGTAACAAGGATGCCTGAGAGGTCACACCTCATTCTGCACTATGACTGTCACAAGGCAGCACCCACCAGCAGGGGGCGTAAAAGCCCAGAAGCCATACATATTAGTAGGCTTATTCTGGAGCAAAGCAATTATTTAAAGGGGAACTTTCATCCCACAATAACTTAACGTTCACTTGTTGCTCACCTGGCGACTAGCTGCTTAGTAGCGCTAGTCGCCAGCAATATTACCCGGTTCTTCAGATATCGGCTTTTTGCCGATGGTGACAGCAGCAGGAAGCACGGACGTCTCTTCACAGTGACGTCCGTGCGCCTGCGCTGTCAGTCCCTTTTGCACCAGTAGCGCTAGTCGCCAGCAATATTACCCGGTTCTTCAGATATCGGCTTTTTGCCGATGGTGACAGCAGCAGGAAGCACGGACGTCTCTTCACAGTGACGTCCGTGCGCCTGCGCTGTCAGTCCCTTTTGCACCACACGGTGCAAAAGGGACTGACAGCGCAGGCGCACGGACGTCACTGTGAAGAGACGTCCGTGCTTCCTGCTGCTGTCACCATCGGCAAAAAGCCGGTATCTGAAGAACCGGGTAATATTGCTGGCGACTAGCGCTACTAAGCAGCTAGTCGCCAGGTGAGCAACAAGTGAACGTTAAGTTATTGCGGGGTGAAAGTTCCCCTTTAAAAATAGCGTAAAAGGCCGTGTACACGGTCCAAGGTCCGGGTAATGTTAAGAGGCCGCTACCTCACTGCTCCACGTGATGCAGTCTTGCGTCACCTCACTCACGCGATGCAATCATGCGCAGTAGAGACTGCCCGAACCCGGGCAGTCTCTACTGAGCATGACTGCATCATGACAAACATCCTAGCGAATTATTATATAGAATAGGGCTTTCAGCTCCTTAAATGCTCCAGATATGTCCAACAAGCAATCAAGGATCTAATTAATAAAACTGAGCTTTAAACATGCAGAGCAAAACAAATGTTAATGATTGTGCTTGTCGTATTTCAACACTTTAACCCTGTGAGTGCCAGAGACATAAGCAATACGATGGACAGCCCTCTGGCATTCAGAGAGTTAAGTGCTACAGAGGGTGTGCAAAACCATTGCAGAGATGCGTTGCACACCTCTCTGAGAATCAAAGGGTTAACAATGCTAAAAAAAAAAAAAAAAAATAATTTGCACCTAAAAAAAAATAACAACAAAAAAAAATTTCTTATTTAAAGAATATATCAGGGGTGGGCAGCTTTGGCTAGCAGGGGATGAGAGTAGTTGTAGCCTGGCAGCAGATGGAAGGACTCCTGTCTCCCACCCCTGGCATATAGACAGCTTATATTGTTCAGAGAAAGATTCACATTGCTAAAAAGAGTTAGTATTACTTATTTAAAAAAAAAAAAATCCAACCATATTTGCACATGATTTTTTTTTTTTTGGCTAATTAACAAAAATCCAACTGGACAAGTTAATTTATTAACCCTTTGAGTGCCAGAGGGGTACGCAAAGCATTGCAGAGCAATGCTTTGCATACCACTCTGGCACTCAAAGGGTTTTAAGGACAATGCCTACTTGTGCATTTTTTAATTAATAGACCACAAGGGTGTAAAGTCCATTTTAAATCACAGTTAAATGTTATTTGCCTACTACGGTTGGTTTGCTCCAGAAATCCTCAACTTTTCTTGTGTATGTAAGGCCCCAAGAATTGGTATTTCTATGTCACGTATAACTTACAGGATAATAAGAAAGCACTGTATGATGTTGGATAGCCAGACGACTGGTCAAAATACCATAATCTGGTGGCCTGTAAGTCAGGAGTTCAAAAACCCCAGTAACCTGGGAGCCCACGTTCTTAATATTTTTATTTTTGTCTCCTAAATACAGCTATATACATGAACCGGTTTCCTGGCTCCTAAAAGTTACATTTGGCTCCTAACTTTTCAATACTTTTGTTCACCTCCGTTTTAAAACAAATTGTTCCTAACAAGCCATTTTGTTCCCCTAAAACTTTCAACACTCCTGTGTCTTCCAGTAGCCAGTTTACAGATTCCATAGCTTGTTTGCACCCCTGCAGAGGCGGAAAGCCATCTGCTAGGAATTTCCTCCAGCTCAGGATAGCCGCGGGGCATATTTCTTCTGCTAGATTAGAGGTGCCTCTGGAAAGAGAAAGGTCCTTTTTTTTTTTTTTTTTTTTGTAAAGATTGCCTTAAGTGGCTCTCTTGTCGGAAAGATAATCCTTCAACACACCTGTGTAGTAGAAACAACTCACGGATTAGTAATGTTCATCCATCTGCTTCCACTGCTGGACAGACCGCCTTGCACCCTGGTAGACCAGCTCATGTTCCAAGGCTCCTCTATCAAATGTCACATGTGTTTTGCTACGTTTTGATAGGGAACAATGGAGGCCTGTTCAGTAGAGTATGACTTGAGGTGGAATTTTAATTGAGTAAGGGATCGTTTAAAAAGAATGTCCAGCTCTTTGAATTCTACAGAATACTCCATTGCATTGCAGAGCATTGCATTGGAGACTGGTCTTATGTCTAGAAAGTCAACCCTTTGAGTGCCAGTGGGGTGTCCAACGGATTGCAAGGTAATGCGTTGGATACCCCTGTGACACTCGAAGGGTTATAAGAAAAACAAATAAAAATGGGCTTGATTCTGCTTGTACCTGATCACAAAAACAGTAGTCTAGTTGGCTTGGTACTTTCTGAGAAGGAAAAACCTCCAGTTCTCATGCTTAAAGGGATAGTAATACTTCGTTTTAACTTTATTTTATTTTGTAGGCATTAAAAAAACATTAACGATATAAGTCTTATCTCTCAAACCTTTATGGTTTGAGAGATATTCACAAGCAAAGTTTCCCCTCCCGCCACCCTTTTACCTAGTGTAAGCCATCTCTTCTCAGATGTGGAATGCAGTCCATAGACCAGACAGATAACAGAAGGGAACAATCTTCTTCCTATGAGAACAATGAAAGCCCTGCACCCTTGACAAGTTTTTCAGGTTTTTCCCTTATCTTAATTGAAGATTGTCCCTCTCTGCAGTCTACCTGGGCACCTCCCTTCTGCTCTGGCTGAGCAGTGTTATATCAGTAAAAATGGCAGGAGGGGGATAATTTGTCATTGAATTACTCTTGTACTACAACTCTGACAGAATTGAAATAACACTCTCCAAAGTCCAAATACTATGATGATTAATTAGAGCTGCTTTTATTATGAAACATTACCATCCCTTTAAAGGGCCAGTGCGAGTGGTGTAACTCAGGTGGTGTGCAAACCTGTCCTCACCTCCCCCCACCACGCTGCAGGTTTTCAGGATCTCATGACATTACCACAGGTGAATCAATCCATGACTCATTTCTTCTAAAAGATATGTTAAAGAAGCAGTAAACTTTTGTTATGAAAAAATATGTATTGTAGGTTTTTTCTGGGTGAGAAAATAAAGTGTACTCCCACAAATGCCTCTGAACTCCACTCCGCTGTTTAAAAGAGAGATTCTGGGAACATTTAAATGTCATAAACAATAGAGACATAAGGTCACCGGTAGCCAGACATTTTATTTCTCACCAGTGGAGTTCAGACGCATTTGTGTTCAAAGGTGTAGAGTGAGTATCCAAACATCCTAGAGGACGCAGTAGTCTGACTGTTTTAGATAGATGGAGATGTATTGGATACGTACTCTCAATACTCGGATTCCAAATGGCATGAACGCAAAGTGGGATCTAAGTCTGTTCTACTGAATTATCTGTGTCTTATGTGAGTTATAAGTTATTAGATATATATTTTTCACTAGTTTATTTTTATTTATTATTTTATTTTTTATATGCAGTTGTCTATTATTATTGCAGGAGTTTAGACATGATGTATATTTTATCTGCATATAGGAATAATTTTGTGATAGAGCTCTGTGTGTGTCACCTTTGGGTTAATGCATCTGAAATCCCTGTTAGTCTGTGTTAAATAAGTGGATTTGTTTTTTCCCCATGTTATACCACTCAGATATTTTTTGCGATTGGTTTTTAATCCAGTACGGATTTTAATATGACATGACCGAAGGAGGGAGGGGTCGCTACACTGTAGCATATTTAAATCCCCAATATGTCTGGCCGTCATGCCTATGAGTAAGGACCATTTAGGTTCGAAACGCGTTAGGAGTTGGTGGGGTGTTGTTTCTCTGAGTTTGTCAACATTCAAGTTTTTAATCTTCAAATAAATATGTGATTTTTTCACTTTGGCTATAGCTATCGGAGAGCAGACTATGTTTGTTGCTAGGAGAGGTCTTCTGCAAAGACCTCTTTAGCCGGAGATCCCACACGGTCCTTCAGTAATGCAGAGCGCTTGGAGATGATGTCATCTCCCAGCGCTCTGCATTACTACTACAGTGCCGACGGAGCCTGCACAGATCTTGTCCTCAGCTGCTTGCTGCTCAGTGGCGCAGGGCGGGGGGTTGCAGGGGGGGCGACCGGGCCCCTGGAGTGGCGGGCCCGGTCGCAGGTGCGACCCCTATTGTTACACCACTGCTCAGATGTCCACTCAGAATTCACATTTTTGTCAAAGTCTTTATGGAAAAGAGGGGCCCGCCATGTGGACATCTGAGCAGTGGCGGGCCCCTCTTTTCCATAAAGACTTTGACAAAAAATTTGAATTCTGAGTTTCAGATGAATGTTTATGGACATCTGTATGCAGAACATGTTTATTTTTTGTTATTCTGATTTAAGAGACCTAAAATAACTATATTTATGTAATCGTATTTCATTACTTCTTGACAATTGACCTATATATGATGTTAGAGGTGCCCCAAATAATTGGGGTGCATAGAGATTGATAACCAATGCTTTAAATGGATAAGCAAAACTATTAAATAATAATTTGAGCCTTTAAAGGGGATCACCCCAAATAAAGCCCCCCCCAATAATTAGCCATCAAGCGATAAGCTTGCCAATAGTACTGTTATCCAACCTAATTGCCACGTTAGTCAGAAATCCTACCAAGTCTGATGGCCAGACATCTGTGCGCCTGCGCTGTCAGTCACGGTCTCCTCTAGGAAGCGCTGCATGGTACCTTAAGGTACCAGAAGGGACAGTCGGTGCAGGAACGCAGATACCTCTAAAGGAAGAAGTCTGGTCAAAAGTCTCAGCAGAAGTAGGATTTCTGACTAATGTGGTAATTATGCTGGATAATATGACTATTTGTAAGCTTATCTCTACATGGCTAATTATTGGGGGGCAACTTTATTTGGGGTGATCCCCTTTTAAAGTGGAACTTTTGACCAATATAAAGTTGTCCTGGCAGCCACTAGCTTTATAATAAATAAATATATATATATATATATATATATATATATATATATATATATATATATATATATATAACTCTCAAATGTATCCGATTTTAAAGGATTCCATAATTGTAGGGGACCGGAAGCCAGGCATCAGCGCAGACATTTTGTCTGAGAGCCTGCGCTGTCAGTCCAGGTCTCCATAGAGAAGCATTGCAGTGTGCCACAAGGTAACCAGAAGGGACTGACGGCTCAGGCGTGCAGAATGCACTAACCTGCCTGTCAGCCTCCTAAAATAAAGGATCCTATATAATAATTCGCTAAATCGCGTGTAACACCTGACATTCGCAGTAGAGACTGCCCGCGCCGCGGCAGATACAGAGCTGGGCGCTCAGAAGGAGCGTCCAGCTCTGTATCAGCAGTGGCGCGGGCAGTCTCTACTGTGCGACTGCCCCGCGACCAGCTGCCAGAGGCACTGTGGCCCGTGTAACGGGCTGTTCAACTAGTTTCTTTATAATCGGATACATTTGAGAGGTAATATATATATATTATAAAGCTAGTCTCTTCCTGCTTAATTATTGCAGGGCGACTTTATATCGGTTGAAAGTTCTGCTTTAACTACTTGGAAGCTAGATGCATTATCATTTCACTGCACAGCATTGGGAGGCATCTACCATCCAATGTATGAAATGCTGCATATGGTAGGTTTACTATTATAGAAATGTGTATTTTTTCCCCCTCTCAATTCCTGCTTGCTGTGAGGTCCTTCTTAAAGGTTATCATTGGTTTTTCTCTGGGTCAAAGGAGTTTTATGGGGAAGGTGCCAAAGAGACAGGAATTTTCTTGTTTACGTCAGTGTGGTAAGATAATGTCCGGAGTGGTTTACTTCTGCGGGTGATGGAGATAAGTGCAATAAACAAAAGTAAATCGACCACAAATGCAGCAGGAAAAAGTTAAATAGAAATTCATGCTTTTAACTGGCAATTCTCTGATATGAAATGTTACTACATGACACACATGAGGTTAACGTATGAAGGAAAAGTAGTACAAGTGTGTTGCAAACTAATGGCGCGATGCAAGAAACGTTCGCATCGGATAAAGGCATTTTTGTGTGCAGATTGATTTTGCGCAGGTTCTAATCCAGGAAGATAAATACCGAACGCTTCTTGAAATGCGCATGAAAAATTCCATTTTACGACAACAGTACACAGACATATAAATTCATTCACAATAGCAGTTCTTGCACTGGGTGCATTCGCTATTCCACTCACACAGATTCGTTCAACTTGGCCACGCCCACAAAAAATAAATGTCCACAGCCGTTCGCTAATCCTGTTTTTTTTTTTCATGCACAATTCAACGAAATCATGCGCAAACCTATTCCCTAGTGGTTTTCACACAGGAAATAGCGATTGCACACGTTTCCTGCATCGCGCCGCAAGTGCACCAGAATGAATGAATAATTCTAAAATTCTCACTGATTTTTAAGTGGGGTTTTTAACCCTTTGAATGCTAAAGAGGTCTCCAACACATTGCTTCGCAATCTGTTGAAGACCTCTTTAGCATTCAAAGGGTTAAAGACCCCATTAAAATTAATGCAGAGTCTGTATTAGTTCCATTTCTGGGAACTTTTTCTTGTGGACTCCTGTGGTGCCGCTGGGAGTAGAAAAATGATGCGATTTGCATAAAAAAGGGGTGGGGCCTAATTATGAGTAGGGGCAGGTCTTAAATATGGCTGGAGAAGGAGCAGAAGAGGGCAGGGAGTGGGAGAACAGGGTGGGGAGACACAGGAATGGGTAGAGTTTCATTAAAAGCACCCCACATCCGGAGAATCAGCCTCTGCCGGTAATTAGCAGCAGAAACCGGAGTCTCCGGGGCAAATCCGAACAGTTTTCATCTATGTATATAGCTGGTTTTCCCCAGAATTGTACCACTTATTACATCAGCCTCCGTGTAAGGTTGTGTGTAAGGGGAAGCCATATCCTAATGGGTGGATCTTAATTTGGGGACAAGAGGGGGGAGATCCAGTAAGGAGTGATAAAGAGGTGATGACGTCTCCAGTGATATCACTTCTCCAATTCCTGTATTATTCTATAATGCCTATTCACCAAGATCTCTAAAACTTAAAGGGATAGTAATACTTAATTTTGTCCCCTTCTGTAATCTGTCCTGTCATACAACCAGACTCACATCTGAGAAGAGATGGCTTACACTAGGTAAAAGGGGCGGGAGGGGAACTTTGCTTGTGAATATCTCATAAACCATAAAGGTTTGAGAGATAAGACTTATATCATTCTTCATGTTTTTTTAATGCCTACAAAATAAAATAAAGTTAAAACGAAGTATTACTATCCCTCTAATAAATCTTAGTGCATTGGCTCCATAGAATAACATAGGAATTGGAGATGTGATATCACTGGAGAAGTTCTCTCCACTTTCTCATGCTTTCATGAATAACCCCCCATTGTCTCAAGGAGGTAGGTGTCGCACCTCCTCACAGCAAATAACAGGGTTTTTTAGGGTCACTAGTCCTTTATCAGATTATAAACTGAAATAACTTGCAGTGGACTACAGAGATCAAATGAAAACACACAGCTGTATGAAAACACTTAGGTAAGATCTTCTGATAAATGTAAGCACCCCTTATGTTTATGGTGTAGTTCTCCTGTAACCCCTTGGATGCTACAGAAGTATTCAGCAGAGCAATGTAAACTTGGAGACAGATGTTTCTAGCACTGAAGAGTCGACTTATGCACAGCAAAAATCTTCATTAAATTTTGATTTCTGACAATTTTTTTTTTGTTCAGAGGATCTGCATTTCGGATGAAATTCTGCGACATTCCAAATTATTCGGCCAAATTTAACATACTTCGGATGGCCCGAATGACGCCAAATGACACTTATTCTTCAGAATTCAGAAGCAATGCGTTGCGTACCTATCTGGCACGCAAAGGGTTAATTAATTTAGAAAATGTTTTACCTGGAAGAATACATTGAAATGTCTCTAGTCTTTCAAGGATGTCCTGGAGAGCTGTTACAGTAAAAAGTTACATATTTACACAAATAGAGAAACAATATACATTTATAAAATAAATACAAAAGTCACATATTGTGACGTCCGCGCGCCTGCGCTGTCAGTCCCAGAAGGCTGTAGGAGGCGTTGCTAGGAGCCATTTGGCTTCGGAAGGGACTGACAGCGCAGGCGAGCATAGATCACTAGGGCAAGATGTCTGTGCTCCGTCCTGCCTGTCAGCCGAGGATGACTACATTTTTCTCCATAAAGAGGTAATAATTCTGGTGACTAGCGCTACGAAGCAGCTACTCGCCAGATAGGGAATTATTACAAACAAAGTTTCTTAGCGGTGTTAGTTCCACTTTAAACGTTAAATTACCTAGCCATTAGGTGGAATACTTGAATATTGTTGTTTTTTTTTTAATCGTCTGTTGCTGAAAATGAACGTTTAAAGACTGCGCTTCTGAATAGACTGCGGGTACAGATCTATACCTGCAGTGCCTCTGCTCCCCTCCCTCTATCCAGCCTCCTCCTATGACAAAGGCTTCTGTCTGTAAGGTGGAGTGTTCTCATTGGCAGAGATTGATATCTAACCAATGAGATCGCTCCAGCCTGTCCCTCGCTGCATGTGGACGGGGAAAACCACATACAAGTAAGCTGGTACACATAGCGCAATGTGTTACTTTTAATATAAAGAAGACTCGGTGAACTACTTGAATAAACACTAGTTGAAGAGCCCGTGTACATGGGCCACAGTGCCACCCAGCAACGGCCGTGGTGCAGTCATGCACAGAAGAGACTGCCCGCACCGAGGCTGATACAGAGCGGGCGCTCCGAATTCAGATCGCAGTCCTCTCCGCGCACCGAAGTTCAGAGCCCCGCTCCGTTATCAGCCTGTGCTGCGCATGACAGCTTCTGACAAACACACACTTAGCGAATTATTATATAGGATCACTATCCCTTTAATTAACTCAGCATTGGTGTTCTAGATGAAAAATGGCCGATTCAACATTTTGAAAGGTATTTCAAAGTCACCAAATGTTGTTTTTAGGTTCTGGTGTCCCTTTGAAGGTTTAACCCTTTGCGTGGCAGAGGGGTACGCAGTGCTTTTCATACCCCTCTGACACGCAGAGTTAATAAAGGTGTATGTGTATACCTTGCGGGTAAATTTATGGGTTTTTATTTTTCTTGGGACAGCAATGAGTTAAACAAGTAAGTAACTATCTGTTAATCCTTCCGAAAAAACATTCCGCTAACCTTTACATTTAACCCTTTCAGTGCCAGAGGGGGGTACTGAAAGGGTTAGAAACGTAACCCTTAGATCAATAATATTCAATATGAGCTTGTCACTTTTAGTTTTACTCTGGGCATCTAACCGACCCTTTGGGTGCTGGAGATATTGCCAGTGAATTGTGGTGGAGACATCGTTTGCATCTTAGGGGTTAAAATGCATTCATTGCTGTTCTGCCCCACTGCCTCGGCACCTAGTTTATCATACCAGGGTGTCAGAAAGTTGGCACCAGCCTTGAAGCTCCGCTCAATGTCCCCTACATTCAACTGAACAGAAATTAGAATAAACGTGGAAAAGTGACAAACGGGCACACTTACAGGCTGTCAGCAGATTAGAGTATTTTGCTGTAATGAAGGTGGATTTCCAGCAAAACATTTAGCTGTTTTTAGTGGGGAAAAAATATATAAAATTGGACTTTTTTTTTTTTTTTGCCGTCTATTTGTGTTCTGATTAATTTAGCCATTTACGTTTTTTTAATAACTGTTACACAGTGCCACCTACAGCTAAGTGGATGGGTCACTGTGTGCCAGGTAGCTGCTTGTGCAGCCAGTGTGTGGGTTGTTTGTTCTATCAGAGAGGAGAGCTGTGTAATGTGTTCACTTGGCTAGTACTGTGCCCTCTTGAATTTAACTCTTTGAGAGCCAGACAGTTAAGTAACACATTATAGAACAATGAGTTGTACACCTCTCTTCCACTCGGTGGAGCTGATGTACTAGGAGGAATTGGTGCCATTCTGGGGAGCAAACCAGCTGCACCGCAGGCAACAAATAAACATTCCCGTTAATTTAAACAGTGTTTTTAACCCCTTGAATGCTAGAGAGGAATCCAACACATTGCTTCATTTGCATTCAAGAGGTTTAAAGACCTGTTTATATCGATGGACATTTTTGTAAGTAACTTACATACATTTTTGCACCACTTTTCTTAATACGTCAGTCACTGAGGTTTAAAGGAGCAGTAAACTTTTTTTTTTTTTTTTTTTTTAGGAAAAATATCATAGGTATTTTCCTGGTGAGCAAAACAATAGCACTCACAATGCTGGGAAATTCATATTTCCAGAATTATTACAGTTTAAAGTCTTTGTGCTTCCATTAGAAGTACCCTCTAGTGGTCAGATTTCAGTTTGTTATTCTGTTGTGTTCCTGTGGTAGCGGTGAGTCACTGACAAAACAACTGCTGAGTCACTTCCTGTCAGTTTAAACTTTGAGGAAGTAATCATACTGTTGCTCATTTACTGGCTATTTAACCCTTTAGTGCCAGAGGGTGTGTTGGATACACCTCTGTCACTCAAAGGATTACATTGTTTTTAACTTTTGAATTAAACAACTGACAGTGGTTGGAGTACCATTGTATTATTCATCAGCAAAAGCCCTATAACATATAGATAGTTAGATTATTGATATAAAAAAAAGTTTACTGCTCCTATAACCCTTTGAGTGCCAGGTTGGTATCCAGTGTATTGCATTGCAATGTGTTGGATACCTCTCTGGCACTTAAGGTGTTAAAGGGAGAACTATTCCCTTGGAGAGTGGTTCCCAAATGCGGTTCAGGTGGAACATCAGCGGGTCAGGTCTTTAACCCTTTGAGTGCTAGAGGGGTACTGAACGCATTGCAAAGCAATGCGTTCCATACCCCTCTGGCACTCAGGGTTAAGGATATATCTAATTAAGCAGAGGTAGATCAATTACAATGACGGAGCCACTGATCATCTACCTGTGATTACAGAGGGGTACCCTGAAAGCCTGAACTTGTGGTGTAACCTGAGGACTGAGTTGGGAAACACTGACCTAGGAATAAGTGACTAATGTGCTGCACACCCGACCCTCTGGCAGTCAGTGGGTTAAAGGGAGAGCTATGTTTTAGAACGAAGCGGCCCTTACTTTATTTAACAAGGGTTTATTTTGTTCTGTGTCTCTCACAGAACAGTCAGACACATCCGTTTGTACCATTTATTTTTTCACTTTTTATTTTTGCATTGTATGTGCTGTTGCCTGTGTTTTTTCCTGCTTTAACCCCTTTTAGGATTAGGGGATAAGCAGTATTGTGCATCACAATGCTTTAAGCACCTATCTAGTCCTCAAAGTGTTAATGACTTCCATTGACTCCTGCATTAATCCTATGACTGCCCGGGGTGGGGGGTGCAATGCATTGCAAAGCAGTGGAGAGAACGCCAGACAGGGGCAGCTCCAAGCTGGAAAGCCAGGATATTCTAGAGGGACCAAACCCCAATGTAGTTCCTACTGTGATTGGGACATGGGTGTCCAAATCATAGACTTTAGCCCTTAAGAGCCTATAGTGGTTTGGACAAAAATTTGCAGAGAGGGGAGCATATTGTCCAAATCCCTGCTCCCTACCACGTCTTCATTCAGATGTGGAAGGAGCCAAGTTCTATCAGGAGGCAGTAAGAGAGGAATTTGAATAACCCTCCCTACTACCTCCCATGAGTGTGTGTGGTAAGGACGCAGAACAATATACACTATATTTAGATGCTGATTAAAACATATGCAGGTACTTCCTGTCTTATCCTTACATTACCTTCCCACTCACTGACGCTAGTCAGCACTGCATTACCCATCCCCTCTAGCACTGACTTCCTATCTTATACCTACATTACCTTCCCACTCACTGACGCTGTTCAGCACTGCACTACCCACCTCCCCTAACACTGACTTCATGTCTTATCCCTACATTACCTTCCCACTCACTGACACTACTCAGCACTGCATTACCCATCTCCTCTAGCACTGACTTCCTATCTTATACCTACATTACCTTCCCACTCACTGACACTGCTCAGCACTGCATTACCAATCTCCTTAGCAGTCACTTCCTGTCTTATCCCTACATTACCTTCCCCTCTCACTGACACTGCTCAGCAATGCATTACCCACCTCCCCTAGCATTAACTTCCTGTCTTATCCCTAACATTACCTCCCGACTCACTGACACCGCTCAGCAATGCATTGCCAGCCTCCCCTAGCACTGACTTCCTGTCTTATCCCTACATTAACCCCCACACTGACACTGCTCAGCAATGCATTACCCACCTCCTCTAGCACTGACTTCCTGTCTTATACCTACATTATCTTCCCACTCACGACATTATTCAGCAATGCATTACCCATCTCCCTAGCACTCACTTCCTAACTTATCCGTATATTACCTCCTCACTCACTGACACTGCTCAGCAATGAATTGCCCATCTCCCCTAGCACAGAGTTCCTGTCTTATCCTACATTATCTCCTCACTCACTGACACTGCTCAGGAATGCATTTTTCCACCTCCCCTAGTAATGAAAAAGGTAAGTGACAATAGGTATGAGGAAGGTAATGTAGGCCTAATACAGGAAGTGCCTTAACAAGCATAATCTATAAATCTAACTCAAAGATTAGTTTTCAAAAGTAAAATAATGGCTAAAACAACATATGATTTTTAAAGTTATTTTATGTGATGGGGGTCCCTTTAACCCTTTGAGTGCCAGAGGGGTATGCAAAGCATTGCAGAGCAATGCGTTGCGTACCCCTTTGGCAGTCAAAGGGTTAAATGGTAGAGAATTTGCTTTGCAATGAGTTGGAGACCTCTCCAGCATTCATTGGGTTAATAGCAGCCCTTGCAACATAGACATTGTGCCTGATGTCCTATTGTAAACTAAAGATGAGAGTTGGTACAGTGTTAGCTGTAGAAATACAGGAGAAAAATATAGTCAAGTTGATACCTTTATTGGCTAACAAAGCAGATTTAGGATGCAAGCTTTCTAGACCTTTAGGTCTCTTCCTCCGGCATGTTATACAGATAAATATGATAACTTCTCTATTAAATACAAGTACGCATTGCATTGTTTAGAATAGAAATCAGATAAGATCAGTTCAGTCCAGACCCAGATTCTTTGATCAGTCATGGTAAAGGAGTGTAATGTAAATTGCAGTTATCCTCTAGAAGTGTCAAAGGTATTTACACACCCAGTGAAACTCTGTTGTATAGCCTAACCCACAGTTTGATAATGTGACAGAAATTCCCTATCCCTGTTGAGGCCATTATTTAAAGTATTAAACGAAGCATTCATTTAATCTTTCATATTTTTCTCTCCCTCTGAGTGCCAAACAGTCGACTGATCAAAGAATCTGGGTCTGGACTGAGTTGATCTTATATGCTCTCCATTCTAAACAATGCAATGTGTACTTGTATATAAGAAAGATGTTTTCATATTTATCTGTGTAACATGCCTGAGGGAGAGACCTGAGAAAGCTTGCATCCTAAATCTGCTTAGTTAGCCAATAAAGGTATCAACTTGACTATATTTGCCTTCTATTGTACACAGGGAGACTGACCTGTAGTTAAAAAATAAAGGGCAGTGATGGCTGTTCGCTACTCACATCTTGATAAATAGCCCATCAGATTTCACCACAGTATAGCACAATAAGACGTTTGTCCTTCTGAAGCTGTCAAAAATGAGTTATTACTTTGGACTAGACACTGACCACTATAAGGTCGTATGTTCAAAAGAAAAGTGGAGGAGTTCTGAGGCAAACCATTTGTACTCTAGGGAAGAACTAAAAATGTAAATGGAGATTTGAACCCCTTGCATGCTAGAGAGGTCTCCAACGCAAATACAGAATTTTTAGTTCACCCCTTTTCTATTGAACAGCCCTTATCAGATGGCAGGAGATGGAGTTCAGAGACAGACCAGCCATTTCCTGGTTTGGATGGAATATACACACACTGCTCTTTGAATAAAGCAAACTTGAATTCATGGTGATAGGGTCACTTTAAAGCAGGACGGTACCTTTATTATTTAAAGGGACACTATCACCTAAAACAACTTTGGTCATTTTGAAAGAACTTTCAGAATCACATATATTTTTTAGAAACATGGCTGGTGGGTGGGGCATTACCAGTAATGTTTAGATTATTTCATGACCTGTTGACTGAATACATGTTGTAGAGCAAGGCCACAGAAATGTGTTTAGAAAGACTAATTTATAGAAACACATAGTGAATGTGATACACTTATATACACACCACCATACTGGGGAACAACTTCTCTTTGAGCCAACTGAGAGGGCTCATGTGCTTCTGGACTGAGGATGTCAGTGATGAGATTTGTGTCATTAAAAGGTGTGGAGCTTAATTGGGTGAGTGGGGGGAGTGGTCAGAATAGGGTGGGAAGGAGGAGAAGTGGGAGGAACAGGGTGGGAAGGAGGAGAAGTGGGAGGAACATGGTCGAAAGAAGGAGGAACAGGGTGAGAAGGATGATAAGAGGGAGGAGCATGGTCAAAAGAAGGAGGGAAAGTGGGAGGAGCATGGTTAAAAGAAGGAGGAACAGGGTGGGAAGGAGGGGAGGTGGGAAGAAGAGGGTGGGAAAGAGGAGAAGTGGGAGGAACATGGTCGAAAGAAGGAGGAACAAGGTGGGAAGGAGGGGGAGTGGGAGGAACAGGGTCGAAAGAAGGAGGAACAGGGTGGGAAGGAGGGGAAGGGGGAGGAACAGGGTCGAAAGAAGGAGGAACAGGGTGGGAAGGAGGAGAAGAGGGAGGAACAGGGCGGGAAGGAGGAGAAGAGGGAGGAACAGGGCAGGAAGGAGGGAAAGTGGGAGGAACAGGGTCAAAAGGAGGGGAAGTGGGGGGATCATGGTCAAAAGAAGGAGGAACAGGGTAGGAAGGAGGGGGAGTGGGAGGAACAGGGTGGAAAGGAGGAGAAGAGGGAGGGAATGGGAGGAACAGGGTGGAAAGAAGTAACTCCCCACCTCTGGAGAAGATACTTGTGTCCCAAGTGCAGATCTGGAAACTTCCTGGTATGCACATCACACACTCTGATCTCCTAAAGAAGAGACCCCAGGGTGGGAAAGAGGGACAGAAGGATTTGGGTTTCCAAGAGGGACGCTTGGGAGGTATGCATGCTTTTTCTTTGCTTAGCAGGAAAAGACCTATGAGATACAAGTTTTTCTTGAAAACCAGTTTCCTGTTACTGTGGACGGTATGGGAAGGTTTACATGTGTGAATATTAAAGCGCTGTTTCATAGAAGAGCAAGCTGTATTTTGCTGTATTCCTTTAATCTTAACAAGCTCATTAGCTTGTCCTCTTATTTAAAACGGGTTTCATTTTAATTGCTGCTGGGGTAATGTTTTCCCAAATCTGCATAAAGCATGAATGTTTTAGTATCATTTGCATATAATTAATAAGCCCCCAGTGCAGTTTCATGCAAAGCCGACGAGCATGAAAGAGCTGCAGATGCCATTAATAAATAGCTCTGATTAATGCAGGGTAAGGTTCCACTGTGCTTTGCCTTACCTTTGCCATAAGCTGCCTCTTACCTTTGCATTGTGCACTGTGTGCAGAGCAGCAGGGGAACGTGCATGTCCTTCACCGCATGTTCTCTGCCTTCATTTTTCTTTTCTGTCTCTTATTAGCTAGAAAGACAGATTCGTTTCACTGATAATTGGAAATACTGTGAATTTTTGCACTTGTTTAAGCCAGTGTCAGAGGGGTGTTCAACACATTGCAGAGAAAGCGTTCACGTATTTGTATGTGTGTGTATGCCTAACATGGGTTTAGGTGCTTCGTGATCTTGGACATTTGAATTGTGTATTGCGCAAGTAACTTACATCGTGAATGATGTTTTTATACGAGGACGAATAAAGTCCTTTTATCAAATATGTGATGGGATCTTTCCTTGGCTGTGGATGAGCGGTGGATCCGTTGAAGCACCTCCTACGGTGTTGTCTTGTATAACAGGGGTGGATTGTAATGGCATACCAGCCGGGGGATTTTGTTTAATTTTAATTTTAATAACCCTTTGAGTACCAGAAAGGTATGCAATAAATTCCTCTCTCTGTCTATTAAATGATTTAAAGCGGAACTGTCACGTTGTATAAAGTCGCCCTGCAATAATCCTATATAATAAAATAGTAGCAATGTTTGTCAGAAGCCGTCATGCACAGTAGAGACTGCCTGCATTGATGTAACACTGCTCACCTCAGAGCAGCAAGACTGTCCAGATGGATTGCAGAGACAATCTTCAGTGAACATAAGGAAAAACCTGAAAAAACTGTCAAGGGGCAGGGTTTTCCTTATGTTCACAGGAAGATTGTCCCTTGCTGTGATCTGTCTGGTCTGTGGACCAGATTCCACATCTGAGGGGAGGCGGCTTACACTAAGTAAAAGGAGCAGGAGGGGGAAACTTTATCATTCAATTACTCTTGAACTCTGACAGTATTGAAATAACACTCTCTATGGCTCAAATACTATGAAGATTAATTGAAGCTGTTGTTTTTGTGAAACATTACTATCCCTTTAAGAGAAGAAAGTCAGTTTGAGCAGCTCAATTATCTGGGTTGAAATGTTTGGGATTTTAATTAAAAGGAATAAAACAACTCTGCAAAAAGAAGCACTTGCACAAAGTGAGAAATTGTTTTCTTAAAACAACTTCAGGCGGATCCATTAATTGTCTGCATACTAACCAGTGAACTGAAATGTTTCTTTTCTACTCTTAATACACCTTTCTGCTTGAGCGGCAGCCAAGGACTGCATTGTTTTTGTTGGAGGTGTAGGGATTCTGTGTCTGTCAGGTTCCTTGGTTTCGTGATTGAATGGCAACCAGGTGCGGAAAAGTGAGAGCCAATTGTGGACTATTTGTGGAGGGAGGGACTGTTAAACCTGCAATTGATTATAAAATGAGTTACTGTATCACAATAAGACATTGCCTAATTGGGCAGCAACAGAGCTAATTGCAAATGATGTGTCAGCGTCAATAATGTAATTGACACTTTTATGGCCGTATAATTGGAAATGATTTAACTGGGGGACCAGATGGGTAGGCAAAGATTTGCACATCCCTCTCTGGTCCTAGAGGGGTTAATAAGACTGTTATAAATTTGGATTTCACCACTTTTTATCAATAAGAGATAACAGAATGGAGGAATAGGAAGGAGTTTTCCATAAATGTAATTGTCTGATTGCCGGACAGCCCCTGATATCATCACACACCCTGCCCACATGTCGCAGGGATCTGGGTATAGCTTTGAGAATTTAACATTGCAGTGATCTGGGTATCCCGTGAAAATCTAATGTTGTAATTATCTGGGTATCCCTTGAGAATCTGATGTTGTAATTATCTGGGTATCCCTTGAGAATCTGATGTTGCAGTGATCTGGGTATCCCTTGAGAATCTAATGTTGCAGTGACCTGGGTATCCCTTGAGAATCTGATGTTGCAGTGATCTGGGTATCCCTTGAGAATCTGATGTTGCAGTGATCTGGGTATCCCTTGAGAATCTAATGTTGCAGTGATCTGGGTGTCGCTTGAGAATCTGATGTTGCAGTGATCTGGGTATCCCTTGAGAATCTAATGTTGCAGTGATCTGGGTATCCCTTGAGAATCTAATGTTGCAGTGATCTGGGTATCCTTTTGCAAATCTAATGTTGCAGTGATCTGGGTATCCCTTCAGAATCTAATGTTGCAGTGACCTGGGTATCTCTTTGCAAATCTAACATTGCCATTCTCTGGGTATCCCTTTATGAATCTGTTTTATCAATATGAGATAACAGAATGAAGGAATAGGAAGGAGTTTTCCATAAATGTAATTGGTTGCCGGAGAGCCCCTGATATTACCACACACCCTGGCCACATGTTGCAGGGATCTGGGTATCTCTTTGAAAACGCAACATTGCAGTGATCTGGGTATCCCATGAGAATCTAATGTTTGCAATGATCCGAGTATCCCTTTAAGACACTAATGTTGTAAGAAAGTTTGTAAAAAGTGGTGCAGCAAATTTATATAAAAAAAAAATCGCTATATGCAACAATTCAGCAGCAGAATTTTCTCCAAATATTTAACACCATGTCTGACCTGTTCTCATTCTTTATGATCATTACATTTATAAAAGTACCAAGAATACATATAATATAAATCAGGGCTCAAAATTTCCACTAGCCAATGGCGAGTGAAAATTCAGCCCTGGCGAGTAGAAATTCAGCCCTGGTGGGTATGTTTTGGCTTGCAGTGGTGAGTAACTTTTCAGGTCTGGCTAGTAGCAAAGGACTTAAAATTATAAGCCCTGATATAAATACCAACACCCATAATAAGGACATTTTAAGGATCCATTTTATAAAAAATGTTTTTGTTTGTTTTTTTGCAAACTCCCCCAAAGGCCCATATTTATAAAAGCGGACTTATTCTGAAATAAACCAATTGCACCGTAGGGGACAAATAAAAATTCCTATATTACCATGCACTTGAATAGTGCTTTTAAACCCCTTGAATACATTGGAGACATGTTTAGCATTGAAGGGGTTAACCCCATCCCGACAATGGATGTACATGTACATCCTTCGGAATCTGTCACTTAGTGACAGAGGGCGTACATGTACGTCCCAGAAGTCATTGAAGGTAATGGGGACAAAAGTTCGGCGCGTGTTAAGTGCCAGCCACTAAGGGGTTAAATATCCAATTTCATTTAACAAGGATTTTTATATCTTCCCTATGGCGCAATTGTTTTACTCCAGAATAACTCCAGGTTGCTTTTATAAATATGCTCCAAATACTGAATTTGGTAAGTTGCACTTTTATGCTTGATATAGCTTTTTTCCCCCCACTGATGTGTAGTGGGTGCTCCCAGATCGAATGGAACACTCCAAATTGTAAGATAACAAATCATTTTGAAAAAAAAGTTACAAATCTGATACCCAGTGTTTCACTAACAGGAAGTGATTACTTTCATCATGGATGACTATGAAAGCTGAGGTTCATTACTGAAACATCGGATATGGTTTTATTGGCTTTTCTTAATTTAATGTGTTTTTAACCCTTTGCATGCTGGAGGGGTAGGCACTCATTGCTTTGAAATATGTTGCCTAACCGTCTGGCATTCAAAGCGTTAAAGTGGAACGATCACCTAAAACCAAAGTTTTACCAGGCGTTTTAATGTTTAACCCGACATTAGTGCTGTGTGTGTGTGTGTTCTTCAAGTCGCCTGGTAATGGAGATATTTGCCCTGCAAAATTGGGCACTTCCACGTTCTGCTGTACCCTGTACCATCTCAGGACTTCCCAGCTGCCCCAGGGATCTCGTTCACGCTACCCTTTGAAGCTGGATTTCTGTGATGTAGAGTTACAGCAAACTCTGTTTACAATGCTACTGAGGTTGCAGCCTCCACTCACCAACCTCAGTAGCACTGTAAACGGAGTTGTGTGAATGATCCACTGCTCCAGGACTGCAAGGCAGGACGGAGCGCAGACCTCTTTCCCTAGTGACATCTGAGCGCCTGCTCTGTCAGTCCCTTTTGGAGCCGAACGGCTCCCAGCAACGCCTCCTAGAGCCGGCTGAGACTGACAGCGCAGGCACGCAGACGTCACCTATGGGAAGATGTCTGTGCTCCGTCCCGCCTGTCAGCCCGGGAGCAGTGAATCAATCACATTAAGGAGGTAATAGTTCTGGTGACTAGCGCTACTGAGCAGCTAGTCACCAGATGAGGAATTATTTGGGGACATCTTTCTTAAAGGTGGTAGTTCCGGTTTAACCTTTAGCAATAAGTGTCTGTTCCTTATGTTTGTGGACATAACCTAAAGGTATAACCTTCCTGATACAACAATCTGATGTATCATTTTCTCTGCATTGTAAGTCTGCAGCAGGTTATAGCTGGGGACCACCATTTTCATTTAATTCCCTCCTTACATAGTTTCTGTCTCTCGAGGATTATGGACCAAAAAATACCCTACAAAAATGTGTGTATATATATATATGTGTGTGTATATGTGTATATAATATATATATATGTATGTATATATATATGCAGCTATTGTCTTCTGCTGACTTCCAATACAAAACTGTTGTATATAAGGCAGAGTACAGTATAAAGGATTCCTACCTATGACAGAACTACATCCCGTGGGCATGTTTAATGTTCCCGTTTGTTTTGACAGACTTAACGCAAACCTAATTTCTGCCACTTACAAAATATCACTGATGGCTTTATCTGCAGTGATTAAATTGATACGTTTTCGCTCAAAGCATGCTTTATACAATGCATCATTCTAACATTACAGAGAGAGACAGAACTGATATATTGTCTTTGCAGCTGTGTGATCTGAAGCACAAGGTAAAGCCTGACTTATCCCTCTGTGGTTGTCACTCATATGTCACAAAGGAGGGGACAGGGGTGATAGTGTAGGGTTCTGTCTATGATCGGAACCATATCTTCCATTAGGCAGAGTAGACAAACCCCTATGAGTACCTGATTTGTGAGAGGGATTCCAGCTGTGCCATACTATGTAGTGGGTGTGGCTAGCACAATCCCAGTACCCCCCACCAGGCACTAAACTAAGATAAAGGTAATATAATCTCAGCTGAGATAAACTGCAGCCTGTTCATTATGGAGCCTATTTACTAAGGTGTGATAAACTCTCCACTGTCCTAATTCTGACATTCCTGTGTCGTTGTTTTGAGTCTATTCACTAAGATTTCTCCAGTAGGTTCTGTAGAATAACATTGGAATTGGACAGTTTAAATTATTATTTATTACTAGTTGAAGAGCCCGTGTACATGGGCCACAGTGCCACCCAGCAATGGCCACGGTATAGTCATGCACAGTAGAGACTGCCCGCGCCTGATACGGAGTGGGGCACTCTGAATTCAGACCGCAGTCCTCTCTGTGCACCTTCGGAGCCCCGATCCATTATCAGCCGCAGCACAGTCTGTCCTGTGCATGATTGCAGCACACGCAGCCGCCTCTACTGTGCATGACGGCTTCTGACAAACACACATTTAGCAAATTATTATATAGGATTTATACCGCAGCAGTGCCATTTATCTCACTTTAGTGCATCTCCAACTTGCTACAGGATTATGAGTTTGTGTACTAGTTTATATTGCAATATCAACATTTTACGAATGTTTGGTCACTGTACATCTTTACAGGCCATTTTTTATCCCTTCGAGTGCCAGAGTGGTTTTCAAAAATGTGTCGGATACACCCTCTTGCACTTAAAGTGTTAAGCCCGTGCCTGTTGAAAAGAGAGAGAGAGAGAGAGAGAGAGAGAAGGGACTCTGAAATGCGTTGGTTACCTTATTGTGTATTTTGTAGTAAAGAAGATTTTCTGTGCCAGGTAGGAGTTGACGGAGCTGGGGCAGAATCATGTTTTGACATGGAGATGTGGCCATGGGAAGAGCTTATGGTGCCTAGAGTGCTTTCTTAGGGGCACCTGAGAGTTAAACCTAATCCTGGATGTGACTGGATGATTACAATAGAGTGTGAGCCCATTTGCAATAATTTTACTTTGTGAGTGCCTGAATGGGATAGTAATACATCTGTTAAAGTGATGGTACTTCTTTATTCTTTTTTGACCACATAGCACTATATTTAATTACTTAGTTTTGTAGTTAATGTGCTCTTAAAGCCAAAAGGATCCCATCCTGCCCCTTATCCTGCATCAATGATCCTCTCTGTCTGGTCTGGGTGGAGCGTGGTGAGGGACAATCTTCAGTAAGCAAAAGGAATATCCTGCCCTCCTTTGTCAAGGGTGGGGGGCAGGGTTTTCCTTATACTTACTGAATGAAGATTGTCCCTCACTGCGTCCGTCCGGTCCCACGACCAGATTCCAGATCTAATGGGAGGCGGCCAAAGGGGGAGAGAGGGGGATCCTTTCAGCTTGAATAGCGATTGAACTACAAACCCTTACATAATTAAAGGGGAACTACCACCCCGCAATAACAGGAAGCACGGACATCTTTCCGGCTCCAAAACGAACTGACAGCGCAGGTGCACGGACGTCACTATGGCAAGATGTCTGTGCTTCCTGCTACTGTCAGCCTCTGAATAAGTCGAAAATCTTTTAAACCAGGTAATATTTCTGGCGACTAGCGCTACTAAGCAGCTAGTCACCAGATGAAGACTTAATTAAGATAAAGTTTTTGCGGGGTGGTAGTTTCCCTTTAAATATATCTCTGCTTGTTAAAAGAATAAATAAAGAAGACTCGGATTTCCACTTTAATAGAAATATTACTATACCTTGAATTATAATGAAAATCTGCATACAAAGGGCACCTCTGCAATAGTAGTGCCCCTATCACACAATGTGGAATTTTCAGGGCACCCTTCACATTTCATAGGTTATTTATCATAGGTGTAATGAAGAGGATGACTACATAATACTGAATTTGCTCTAATATAAAGCTAGTTTCCCCCACACACACACTAATTTTTAGTGTGAAAAAAAACAACTGCTGAACTCCCATTTGAAGATCCAATCTGATGGGGCAACATGTAGAAATTTGTTACAATCTTGTTACATCAGTTAAGCTTCTCATCATACAGACTCACATGGCTACAACAAGATTATGTCATTTCCATTTGCCCCAGAGACTCAGATTTTTGCTGCTAATTACCAGGTCTCTGGGGCAGAATTTGATTCTCCTTATGTGGGGAGCTTCTAATGAAACTCTGCCCACTTCTGCTCCTTCACAATCTGCTCCTCCCACTTCTTCCCCTTCCCCTGCCTATTCATTATACTTTCTCTTCATTTTAGAAGGTTAATCTTCATAGTATTTGGTCCATGGAGAGTGTTATTTCAATACTCTCCGAGTTGTAGTTCAAGAGTAATTGAATGATAAAGTATCCCCCTCCCGCCCCTTTTACCTAGTGTAAGCTACCTCCCCTCAGATGTGGAATCTGGTCTCTTTGCCAGACAGCATGGGACAATCTTCTTACTTTGAGCATAAGGAAAACCCTGCCCCCCTTGACAGGTTTTTCCTTATGATCACTGAAGATTGTCCCTCTCTGTGATCCATCTGGACTGTCTTGCTGCTCTGAGGTGAGCAGTGTTACATCAGTAAAAGGGACAGGAGGGGGATACTTTATCATTCAATTACTCTTGAACTACAACTCTGACAGTATTGAAATAACACTCTCCATGGTCCAGATACTATGATGATTAAATGCAGCTGCTTTTATTGTTAGTAATTACTATCCCTTTAACCTACTCAATGTCAAAGGGGTATCCAAAGCATTGCATAGGGTTGGATACCCCTGGCGCTCATTGGTTTAAGTGCCCATATTTATTTGTGGTTTGTGGAATCTTCTGGTGCCAAACTTTTACTTCTCTAACATTGTTTCTCTCTCTCTTTTTTTTGTTTTTTTTCATAAAAAGGTGATTTGCAATTGTTTTTCTGTTCTTCCTTCTCCCTTCCATCCCTTAATTGTTTAACAAATTACCTACAGGGTTTAATTATTCTGTTTGTCATTTGTCAATTTTTTTTTTTGCGATGTTTCGCAACTCTTTCCGCTCAGTCCTTTTATTTGTTTTTAATTTTTTTTTTAATTTCTGCTTCTTATTTTGTTTTTCTTTTCTGAAAGGACAAAAATAAGTATGCTCTACTTGTGAAATGGCTCGGTTTGATCTGATAATGCGACCCTACAAAGCAATAATTGATTTGCTCAGAGGAACTTGTTCTCCTCAAAGTGTTTACAGCATGTTACGGTAGTTTAAGACATCTTTTCCACTAATTAACTCTGGCACACAGCAGTGTAGCCACTTAACGTGAGGAAATGTGCCACCGGTGTGGGTTAGAAATCTTGCTCTACTAAATGAAGTGTGAAGGGGAAGTTTTTAACCCCTGATTTCTGTGCTTGAGGGACTTCCAAAAAGAGTTGACCCTGAGATCTTTCAAATGTTAAAGGGATAGTAATGTTTCATAATAAAAGCAGCCCCAATTAATCTTCATAGTAGTTGGACCATGGAGACTGTTATTTCAATAGTGTCCGAGTTGTAGTTCAAGAGTAATTGAATGATAAAGTATTCCCCCTTCCCGCCCCTTTTACTGATGTAACACTGCTTAGCTCAGAGAAGCAAGACCGTCTGGATGGATCACAGAGAGGGACAATCTTCAGT